>JANFPS010000007.1:6000000-6436347 GCA_024703675.1 Drosophila nebulosa | reverse complement strand
AATTACATAAACGCACTCAGTTAATGGATAGCCGGTGCTTCAGTGCGTCGTCTGTCGTTTTGGTAATGATACCTCAAGGCATCGTGCAATTATTAAATGAGCACAAAACCGAGCACTTGCCATACATAAATTAGTGTCTGCCTTATATGGTTACACACTACTCACTACAAACACATTCGCCTTTAAGTACATACGTTATATACATATATGTAATATATGGGATGAATGTAAGGAGGTCGCTCTGAAATTGTCTTCCACTGCTCCAGCTTTACTGGAATGTTGACACCGGGTGACGCCCCCTGCATGGAAGTGGGTTGCATCTGTTGGCTACGGTGGGAAGCTGAGATAATCTGCCGAAGTACTCTCAGCTATATACGGCGACTGCGCAGGATGGAACCAAAAGTTACACATATGTATCTCTATACTATATACTCATTATGTTCTATAATCGTTTTCTAGATAAAATTAATATATAACAGAAATTTGTGGGTTTAAAGTGGTTATTAGGGGGGATAAATGATTTGCAAAAAGTGTTGTTTTTTGTTTTGCCTGCTAAAAACTGTTAGATAATTGAATTGTTGACAGTTAAACAGAGATTTTAATGAGTGTAAATTTTGTGCTATTATAGAAATAAATATGTGTACATTTCTATTAAGGTATATTTAGGTAAATATTAAGCAAATATAAATGAGGCGAATGTAACTAACTTAACATTACATAAATTCAAATCAGTAAAATTATGAGAAGAAACTTTACTTTGCTCTCATTACTCCAGCTATTTAAAAATGTAACCCAAGCTATTGCTAATTGCTCTAATTTTGAAATTTACGAACCTTGAAATTGTATTTTTAATTAGGCATAAAATGTAAATGCTTCTGTTCTCGAAAGTGCTCAAAGGACATGCGAGGAGTACCGGTCGAGCACTTGAGTTCATTGAATTCTCATACCCATCAAATTTGATTGGCATGACAAAGGATGCATATAATTACATAAGAAAGTCAAACGGCTGCAATTGGTATGCTGCATGTGTTTCCTTTTTTTTCAGCTACTTAGATGTTTTGTTATGCATCATTCTTTTTATGGGACACACTTGAGATAGACCAGAGACAGACCACACATGCGTGTGGACCGAATGAAGTGATAAACCTAATTGCTCAAGTGTGGCAGGGGAGAACGCATGAATGAAGAGTGCGCTAGGTCGTAAAGTATATATGTATTTACATTATGTATTTACCATATATGATGGGGGTATATACATACTTAACAAATGCCACAACCAAACGAACGGTATTTTCACATGCAAAGTCATTGATTTTAATGGGACATTAAGCATACGCCTCGTTGCCTTTTGCCTTTGGAATTTTAGACTTAAATCTCTCATTTGCATAGGCACACATAAGCCTAGGGGGGGGATAAACCACTAAAACTTGCAATAAAACTAACACAAACACTTCTTAAACAATGGAGAGCACTGAATAGAGCGGGAAACAAAAAGCCATTTTTATTACATTCAAAACAGAAATCGAAACAATTTGAACGAGTTTCTGTTGTTGTCAGCTGAAACGCGTTTTAAAGTTGTCATTTTGGCGGAACAAATTTTGTTAATGATGGCCGATATAAACCGAAATTAACTAAAATTGTTATAAAAAGCAATTTTTATTGTTTGATTTTTTAATTGCCTAGACTGCTGCCTGACATACACATTCAAACACATACACACATACATAGATCTTGCTGCCTTTGGATGTATGTATATGTATGGATATAGTTATTTAAATATTTTTCGATATTCGACCATCTAAGGTTTCAGTTTGTGTAAATCACATACATAAATGATATTCCCATTCTGAAGGCTATTTCTATGAATTTCTATTGTGCAGATTTGCCACATAAATCATTATAATATTAGCTAAATACTTTGAACGTTTTGTTTTTTTTTTTTTGTGAGCGTTCGCACCATCATTTGAGATGCTCGCTCTTGGCTGGTGGAGCCCATATAAATCATTTTAATTATATTTCAACGCTTTGTTCTCCGAGGTGTATCGAATTACAATTTGGGTGTGTTCTATACACTTCCACTTGGGGTATTGCCGCATTAGTCAGTTGTTTGTGACACAAGTGCACATATTCGATCGGCATTAGATCGTTTCCTATACAAGTCTATCTGACATAAAATGTTTGCTTCAATTTCTTGAAAATTTCTGCTTAGTGTTTTTGAACAATTTACCATTTACATAAATATAAAACTCGAATAGAGTTTCCAATTAATTTATTTCATGTCACTCTCACACAAAACGAATGCCGTTCAGCCCAAAACCAATCTCAAATTTGCTTACGCAGGACGCACGACAGGACGTTAACCAATAACAATATCAGTAACAATATACACAGACAACTATAAACGAACAAAAACCAATTTACAATTTTATTATATTTTCACACACTCTTACACACAGACAAACAGACAGGACATGAGATAGGGATACAAGAGCAAACGTATCCGAAAAATGGCCGTGCCAGAGAGGGACAGGCTGGAGTGAAAGAGAGAGAGAGAGAGAGAGAGAGATAGATAGAAATCCAAATAAAAATCGAAATTGTCGCATTGCGAAACGGCGCGGAATTGAATGGGAATCAATTTGCTTGCGAATCATTGAACAAATTGAAAAGGGCATAAGGACGAAACATGTATCGATGCCATGTGGGTAATGCACACACAACAAGAGAGCGAGCGAGACGGAAGCACAGTGAGGGCTAGAGGGAGATGGGGAAAGTTATGGCCCAAATGCTGAAATTGCTTGCAAAACAAATAAACAACAACAAAAGGCAGATAATCGGTCTGGGGGCGGCCGGGGCTATAGGATTCTGGTACAGGTCCTGGCAGCCGGAATTGTGGCAAAAGTGTTATTGATCCTTAACCAGGAATGGGTGATATTGGCGGGGGGATGGAGGCATAAACGAGGGGGGGGGGGAGGGGGTAAAGGGTATGGGGAAATGCAAACAAGCTCGTTATGCCACCAGGATGAAGGTCCTATGCCTCTGTCACTCCATTGCGATTATGTTTGCGCAGCCATTTTGATTGGCAATGTTATAAAATAAATACACTACGATAACGGGGCGATACAACGATACCAAGAGGGAGATTTGCGTGGGTGGGCGGGGCACATTCCGGATATTCGTATAGCGTTAGCCCAGCAGGGTAACTGGAGAAGAAGAATGTGGGGCGAATTGAGTGGTTGGCTGGGTTGCTTTCTGTTTGGATTAGTGAACATTGCCAGCAGCAATTGCTGTGGGATTTAGCCGACTCCCAGTGAGTTTACCGTGGTTCTTGATCAAGAGTTCGCATTAAAGTTTGAAATAGAATTAATAAAAAGAGTAAATTTTTTTTGTAGACTCTACAGCTTAATTGTATATCTATCTTTATGCTAAATGCAACAGTTTCTAGTCAACTTTCGAGTTGTCAATCCTGTTTCATGACCTTAATAGTTTTAGTCATTTTATAACTCGCTCACCATTTGAGTCGATAATTTATTGAGACCACATCTTTAATAGATAATTGTTAGCTTTTAATTTATGATGCTTGTTTCTGACTTTAGAAGCTATAAAATTGTTAATACAAACGACTATATAATTTATTATTATTGCACTGACAATTAGTAATTTGAGAAAGATTTTTCTACAATTGACAAATTACGATAAAACTTTTACTACTTCTGCTTCTAATTAATTCGATTTTCACCTTGATTCGCTCCAATGTGCGATGGTTGGAACTAGACAAGGGTATGCTTTCCGCTCTTGGCTCATGCTGGTACTGGTGGCTTATTGGTTTTCAGTGCCTTGCCAACGGAAGGATAATGTCAACGGCTGGCTGTTTGCTAAATTGAGCAGCGTAAAGTGCGAGAGCAAAAACAACAACAACAACAACAACAACAACAACGACAAGAGCAGGCCCAACCGAGGATTACGATTGGGAGTTTGGTAGATGAGAATGAAGATGAAGATTGGAAGGAGAATCAGATGATGACAATGGCAATAATAATTTCACAAAATCGTTTGTCATTTACGCATGGCAAACGGTTTTGAAAGTAAACAGCCGGGTCGTCATGGGTCCCGGACAGAAATGTGTACGTGCCTGAAGGGGGACGATGACACTGATGAAAGGGTGGCAGACAAGGGGGGCCAGGGCAGCATCACCCCAAGAGATATTTATGGCATATAGATATTGTTCATTTCACTGTTGGCAACCAATTTTGTGACTAATGTTTGTTTAGCTGTCGTGGCGCATTTGCGATTCGACTGTTTTGGGTGAAGCTACTTATTTGGGGATGGATAAATGTTTCTACGAAAGAGATGTAGGAAAGAAAAAACCAAGTCAATTACAGTAAAGTTCTCTCAATTCCCATTTTCTTTATTGTGTTTAATGAATACTACTAAACTTTCAACTAGTAACCATTCTTGTGGTTACGATATGCTCGCAAGGTTTGCCGCTTTGAGGTGAACCCAAGTCCCAAGAATGTTTGTCACAATACATCAAATGGCTGCGAAATGACACAAAACGTGAACGCGTCACTTTCCATCACTCCAAAGTGCCAGACCGACGAAAGCTCAGCAATGGGTATCAGAGTAGAGGGTAGAGGGGAAACAAATGGAAATGCCAGCAGCCGAGTAGAGAGGCTAACAAGCCGCCAACCAATGGCCTACCAACCGATCCAGACAGCCTGACGCAGGCCCCTTGGCCTGTTCTCAGATTAACTGCGCGCATGCGCAACTATTTGCGCGCATTTTAAATGGGCCGTGGGCCGTGAGCCGTGAGCTGTGGGCCGGCCGCAAAGTACCCTGAAGGGTACACCTTCGTTCTCTCTGGTGACACTTTGTAGACGTCGCTGGGTCTGGGCTGGTCGGTTTGGGTCTGGCCCGTCTTGGCCTGGACTTTAATCCGCCAAGCAATGCGACAACAGCAAACAGCAAGAGCAAGAGCAAAAACAACGATCGCAATGATGATCGCGGCGATTATTCGTTGCTTCTTGTGCGAATTGGAGATGAATGCGTGAGTCACGATAGCAAAATTCACTTTATTATGCCACCTCACGCACTCGCCTCTGGACTGGGCTGCTGCACCCAGCGAATACATAAAAAGATTTCTTTCTACTTTGTTGTTAGCAATCTTGTCTGACCAAAAACGACTAACGAGCTGTAGTTGGATAGCTGGAAGCTGCTCTGGCTGTTGCTGCAGCCACTGCCGCTGCCGCCGCCGCGCTGAGCGACTGCCAGAGTTGATTTTCCCCGGGATTCGAGTCGGTTGGCATCATTAATCCTTTCCGTTGGCCACTGCAACGCCTTGTATTGCCAAGCCGCCGCGTAAGTTGTCATGTTTTTGTCGCTTTATGGACTTCTAATCGTTCAATTCTATCAAAAAGCTTACGCACTAACAAACGCCCAAAATAAAGAAAAAAAAACAAAACCCAAAAAGAAAGAAGACAAAAAACCCCAAAGTCGGAATCGGTGTCGGAGTTGGAGTCGGAGTCAGAGTCTGGTCAGGCCAATTTCAGGCAGGCCCAGATTAAGATATTTAGATTGGTCCACGACGACGTCCGTCGACGACCGCAACTCTACCGAGAGCAACTTATTTAGCACCTTTTTGCCCGCTCCACAATGGAGCGATGGGGCTGAAGCTTCAGGTGACAATAAGCCAGTGGCTCGATGCTGCCTGCGTCTGTATCTGTATCTGTATCTGTGTCGGTTTCAGTCTCAGTCTCAGTCTCTCTCTGTGCCTCTGGACCCAACAAAATTTGGTTCAATCTGTTTGCCTTTTTTGTACACGAGGCCTGATAGAGTCTTCCTTTGTGGCATTTGATGGGCGAATTTGTTATTTAGCTTGGCAAACACGCAATTGTCTTCGCCCGACTGAGGGATTATCTCCATTCCAGGACAGAGGCCGAAGACAGGCAGAGCGAGAGTGGAAGCGAGAAAGATAGGTGTGAAAAGTGTGCATAAATTGTCCGAATAAGCATTAGACAGAGATACCTTCCCTTTGGGTTTGTGTTATGCTTCAATGATTTTCAATTGGGGTAATGGAAAGAGATTTGTGTGTGTGTGTGCGTAATCAAAAAGGAATTTAATTTCGATATCTGCACTCAAATAACATTGTTTTTTTGGGTATCAAGAGATTTGCCTTTGTATTGATTCAATTGCTCTTTATTTCATTTTGCAAAAGGAGCACAGAAAGGAAGGTATTGATGGCCCTTATCACATATGCAAGACTGCCTAATAGAATTGTTATTGCTCTGTAAAACAGGACGATCAAACATTTAGCTATTCTCGTTTATTATTCGGATTTCTGCGGATTATAGTTTATTTTTAGCGGTCAGTTCAGGCTAGACAGGGAGAAAATGATCATTGATTTCGAATCAGAGTTAATGACTTTTGATCAATTCAAACAATGTTGATGATTGTCGTTGCTGTCTAGCCATCTACGAGTATGTGTAATACAATACAACAGGTGAAGGGTACAGGTTAGAGATTCATTTGCATATGACTCGACTTTCAAAATATGGCAAACAATGCAGCTTCTTGAGTTATTGTAATTAATGCCAAATTGGCTATAAAACACAACATTTGCATGTCAAATAGTAAATTTCATAATATAACGCATAAATTTTCCATTCATTTCTGTTGCTATTTGCCGGAAGTTTCTATTGTGTGTTCGTTTGAAATAATTAAATATTAAATATGATTAAGTTTGAGTTTATTTTGTTTTTCATTGACAACCCACGCAAAACTATCAAACATATGGACTTATCTATAGGTGGAGACCGGCCAACAGACAAAAAATAACCGAAAAAAACACTGCTAAACGCCATTCAAATAAAAATAAATGTCAAATTGTGCACGCTTGACCATAATCATCGTCGGCGGAAAAAGGGGCGCAGTCTTATAGAAGTTTTTGCTAAATGCAAATTAAAGCTCATTAATCCGAAAAGATATTTCGAACAGCGGGATATTAATGTGTATTCGCGCCGATTTGTTTTTTTCTTCTTCTTCTTCTTGTGTGTGAGTAAAGTCTGCAACTCGTTTTTTGTTGGAATACAATACATAGAAAGTGAGTTGGATTCCGTGTCTTGGGGCATGCGGGGGTGAGGCGGGTTAAGCGAGACGACTGGGACCAAGTGCTCGTAAAACAGGCCATGATTGCTTTATTAAAGCAAATGTTTCATAAACAATCGCCATGTCGTACATAAAAGTCGAATACGATACTCACACGGGATCTGCGCGGGCGTTTCTCTCTCAAACTCAAACTCAATCTTCCTCTTTATCTCTATCTCTGTCTCCGTCCGTCCAACTCTATCTCTCTCTCTACATATATCTAAGTCATTGGCGTTCACTTTTCCTCCAGATGGCCACATGGAGACGGACACATAATGAGGCGTTGAGTATTTTGCTTAGATAAGTCACTTAAGATAAATCTTATGCTTCCCAGTGTGCCTGTGCCTGGTGTGTATCGTGGTTTTAGAAATTATGGCTTTCAGATATTTCAGCTCAGATACAAATACAAAATACACTCCAGTCCAATATGCACCGACTCTAGTTGGTTGTTTTGTTTTGGTTTTTCTATCTATTTAAAAATTCAAATTTGTTTTTTATTTATTTTTTCATTTGGAGCTTGTTTCTTTCTGATGATTTTAGAGTTTAACTAATTTTATTAAATTGTACATTTGTTAAATTTTGCTCGATATCGAATCGAATTTCGATGAATTTATTCATTTAGATAAGATGGCCGTTTGCAATTAAGTTAAAGTTTTACATAATTAATTTGGAAATCGATTAATGAGTTCCACAAAAACGGTGGGAATATCGGCAGCAAATAAATGCAAATCGATCTCCTATATATATTACCTCTAGTATATAGTTTCTTGAGGCCAATTACCTGAGATCTTTAAATTAGTTATTGGCTTAGTACTTAAGCATAGATCGAGACATAATCACATATCACTTCCCATTCATAAATGTCACATAATGATTGATGATCCATTGAGTTGCTTATTCAATTAGCACATTTTATGCCTTTTGCCTAACTATGGGAAAAGTCGTCGTGAAGGTCTTGATTTTATGCCTTTTGACCATAAAAAAGAGCAAAGCAGGCGGAATACACTTTCATACAAATGCGATAAGTCGTATACCTATAAAGCCACTATATGGCGATACATTTGTATCTACAGGCACACCCACACTCAAAAGTACCTCCAACCATACAGCAGTGACTCGAATGTCTTCTTTGCCATAGCCAATTGTCACTTCCTTCCTCTGGTATTGGGGCTTTCCTACTCATTTGTATGTTTACTGCTGCTGCCGCTGCTTCTGCTGATGATGGTGGTGGTTGTGTTGTGGTGTTGGTGTTGGTGTTGGTGGTGGTGGTGGTGGTTGCCTCCAATGTCTGGTTAATTTTATTATCAAATTCCGCCATCTGCTCCAGCAGTCAACTTGGCTCATTGTCGCCATTGTGGCCAACATGGTCGTGTCTAGCGACAAATTTAATGACTTACTTAACCTCATTGAGAGAGCCACAGACATGGGCGACAAAGTCTCCGCCTTGTTTTTTAGCCATGCTCTTTCTCTTGGTTTTCTTGGTCTTGGTCTCCTTGTTGCCAATTGCCTGGGCCTTGATAACTTAGCATTTTTAATGACTTAATTTACGTTGCCAATAGGTTCCACCTTCCATGTTTATTATTTTTAAAGAGGAGCACAGAGAGGGAATAGAAGCCAGCTAGTTAATCTGTATATGGTTTAGATTTATAGTAGAGCCTGCGACGCCCTCAAAACAAAATTCGCTTCTTATCGTCTCACTGCCATCGTTTTCGCGATGGCCATCCATCCGCACCGTCTTCTGACTTGGCCAGGCTGACTCTGGTGACTCTTTCAACCGTAGGCTGTGGATAATTGCGGCTATAAGCCATGGCTTGCATTTGTTTAAGGTAGTCCAAGTCCCACATATATATTGAGTCGTTGATTCGAGCAAAGTGCACGATAGCACAGTTTATTGTTAATTTAATTGGCCAATTTCGTGAAAGTGTTGGTGGCTTTTATATATTTTCATCTAAATTAGCTGCACAGTGGCCACATGTTCATTGATAATTTTTAATAATTAACTAACAAGCATCTTATTAGTTTCTCATGGCTACAGGCATCATACAACTAAAAATTTCTTACATTGAGTTAACCAGATAGTAAATCCTTTAATGAGGTCCTCTTATATTATTAATTTTAAGCGACTTTTGCATTATTTCTCTCCACTGTGCACTCCACTCAACAAATCCATTTTCATAAAATCGATGCGAATCTTGAAAAATTTATTTGCTGTTAGCTTTTTGAAACTCAAGTGACAATAAAAATCAGCTCGTTGATTTAATGATTTTGTTTGCTTTGCTTTTATATTTAAATGTTTTTGGTTTTTGGTTTTTGGTTTTTTTTTTGGTGTGTAGCGTGGGTCGCTTTGGCATTGCCGACCGGCTTACGCGTCGTATGAGTTATGCGGCAGTGGGCAAATTTGAGTTGAATATATGAGGGAACGCGAGAGAGGCGGCGACACTTGCTCCTTTAGCGGCACGCTTTGAAATGTTTGCAAATTGACAGCTAACACGATGCTTAAATGAAATGCGGCCCAAAAAAGTGCACCGAGAGATTTGCAAATGAGGCTATATAGAGCGAGTCTGTCTGGCATTTCCAGTCGAAAGTCGTTTGCCTGGCATGTCGAAAATTAGGAAAAACATTTCATAAAAATTCCTTCTTAGTCTTCGCGACTAAGTATATCGAAAATATGCCACAAAGGCAAAGCAAAAACGCGTGTCACAAGTCATGTTATGCACATGTAAACCGATCTAAATACGATTTGCCTTGGTGTGCTTTATTGGACCTCGATGCCACCAAAAACAAACAAAATGCATTTAAAAGCTACAAAACTACATTTCAGAGCATATGTCCAGAGCAGGGCAGGGCAGGGCAGGGTAGCGCAGGGGCATGGGCAGGGGCAGGGGCAGGGGCAGGGTGGAGAAGGGCAGGGCTGGCAGAGCTCCAGAGTGTCTACGCAAACATGACTTGACAACTCATCGAACATTGAACACGTTGTAATGTGATACTTAAATGCTTGATTGGCTCGTAAATATTTTCACTTTGTGCTGGGCCTCAACTCTCTTTGCTGCAAGCTGTCGTTTCTGTTGTTAACAATAATTTCTACAAAGTATCTTTGGACCCTTTGTCTCTGCCCTTTTTGTCGTTCTCGTTTTTCTTTATGCATTATTTTGTTTTTATTTTTTTTTTTTGTTTTTATTTATTTTTGCTCTTGCCCTCTGTTTGAAAAAAGCGCCAAATCTTGCACTAAAAACACACCAAATACGACTTCAAAGCTATCGCTGCGATCGATCTGCCTTGGCAATGCAATATCCTCGCTGTGCTGACAGAGTCAGCCAAAGAGAGTTGGCCAAAGGCGAGGAAGAATGCCGAAGGGCATGGCCACAGGCATGGGGGCTCCTCCAATACAATTGTAATTGTTCCTTAGACCACAACAACTCAGCTCTCGGCCCTCAGGCCACACAAACTCTCTGAAGGCCTCGACCGTCCTCATCATAATGTTAATGTAAATGCATTTTAAATGGACTTGCGTACAACATTTTTTTTCTTCAGTTTTTGCTGTTCTCGATTGAATTTGTGATGTTGTTCTTGGACTGTTGTCGCGGCTGTTGTGTGGACACTTCGACAAACAGGACAGGGACAAGCTGTTTGCAACACGATGCTAGCTGAGCGAATAGGAAAAGCACATACTAGTTATCTGAACTAGAAATAACTTTAAGTGAGTCCATGAATTTGCACTCGTCTCCATGTTGAAACCACCATTTTGCCTCTTGTAAGAAAATCACAAGAATTTACTTAATTCAATCAACACTAATTCGCGCTTTCAGTTAACAACAAAGCATCTGTCATCTGGACCACAGCTGGGGGTGTGCTAAAGATTTCCTTATTTCGAAATGATCTCTTTTTTTCCGGTATTTCGTTAAGAAATGTATGCACTTCCGCTACGCTAATTGCCCAGCCTCTCTCACTTTTGTATCTTTTCGATTCATTTTCATTAATATTCCTCACCACAACTCGCAGCTGATCGCAGCCAGATCTCTTCTGCAGCAGCCTTCGGAAACAGGATGCTGCTTATCAATAGCAATCAAGGAATGGAATGAGCAACTCCCTTCATCAATGAAAGAAACTAAATGCTAAACGGGGTGGAGGGACAACTGTCAAATGAGCCCAAAAGAATTTTCAAAACAAGTTCATTAAGAAAGAAAAAGTAAGCAAGAGCTGATTTTAATCGAAATTTCTTTGAAAAGAAAAAAACAAGAGAAAAGTGTGAATGAAGTCAATTACGATGTGGAAAATGAAATCATTTTAATGAAAGAATGTTGGGGACATGGGCGTAGTCTCATATTAAAAGGAACTTTCATGTGTGTCGGAATAAAAAATGCAGTTTCACCCTTTCCCCTTTTTTGACTACACCACTGAGTCATCTTCATAATGGTCATTTGACTCATCCATATTCCTTGTTGTGTGTACTTACTAACAGCAATAGACACGTCATTTCCCCTCTCCGTCCCTAAGAAGAACGTCATGTCACGTACGCACGAGATTCTGTTTAAATGTAGCCACATGGCCGACATATTAAATAGGCACGAGCATCGAGCGCCAGCGAGAGTCTTCAAGTCTTCGCGTCTTTTTGTGTTGCAACCCAATTTGGTTTATGACTTCCTTCATCTAGCCAAAAGAATCAGGCAAGTGATATGGTTTGATACGAGCTCGCGTTGCCTCTCTAATGGTGGCAAAGGCTGATTTAGTGGCCCTTGAGCAAGGGCAACGCGTCTTCGAGGTATATAGAGGTCTTTCGTTTTTTGTTCCTTTGATAAGATCAATTATGTTAAGTTAACTTGGCGTTAAAATTATGTTGACGCATGTTTCTAAAATGTTTCGAACATTTAATATGGCCCAATGCTATGTGGCTGTGGTTGTGGACGAGTATAAATTTTCTTTTAGTTCAAATGACCAAATTATGCAAATCTCTTGACAATCATTTAAAGCTTTTCAAAAAGGCATTAGGTATGCAAAAACGCAGTTCGGCTAGAGGATGAAGCGAGATGGGGCTATCGAAAACGTTGATGTTGATCGGAACGCACCTCTAACCCAATTTATAACGACTTATCGACAGTAATAAAAACAAAATACAAAATAAATTTATACACATGTTGCGATCGATAACGCCAACGCCTCATTTGCATGCTGGCGCAAAGGGGTCGATCAGGGGGGTAGCAGAGTCGGAGCAGTTCGGATCGGATCACACAGCAGGAGCAGGGAGCAGTGAGTTGAGGCCAGAGGCAGGGGAAGCGGCTGAGGTTCGATTTGGATTTGGAATTGGGTAAACCTGTATCTTGCGTTTGAACGATAGCCCGTTCGCTGCTGCTCGACACTTGACATTGTCAAATCGCAGCTTAATTAAGCAATCGATCTCTGGCCGATCTCGGGGCTGAGTTTTTTCTTTGCTAATTTCTGTAGCAACTGATAGGTAGACAACCAAACCGAACTACATATAGTCGATGTGGGAAAGTTTTAAGTTTTCCAATTTGTGATTTTTTTTTTTTGTCGTATCTTTTGGCATCTGGTTGGCCATTTGCATAATCCACGGCCTTTTTGTCTTGAGTTTAAACCGTTATGAAGCCTAATGAGTGTTATTTATCTGAGCTGAGCAATCTTTCTCTGGTTCGACATCTGAAAATTATTTAAAAAGAAATTAACAAATTTATTCGTGGCGAGCGGGGCGCCCAGCCCGCAGATTTTGGTCTGACTCACCATTTCGGATCTTTTTTTTTTTATTAATTTGGTTTTTTGCCATGTGTTTTTGTTGTGTTTCTTTTTGATTTTTTTTTTGTTTTGGGACTCATAAATCATGCGGAGTTTTGTGACATTATCACGCTAATAAAATCGCCTTCGTAAAGCCGCCAAGTCGCCAACAGGCCGGAGACAGCAAGAGAATTGGTGAGAGAAAAAGAGAGATAGAGAAAGAGAGACAGGCTGAGCCCACAATAACACAAGGCACAAGGCAACAATAACGGGACAAAGAGAGTTAACAACAACAACAACAACAGCACCATTTGACAGCAACAAATGATGTCCAACGCTTTTGTGGACATTAATATTTGACATTAATTGAAATTAATATTAATTTCATATTTATGTATTATCACCTTGATGAGGGTGTTAGGGTTAACCCACACATGAATCTTTTTAGAAATCTTGAAAATTATTGGATCTGATCTTGACTATCATAGGAGAAAGATACCTCTCTTGGTTTCCCAAGGAATATCTTATTCTTTATCCTTTTATAAAGACGAGAAATTAATAAAGTAGTTTAAAAATTATTAAATATCTTCTTAAAGTTCTTCGTTTCGTATTAGACTTATCCTTTGACTAAAGAAGAAATTATTAATTGGTAATTTAAAAAAAATAATGAAGTAGTTTTCAGTGAAAAAGTGTCCAAATGGGCTTGAAAAAATATTAAATATCTTCTTAAAGTTCTTTGTTTCGTATTAAACTTATCCTTTGACAAAAGAAACAATTTTTAATTGGTTATTTAAAAAAAGTTTTAACTATTTTTGTTGACTTAACTTTATTGGTAGAGTACTTTCCATTACTGTTTTCTCGTTATCAGATATCGGTTAGTAAAACCGATGTGTTTTGTAGGGTTAATACGAAGTGTGTGTGTGTGTGTGTGTGTGTGTGTGTGTGTGTGTGTGTGTGTGTGTGTGTGTGTGTGTGTGTGTATAGATGCTGTGGAGGCGTCAGTATTGAAGCTTAAATCTCTATTTGGTTCTCTATTATGATCATGTTGATGAATTGGCATTTTTGTTCTCTAGCCAGCCTGCTGTGAGCAACTGGTTGATGAGACTGGGATTTTAATGCCTTTCCCTGTCTCTCCCTCTGTGTGTCTGATGCACTCGCTCTCTCACTTCTAAGCTCGAGCGCAGCACGACAATTCGCATAAATGTTTAAAGCCAACAACTTAATTTGTAGTCGCCGGGTATTAGAATTTAAGTAAGTCGTAATTAATGTGTCCCGAATAGTGTGGGGAGTGATCGAGGGGATTCTCCTCACTGTCTCGTGGTTCAAGCCGAGTAATCTTAAAAAGGAATCTTCGACTATGGCGAGGTTATTTATTGGGATCTAAGTGATTTCCGATGAGATTGTAAGCCAAGTCCCAAGCAATTGAGGCATCATCTCACAGCAGGTGGCCAGAGGCGTAGAATAGTGCCATGGTGCTGGGGCTCGAGGAGATGGGGTGAGAGGTAAAGCCACAAACAAACTACAGAGTCTCATGTTGCGTGTTTTGTTTGCATCAGGTGAGAGAAGGTATCATCAAAAATGTGTTTCACTTTCCATTCACGACGTGTTCTTCTCCTTCATAGCCATCGACATCGCAATCGCCATCCTTCCCATCATCATCATCATCATCATCATCATCATCATTATCGTCATTGTGAACAACATGTTGCCCACATTTTGGGTGTGATATCATTAGCTCTCCTTTGAAAACCCGTTTTGGGTTAACCCCGAATCTCAGCTTCTCTCTCAAATTTATATTATTAGCGTGAATCAAAATTGTTTGCTGCCGATATTTGCGGATCATTAAAATCATCAAATGAAGCCAATTAAAAGTAAATAAATAATACATTTTATGAAAGCAATTAAAGTATTGCTGTTGTTGCTATTGTTGTTGTTGTTGCTAAATTATGCACAGCGAAAATTATAAAGTTTTGTTAAAACTTAATTAGGCATCGAGGCGAAGACAAAAGGCAGAAGAATACAGAAACCAAATCAACTGCCAGATCTCAGCAAATTGGCAAATGAGTTGACTTTTTTTCGTTTTATCGTTTTTGAACGTTCATTTTGTTGTTGTTGTTGTTGTTTCAAGAGGTTCATTAATAAATTAACAACACATAAGCGAGAGCAGAACAAAAGAATCTTAGATGGATGGGGGATTTATGGGACAGCCAATGGCAAGAATAAAACGAGGCAACAACCAAAGAAGAGCCCAAAATCCCAATCGATTTTGGAATGTGAGAAAATTATACATATCTACATTCTACTACAATCGTATGTTTGTATTTGGATATGTTTCAAATACGATTGGCAAGTGTTGTGTCAAAATCAATGAAACTCGACCAAGAGGGTTGGGACAAGAGTTGCTAATTGCATATCATTTATCAAATTATTTGTGGAAAAAAAACACGAAAACATGGCGTGAAAGCTTGCAAAAATTAACTGTTACTTTGAGACGACTTTGCTGCGTTAATCGGTATTCAGATTGATCACTTCTTTGGGGATTATAATATATAGGCATACAATTTCGATGAATCTTTCTATAGTCATTTAAATGTCATTCAAAACAAGCTAAAGAAAAGTAATCTCCAAAACATTTATAAATCAAATTTTATTATAGAAATGTGGATATACAATCTTTAATAAGCAAGTACAGGTCAAATTAATTCAAGGTTTATAATCATAATCTTAAAAAGGAATCTTCGACTTGAGACTTGTTATTTAGGATTTTGCCAAAACGGAATTAGTAAATTGATTTGCTTTCCTCATGGACCATATTCTAACCAAAGTATCGAAATTTTATTGTAATTTCTATCCTTATGTCATCTTTTCAATTTTATCTATAAAAATCTTCTAAATTTGATTTGCAAATTAATGCATAAAGACAGATAAAAACATTTTTATACTGGGGTTGTTAAAGAATTTCTTAAAACGTTTAATCGTTTAATTGATGATTTTTGGTTTCTACTCACATTTCGAGATACAAAAATAAAATCGCATGCTGTGTTATTTGAGTGCCACATTTCACATAAGGAACTTTTAAAATTATTTACAAGGAGCACACAAAGCAACAACAGAAACAACAAAGACTAACGAGAACTGCAAGAATGTGCAACACCTTCTGGATCAGAGAGGCTGGAGAGATGTTGCCAAGAATCCGCTGGTGGACCGTGCGAATAATTAATTGATTAAAATGTTTTTGCATATTATGGCACGTATCATATTTCACATAAATGAGGCGCATTCAACACGCTAAAGTGCCAAAGATGTCGAGATGCGAGTTGCGAGTTGCGGGATGGAGATGCGGGATGAAGGGATGGGGAGACGCGACTGGACAAAGACCAATGGCAATGCAACAAAAGTGTAGAGATTAGGCAGGCAAACACTTGTTGCCACAACTTACCACCTAGGGTAGGCAAGAGGCACACACTAAAGGCCTTAATCATGACCATGATCATGATGTGGATGAACTGAGAGTCTAGCGCCGCATGGGGGCATCGAGGCATAGACTGGCTGGACTATGGCTATGGGGCAGGGAACAGGAGATGGGGGGACAGGGGTAAGAGGTTATGGCCATGGCTAAGGCAGGCGACTCCAAACACGGAACAGGGTGTTTATGGTGATTTAGTCAGTTATGTGGATCGTAAACATTTTTGATAGCTAAATTTAAATAAACGACAGATATTTGTTGCCATCCATGGCACAACTTGCTCTC
Source organism: Drosophila nebulosa (assembly GCA_024703675.1). Classification (NCBI taxonomy): domain Eukaryota; kingdom Metazoa; phylum Arthropoda; class Insecta; order Diptera; family Drosophilidae; genus Drosophila; species Drosophila nebulosa. The sequence goes on along the minus strand of JANFPS010000007.1, from coordinate 6,419,732 downwards.
GAAGATGGAGGCGCTTAGTCAACCTGAGAATTTAAATTAATTTTATTACATTGAAGTTTTTGTGTAGTTGGCGCGCGCTCTTCACCTCTTCTCCCTCCCTCATCCAACCTGCTTTCCGTGCGTCCATACGTTTTGGACGAATACCTTAAGAAAAATATCATATTACTGTGGTAATATATTTGAAATTAATGGCGCGCATCTCTTGGCTGAAACAGATTTTGTTACGTTTTACTTTTATTTAGTTGGTAAATTGGCCATAAAAGCGGGCCAACACAGACACATACACAGGGAGAGAGAGAGAGAGAGAGAGAAAGCATTTCCAATGAAGTGAGTCGACTCCGTCTGAGTAAACATAAACTAAATAAATATTTTGTTTAAATTTTCACGTTGACAAGCGTTTCAAATGTCCAGTCCACATAATTGGCTCACATTTTTTATTTCATTTTGTTTGTACTCTCAAAATTGTGTTTATTTATCTTTGGAAATTTTGTTTCTTTTACATTTTTCGTTTGGTTTTTGAACTTGGATATGGGTTACCTGTCAGAGTCAGCGGGATTTTCGCAAGGCATTTGCCTTAAGCCATGGACAGTTCTCCCTCTCTCTCTCTCCCTCTAGCCAGGATTACATTTGTGGCTTAACTTTCGAAATCCTGTTAGTTTACCTTCGGCGACTACCGATTTCTATTTCTATTCAATGAATAATCCAGCGACTTCTTTTCCTACTCTTGCCTAGTCATTGTTTGTAGTCGAGTTTATGGTCAGGTCAGAGTTTACCGCTGCCACGCCCACGCCCATGCCACAATTTGCATGCATGCATTGACTTATGCCTTTTGTCACAAGTCAAACGCATGGGCAGGGCCCAAGAGGCTTAGGGGTACAGAAATTTCATATTTTAATAAGCACATAATGGCAATAATCATAATTTTACAGTGAAACTTGGAATGGCATTGCATCTCCTGCTCAGTGCTTCGGTTCTCGGTGCTCGATCCTCTGTTCCCAGCCAGCGGGATGCCCTTAAAGGGTTTGCACAGAAAGGACGACCATATAGAATTTGGGAGGCGTTACGCACATTTAATTAATACGTTTGCCATTGCCATTGCCGTTGTTTTTGCTGTTCCTGTTGCTTCCTTTTTGGTCTCGGGCCATGGACATGGACCTACAGATGCCTGGCTTGTTGGCTGGCTAACTGGTTGACTGTTTCACTGGTTTCGTGGGCGTGCCAACAGATGATTAGATTTTCTTCAAATTCCATCCAAAAGACCCAATCCATGGCTTGCGTCGTGGTATGGGTGTGTGTGTGTGTCATTTTGGTTTGCCTTATTGTTTCAATTATGCAGATACATATGCATGTAGATGTTAGCCTGCCCAAAGCTTCGTTTAGCCTTTGGCCAATCCTTTTTAACTCTTTTGTACCCATTTCTCACTGCTCTCAGGCGGGGGGTTAAATAAGTATTATTTTAGGATGAAGTTTCTACGGAAGCCAATGGGCCGTAACAAAAATAAATTTAATTCAAGAACCGAGACCAGGCAACAAAATGAAAACAACATAATATTATAAACTATTTATATTCTTATGCCCTCATGCATTTAAACGATGCTTTTGAAACGTTTTCTGTTACCCGAGATACAAAATCTAGCCAAGAGCATACAATCTGTCTGTCTCTACTATTTACTCATCCATCTCTTATGATTTTCCCTATAATTGCCATTATTTCACTTGATTACCTCATACAATTTCCAAGTAATTAGAGAATGCTATATCTTTAGTTCATTTCCAATTGTTCCCACCATTTAAAAAACAAAGGCAAGGCATTGAGTTCTGCCCACAACAATGCTCAGATTCCCTAACGGTTTTTCGCTCGTAAAAAAATCAAGTGAACAATCGACAATGGCTTCAGGACCACAACAATTGCAATGTTCAAGTGGCCTTTCAGGCCAAATCACGCAAAACCATAAGCCAAGGCATTTGTTTAATTTCCAATTAAAAAGAGCAAACACACACTCACACACAGGCAGGCAGGCACACACACCACACTCCTGGGCACAGCAGGTCAAATCGGTTTGCCATTATCTTCATTGACATCACGACATGAGTTGTTGTTGTTGTTGTTGTTGTTGATGTTGCCTGACAACTGTTTTAGAATAAGGCAAAAGGCAGAGACAAGTCAGCGAAGGGATGAGAAAGGCAGGGCAAGGCAAGGCAGGACAAGGGTAAACAAGGAGCAAGGATCCCTGGCCAGTTGGCTCGATATTGGTCAAGCGTTAAAACACAGACAAAAAGTGCGTGGGCCCGTGAGTGACTGAGTGAGTGAGTGAGTAAGGGAGTAAGGGAGTGTGTGTTTCGGTTTTGTTTTCCCGGAAAATGCCACTTGTCAATAGGCCCCTGTCCTGTCATTGTACCTGTTATCTAAATTACACCAAAACAAAACAGAAACAACAGTTGGCGTAACGGTGACCCAACTATATAGATATACATATATAGAAAAATATATGCCTCTATCTTTATGTAGGGGTGGGCCCTGGTAATGTTTTAATTTGATTTTAAAATGATGTTAATCTAATATCCGTGGAAAATGTCAAAATAGAGTCACCTTTTATACTCCCCCATTCCATCTCCCATTTCTGTTTCTGATTTTCATCATCATCTTTCTCTGTGCTTGTCCTTCTGTTTAGTTTCCCTGATCTTTTTATTTCGAACATTAATTGATATGCACTCATCGTTGTAGATAATTTCAATGAATTTTCAATTTTATTACGAAATACGCTGTCAAAATTGTATTGAGAATCTATTTAGGTGTGCTGCTTCTGTGCCTCCTGATAATCTACGAGTATTAAGCTGACAATATTTTCTTTTGAATTTCTCAACTTTTTGTGGTTTTCTTATTGATGCATCACATATACTCATTAGGTAAAAGGGTATATTTAAGACTTGAGAACTATAATAGGTCTAACTCTATTTGTTTTTTTATCCTCGTATTCCTGCCTTTAAAGCGAGCTTTGTTGTTGGCTTTTATTGTAATATATAGTATTTGTTTTAATTGGCTCTGCTTGTTATAGGGTATCTCCTAGGCGGCTCATGGACAGTGCAACATTCTGAAATTTCTGTCTTTATCATCATCATCGTGGTTACTCGCTCACGCACTCGACTTTTGGGGCGTGAATACCACAAATTTATATTTAATTGTTTGATTATGTTGCACTCTCTAGCTGCATAATTTTTCAATATTTCCATCGAGAGAATCGAAAACTGAAAATTGTGTGTCGTTTGTGTGTGTGTGTGTGTGTGTGTGACAAATGTTAGGCGCTGACTGCATTTCATTAATATTTGACTTCGAAATGAATAAAGTGTGAATAGATGATGAATAAAGAAGCAAGAGGGAGAGAGAGTGGGTGCGCATTAGTAGCCAGCTGTGTGACGAATTAGCTGTTTATAAAATAACAGACTCTTTAGAAGGGAAACACAGAAACCAAAACAAATGACTTGGGCAACAAACTTGACACGAACATGGAAAACTGGCCAAACTTACAATACACATACTAACTATTAAAAATTGTTTGACTTTGGATGATAAATTAAATGTGTTAAATGTGTTATATTGAGATCTGAATGCCATTGATTGAAATCGATATAAATATACTTAAAGCACTACTCAAAAATGATGATATTAAACTGAGTCTTTAAGGTTGAGATCACAGGTAAATGCAATGAAAGAAGGAAATTTTTTAAATTATAATAAAAGCTTATATTAACTATAATTAATTGATTAATTTTTAATTTAAATGCTTGATATTTCATGACATTTCTACGACTTAACAGGAAAATTAACTAATCTCTAGTAAATACCCAACCACGAAAACAATAGATTACAAATTTCCCCACCCTAAGTAGAACTTGATTCGCGCTCTACAATTTAAGTAAATTTATACACAACACTTTTCGTTATAAATATTCTAATTGGCTTTTAATTATATGAAGATAAGATTGAAGCAGAGAAGAGAAAAATACCGTTTCGTGTTTAAATTTGCAGCATTTTGCAAAATTGACTAATTGCCGTGGGTAATTACAATTTATTAGATGACGCCCCAGAACAAGGCTCTAATCGGTCGGCATATAAATAGTTAGTCAGACTGACTAACTAAACACATATATTGCTGTATGCTAGTTAGCTGCAGCAGGCGGCATTTAATTGAAGCTCCTAAATGGCAAACCTATAATTAATTATTAACTGTATGGCCCAAGTCAGGCACGCAAACCGAGCATTTGTGTACTTGGGCCGGGCCTTTGGAGAGCCAACGCAGTTCAACAGTTCGGTTGCCTGGGGTTTATTGAATGAGAGCTTAAATTAATTCTAATTCAATAACGGTATAAATTATTCAGTTGCGGTCGTAGTTAATTGATTGTTCCAATTCAGTTAAATGTTTGAGGCGGACTTTGTCCAATCACAATTTAAATTTGAATAATGTACTGTAGTCTGATGAAGCGAATACCAAACCCTGAAATGTAGCTCTCTGAAATTTGAAAATCGTAGAATTGTTTACCTTGTGAACCTAGAAATTAGTTTGGCACCACTGTGCAGAGTTGGTTAAAAAAACAATCATACGCTGCGTGGGCCCCATAAAAATCAAACAAACAAACATCAGTTGTTGTCATAAAGATCACATATTTATGTGACTAATTTGAAATAAAACATAAAACTTACCAAATAATATTAAGAGTTTGGATGACGACCTCGTCGCCGTCAGTCGTCTCCCTCAACTGAGAGATGCATATCAACAATTAGAAGCGCCCCATGGAGTTGGCCACGAAATTGAGAAATTTGACGCTTTTACGAGCGATCCGGCTGGAAGCATAATGTCTCTCTTTGATATACCAAATTAAAGCATTTTTTCTCTTGATATTTGAGTCCCGCTTTGCATATGAAAGCGAGCTAACAGAAAACGAGCTGGCGCCACAGAATGCGGAGAGAGTCAGATCTAAAGGGCAGAAGGGGATGGGGTTGGTTAGATCTGGCCAACATAATTGAGGCAATTAGAAAACATCAAAATATTTCTGCTTACTTTGGGCAAAGTAGAAAATTGTTACACAAATAATGGCTAAACAGAAATTTCTTGTTGTTGTGGCAGTTCGTAATTAAGCACTTGAGAGGCCCTAAGGTCCAATGAGTTGTTTGTATAAAGTCCAAACTCAAGCACTTGTCAATGACAAGGCGATTTCATTTAGAAATGTATGTAACAGAGTCTTAGCCAGTCAGCAGCAGACCAACGCCCACTCTATAATTATTCAATTAAAACGCTTAGGAATTATTATTGTAATGAAAAATGATGCCAATCTGCTTAAATGCAGGAAGTTCAAACAGTAGACCATAAAAATTACAAGCAATTGGTATTTGTTGCTAGGAATTGCCGACCCAATGATGATCGATATCTTTTTGACTCGCTGCGAATAATGACGGAAGTGAATTGTCTTTTGAAAGAAATGGAAAACTAAAAGTGCACAAGTTCGTTGCCTAAGTTTTTTGTTTTATGTTTTACGTTTTAGACAAATGCCATAACATGGACTTTAAATTAATTACTTAATTTAACACAACACGCGGCGAAGCGACACCTTGGCCCCAGCCCCAGTCGCAGCCCCAGCCCCAGCCCCAAACCCAGACTCCAACATCCACATCGAAATCGACATCAATATCGACGACAACACAAAGCACTAAACTGGTGACTGGTGACCGCTGACTGGGGATCGGGCTCTGTGTGTGTATGCGTACAGAAACCTGTATATCACGATCCTTGGCTTAACAGATTAGTTAGCATATCCCCATATCAGGGTAATTATTGTTAAATGCGATAACGATCTTGTACAGCGTTGACATTTATTTATTTTCCTTAATTTTGCCGTATTAATCTTCCCAGAATCACACACTCACACACAGACATTAGGTAACGAAATCACACGCACACACACACACACACACACACACACAATCTCTGCTTGTGGCATGTACCGAAACGAGAGAAATGTTCAACAGGCTTTTGACAATTTGCATTATGCAGGCAATCGATCAATGATCACTTAATTAATTTGATATCCTATCAGAAGACCAAAAACTTGAATAAAAAGAATAAAGAAATATTATTATTTTTAACGATTCGAGCTACTGCATTCGGAGAGGCAATAAATGAAACATTGGCGACATATACATATACCTCTATATAGACCGATTTATTAGATCCTTGTTGAATTCGTGATCGATTCATAGTCCACCTCATACTGTGCACCGCAGCAACTCTTGGCTAATAAAACACAATCTCTTGCCCATGTAGCTAATTTAACCAAATTGGATTACTTAATAAACTTTATTGGATAAATAACAAGTTATGCGTTGGTGCCCATAAAGTGAATGTTTTGTTGTTGTTGTTGCTGTTGTAGCTGTTGTTGTTCTGGTTATGGTTATGTTTTCTGTTTTTGTACCTACATATATTGTTTGTTATGTTTTTTTTTTTTTTGAGGCGCGCCACAAACAAACCTTTTGAGGCATTCCAAAATTAAGCCACGAGACATGTGTATAGAAGAAGAAAAGAAACAGAAAGAAAAAAAGACGAGAGAAAAAAATAATTGTGTGTTAATTTCTGAGAATTATAAAAAGGGATTTCATTTCGTTTTTCGTTTTTGTTCTACGGAAAACATTTGAAATGAGATTGAAAAGACGCAAAGGAGGCTAAAGATAAGCTCCAAATCAACTGTAATGCATGCCCCAAAGTAGGCGTTGTAATTTATTACAATATTAATTGTAAATGAGTTTTTTTTTTTTTTTGAAGCCCCCAAAATAAGGCAATTGAATACACTACAAAAAATTACTATTCACTTAGTGTTGTTGGGGAAAACTAAGAAATACTTAGAGCATAAATGGAGCGTTACTTCAACTTTGGGACATTTGGTGTGACAAAAAATATTTTTGCAGATTTATTATCTGACGACGAGTGGGGCAAAGAATACATCAAGCAAGATCATCTTAAATTTAATAGTCTAGTAGATTCTAAAAGATTGTTGTTCCTAAGTTTTTTTTTTATGAAATGAACAACTTTTACTGGCTGAAAACGGCCCGGATTAGACGACTATATGAGCTATGTTCCTTGAATTGCAAAAAATTAGCTAATAGACTGAAAATATAGACAATTAACTTATCAAATATTTGTGGTATTATATTTGACTTTCTCTTAAGAAATCCAAATGGACTAAAAGAAACAAGTCACTGAGTTTTTGAGTTTTTATTCGATTGATTTCTCCAAGTGTAGCGGCCTCACTATCTTCCGCTTAATCAAGTGTGCGTGCAGCTAAACAAACAATTTCATTCCATATTCTCTCGCCCATATAATTTGTTGATGTTGTGTTTGTTTGTTTAATACACTACATATATATGCATATATATATGTATGTGGATATCCATCCACCGATATATGTCTGTATGTGTGTGTGTGAGTGTATGCATGTAGTTAGGTAAATGCGATTTAAATCACTGTAAGCCAACATGTGTGTATAATTTGCCCCACACTGATTTATGCCTTTCGCATTGTGAGTAAGTACACTTTGCCATCTCGAGTGGCTTATTATCCAACCGGCCAGTTAAATTACATAGATTGTTCTCCATGGGGAAAAAGAGAGGCAAAGGCCAACCCAATTGCGAAACCTTTGACAAAGTGGCACAGTTTAAAGCTGTTAACAGCTAGTAATTAGACTCGATATGGCTGTTAATTAACCATATCAGCATCGGAATATCAGCAAACAGCTTTTCCGATCACATTGTGTAGTTTGCCCATTGCAATTAGCGTTGCATATTCATATATACATACATATCTATTGATAATGTTTAACTACCGATTTCAATGTCGGGCAAGTGTCGCATAAATTGCTGGCCAATAATCATAAATTTTGATTTTTAATCATTAGCACACTTTATGGGCCAAAACAGTCGCCGTGCGTCGCGCTGCTACGTCATTTCAGTCAGTTAACCAGTTTGGTTCTTCAATATTATTCCGCCCCACCGCCCTCCGTCCGCCACACTCACCGCATCGATACGCCTCCATCTGTTTGATCTCACACGAACTGCGCTCAATTAAATTCTACAATATAACACGATTTGCATTTTAAATTGTGCAATTAAAATGCATATGAAATCTGTAAAAAAAAAAAAAAACAAAAATTCACTAAATACATTTTACAGTCGACTCCTTCTGCCGCAGCAGCAGCTCACACCTCTCTGCCTCGTTTTGTAGACAGCAACAAGAATGTAAAATGTCAAGCGTTAATTAATTTATTGTTGTAGCAGAGGGGAGGGTGGGGCAGACGGGGAGTGGGTGAGATGTAAAAAAAAGAAGATTTACTATACCAACAGACATTAAAGAGAACCATTAGATTTTAGGAATGCTAAAGGCGAGAACTATCTTATTTTAAAAAATTTATTAAATTTTAATTTTATTTTATTACCATTTAATGAATTTTTCAAGACTCTGAGATCATTTTATTGCAAAAACTTTAGAACTTCATTTTTAAGATAAATAGTTTAAAACTAGTTTTTATCTTGCAGATGGAAGGGTATGCAAACTTCGGTTCGACCGGTCAATTTTCCATTTACCCATTTGTCCCCGCTCTCTTAAGAGTTTCCCTTTGCCAATAGATTTCAATGATGGTTCATTTTTCAATATGAATATTTTATATTTTATATAATAATATTTTCGTCTTCACTTAGCTTAATTCATTAATAGCTAGCACACTAAAGCTACATCAATCTTGGCTTTTAAAAGTTAATTAATTTAAAGTTGCAGTTAACTGATGCTAGAAGTTCGTGCTTAACGTATAACTAGAGATTTATAAATATACACGATTTCTGAAATTCACTAATTAACATTAATGTTCTGTGCACTTGCTCGTCATAAATATTTACACGCTTATAGATAATTAGATTTGTACAATTAAAATAATTATGTATATGTTGGTATGCGATTTATAATGATTTTGCCTCCGCTTTTTGTTGATTTATTTTTTGTATTTTTTTTTTATTTTTTTTATTTTTGTTTTTTGGGCAGAGATTAAGCGAAGCGAAAAGTTCTGATTCTCTATTTAATTTTTTGAGCTCTACTCAACGAACGTAAGACTTTCCCCTAGCCGCCCATTCCAACTATATGTTGGCTATATACGATTTGGCACAGTTCGTTGGGGGCATGGTCAGTGGTTGGTCTTTCGCTTCAAATATCTTTTTCTCGCGCATACTATTTACATGAAGCCTAACGCTGGCCTTCCTTCCAATTAAGAATATATCACAACAAAACTATATTACTTGCGGAAAACGACGATTACGCAGCAGCAGCAAGGAGTAAGGAACTCTGGAATAAGCCAAGTAGACGGGGGGGGTTACGCCACGCCGTCTTAGTGACTCGCATCTAGCTCGTGCTCCTCATCGCTGGGGCAGTCATCCATTTCCATGTCGATGAGCTCATCGTCGTCCTCGTCGCCGCTGCCGTTGTGCATATTGCGATCGGAGGAGCCGCCACCCTTCTCATCCTCTTGCTGCATGCGTTTGTGTTTGGTGCGTCGGTTCTGGAACCAGACCTTGACCTGCGTTTCCGATAAGTTCAGAGACTGGGCCAGGGCTTTGCGTTCCGCTCCCACAACATACTGATTGCTTTCGAACGCGTGCTCCAGTTTCAGCAACTGCGAGGGCGAGAAGGCGGTACGAATGCGCTTGGGCTTGCGGAAAGGAGGCACCAAGAAGCCTGGAAGAGCAGAACAAAAAGCGAAAGATGATTGGTTAGTCATCGGTTGAGTATAGACAAAGTTAATTGTGTTACTTACTTCCTGGGAAACGGTGTGGAAAGATGCGACCGCTACGGCTCAATAGCCAGGGATAGAGTGGATAGCTTTCGCGCGGCATTCCAGGATTGGGCATGAAGGGTGTGACATGGGGACCCACAACATGGCCGGCTTGTAGTGCGGCGGCCATATGAAACTGGGCAGCAGCAATCAAATGAGGATTGTGCTGAGGCGGCAACTCAGGCGGCGGTGCATTGATGTACGGAGGTAAAGCCTTGATATCGGGCAGACCGGGCTGTCCTTGCGGTGGCGCCATCGGTGGTCCTCCCGGACCCATGGGAAAGGGTCGCACGAGGCCAGCTGCTGGCATGCCCGGCATCATCATGGCTCCTGGTCCCGCCGGACCATGCATGACAGGAGGCTTGGGGAAGTTCTGCGGCTGTGGCGGTGTGTTGTGAGGACTGCTGACAAGAAGTGTGGGCGAGGACGAGGGCTGCGAGGATTGTGGTGACACTGATTTCGGAGGCGTATGCGGTGGCTGAATGCGCTGGGCTGGATTCTCGGCTTGTTCGGCGGCAGGTGGAGCCGGTGAACGTTCACGCTTGAGGGACACAGCTGCCGGTGGGGCATCGCAATCGGGTGATAGACGTGTTTGCATTGGGCTAAGGCCACTGGCCATGGCAGCATTGTGATGCAGTCGTTGGAGCAATTCTTGTATATCCTGATGTGTCTTGGGAGTGCCCTGTTGCTGCTGCTGTTGCTGCTGCATGAGAATGTGCTGATGGAGGGCATGTTGCTGGGCCGGTGATAGATGGGCATGTGGATGCGGAGGCATGTGATGGGGCAGAGAGCCTAAAACATGCGGAGGTGGTGGATTCATCACATGATGCGGGGGTGTACCGGGCAATACAGTAATAGATGCCGGCGGCGTTTGGGGGGGTGAACTTGGGCCATTTCTTTCGGGCACTGGGCTTGCCGGCTGAGTGTGTGTGTGCTCGGGGCTAGTCTGTGGATTGCCGGCGGCAGCTGCGGCCGGTGCGTCATTGCCCACAATGGAGTCAATGCTGAAGCCAATCTTCTGCTTGGGTGTGGGCATCATGACGGCTGAGGTGGGTACTGGTGGAATCATTTTAGTCATAAATACGCGCGTTGTGTTGGCGGGCGAGGCGGCGATTAGTTCGGCTATGTTGGCGGCTTGTTGTTGTTAGCTCGTTTAATCCTAGTAGCTTGTTTGTTCAAATCGCTCAGATCTCTTTCTTTTCAGAGTTTTTTGCTCTACACTTGAAGACACCACATTTGGGGCTTTCTTTTAAACACACACATTCACTTAGGAGAGAGAGAATTAAACACTTTCTCGAGGGAAACAACTTTCTTCACTGTCTGTCTCTCTGAGTCGTTGGTTTGGTTGGTTTTAGTTCACTTTTCTGGTTTTTGGTTTTTGGTGCGATCGACGCGCTCAAAACGATACAACGTGTTCACTCGACGACGTTCCAAGTCTGAATAATTGAGAGAAGGCCCCGGAGTGGACCAAGTGTGCGTGTTGGGAATTCGTTGTTGGTTGCTCTCTGTGTGTGTGTGTGTGTGTAGTTGTAGTTGTTGTTTCTTCCACACAGATAAACACGCTCACTCTCTCTCTCTCATTCTCTCGTTCAGTAGCTCTCTATCTTTTGCTCTCTCTCTCTCTTGCGCACGCACACACAACACAACACAGCAGCAGCAGCAGGAGAGAACATGTCAAACCGGTTCGTGGATGGATGGATGGATGGTGGAGTGGTGGTGGTGGTGGTGGTTGTACGCCAGCTAGTGAGCGAAAGAGACCAAACAGTGCTGCAGTCACAATACGCTTGCCATTGCATTCTCACCTGCTTGTGGATTTTATCTGGCTTCGGCAGCATGCCCTGAGAGCGAATGAGATGGGTCTACAATGAAGGCGGTACTCTTGCATATGGCTTCCGTTGGGCATCATCATCGGGTGGTTACTGTCATTGTTGTTGTTTTTGTTGGCGGTTGTTGTTGTTGTTGCTGGCATTGTGGCCTGCCTTTGTGTAATTTGGCTTAAACTGCCATTCATAGTTTTTGTGGTTAGAGGTTTTTTTTTCTTATAGTTTTGTACTAAAAACAAGCGTTAAATGAAAATGCAAAGGTGGAAATTTGAAATTTTCGTTGGTTTGAGGATTTAGTCGGTTTTCCTTTGCATAGTTCTTTGGATTTTGGACTTTATCCTTTAACATGAGACGCTTTACATTCAAATATTTGAGTTTGTGTTGAATTTCTTTTACGTATGTATGTAGGTAGAGCTTAGAGGGATTTTTTAGTTTTATGGTGTTCTAAAAAAAACAAATTGAGAGATTGAAATAAAACTTAGACAGCTGCCCTTTTGTCTCTGTGTCTCTGTTTTCCTGATCAGTATGATCAGTATCGTCTACTCCAATCACATTAGCAATTCCACACCACACAAATGCACTTCAAATTTTGCAGCGCTAATAAATCATACCCGAACACACATTTCCAACGACAGTTTTATATAATCGGCCATCAAAAACATTGTGCGTTACAATTTAAATGTTAATTTTAAGCATTATCTGCGCTTGGCTTTTTGGCACACGACAAACTTTGCATAATTTATGTGGACCAAAAAACAAATAACAACTTGTGGACATGAGAAATTTATGCGTAGCTTAGGCCAATTTGCACCGATCCACATCCGAAACGAAATCAGAGCACTATATGCATATAGAATGTATGTGTTTGTCGGTGTGTGTGTGTGTGTGTATGGAAAAATTGCCAAGACGTGTTTAAAGTTCATTATGAAGCTGCCTTGAACTGCGATACAAAATATCAATTAGTAATCAGCAAATATAATATTTAATTATGTTTTTCACACATTTTTAGTTCAGTGTTTGGTGTTTTGGTTTACTACGGGTTATCACGAATAGGGCCGGGCCGCTTTTTGAAAGATTAGCATCAAAATTTATAGATCGGTATGAGTGCAAATGTGCTGAGTTGTGGAATAAAACAGCAATTCATTAAATCACAATTATGTCGCCTAATGGGCACTGATTACACGGTTTTTGGGCTTTGAGTTAAATGGGAAAAACGTGTCAATGTGTAGATTGAGTGAAATCACTGCAAACGATTCTAAAAATTACGTATTTGAACTAATTTGGTAAATTTTGACATGCCTATGCTTAAATTTACACGCCCACCGCATGGCGTTATCACCTATCCTCGCCGCAGGACCTGCTCGAGCAACAATTGTACTGCTAATGAGCAAATAAAGATATCGCTAGACCAGAAGCAGCACTCAAGTAGTTGTTCCAGCTGTTTGCATTGTATTTCTCCCTCTACAATTTCCAATGACTCCAATCACCCGCTGAGAACCCAAATGAAAAAAAAAAACAACAAGGAAAAACACTCGCCAAGTTTGCAACCATAAAAAATGCAACACACACACACACACAACTCCAAGGGAAAACAAAAGGGAAACGCACACAAATGAAATTGTATTTATTAGATGGAAATAAAGCAGCGGCAACAATGCCTGGCCCAGTCGAAAGGTGTCAAAATCAACAATTTCTCGGCCTGGCCGAAACGATTCCACTGAAAAAAAAAAAAAAAAACACACAGGGCACAGCGTGATGCAATTTCGCTTCTTCTCCTCCATCCTGTCCCTGTATCCCTCTTCATTACCCGCTGCCCATCTATCAGAGTAACAATTTTTGTTTTCGGTTGAAATGATGATGGAAAAAAAATATATATATGTATGCACACAACAGTTTCACTTTTGCTGCTGCCCTGCCACTGACTGAATATCGTTGGGCGCTGGAAAACAATGAAAAACGTGGCAAATTTCCCTTTGTTTCATTTTTGTGTTTTTCGTGGCTACATTGAGATTGAGTGAAGCAGGAGACGAGAGACGGGAGACGGGGAGAAGTAGGGAAACAAACAAAAAATTGACTTTAATGATGATGAGTTGGCAATTAGAACGCTTGAAGTGCTCAAGGAGTGCCACTAAATTCATTTGAATTGTGTTTTGGTTTTTGTCTTTTTTACGCTGAAAATGGCACAATTATAGAGAAATCGAAGAAGAAAAAATGCCTGCGGGGGAGCCACAAACTGTTTAGACATAATTAATTTAAAATGCACTTCGATTAAAGAGAAGCAAATTATTTTCAAGAAATTGCACTCAGCTATAATGAAAAATCTCAATTGCATTTGAAAACTCGCCACTTAATCCTTGCTCTGGCCTGAACCATAAGGTCAACTCGCCAGGCGAGTTCCAAGAATAGCATATATGTAGTTAAGAAACGATCTATCGATTTCACAGTTTTCATAATAAGTTCTCTCATTCTCCAAACGATCTTTCATAATTTGAGCGCTTGTAAATCCACGCGGTTCACAAAATTATGATGGATGACTTTTTGTGGCTGCGTTTTCACGCTTGAAATCGAAAGAAAAGCGATAGGTTGAGGGAAGAAGAAATTGGTAGCAAGAAAAACTGAAAACTGACAGCGGTTCTCAATGATGATGATGAAGATTATGATGATGATGTATCAAGGGCGGGGGCGCGTGTGGAATAAGAACATCAAACAACTGGGCTGGAAACAGAGGCAGAAGAGGAGATGAGCCTGTCGAGTTCCTAGAAAAACCTTATTACAAGGTAAATACAAACGCCAAAGAGAAAAGGGTGAAGGTGAAGGATCATCATGATGCGAGCACGGCATATTTGAAATTTCAGGCACGCCAACTACATTCATGGACACATTGAGGCTGCTTCCAATCACAAAACAAAAGCCCATAAAATCATATTAAAACACAATTTTTGGTCGGTCAGTTGAGATAGCGATAGGGATAGGGGATAAGGGATTGGGCAAACGGATTGATAGGGTGATAGGGGATAGGGGAGTGGGGTTGAAGGGACTGGGCCAACATCATAAAACATTTATATCTAATCCTTGACAATCATAAAAATTACACAAACGACACGACAATGGCAATCAACGAAGGGAAATGGGAAAATTCTCTCAACTGTCGCCGGTGGCAAACATTTCTTTAAAATGTCGGAAAAGTACTCAAAAAATTACAAAACACAAAATTGGATAAAACGAGCGGCAAGCAAACAACCGATGGAAAAGAAAAGAAAGGAAAAAAAAAACCAAAATACAGTAGTCAGGAGAAATGTCATAAAAATGTCTGCACTATCTTCCTACCTCCCTCCCTCCCTTTGCTCCTCCCATTCTCTCCCTAATGCTGCTCCCTCGTTTGTCCCAAGAACGTGTGAGTGTGCAAAACACTAGCTATAGCCCATACCAATGAACCAAGAATCAAAAGAGCCAACAACGAGGCATTTTTATGACACTTTCCGTTCGGCGAGCAGTCGAGCGTAGCGGCGTATTCCAAGGACTATCCTTTGAATAACGTCAACGTCATGTTCGTAGTGCTACTACGACAAAACGGACATTAAAAAAATAGTTGCTGAAATAAAATCAACGTAACGTACTCGTATGTAATTTTTATAGCTTTTCACCGGTACCTTTAACCATTCCATGTTGTCCTTTGCCTGATATCTTTACTCCCTTCTTTTGACACTTTCATTTTGGGTAATAATTTGGTTGACATGCCCGTTTTGTGTTCGTGTGTCATTATCGTTTTGGGCCAAGATCCCGTTTAACGGGCACTACCATGATAATATTTATGAGCAGGCGGCATGATATCATTTGATTTAGCTCAGATAACACAAATTCTGATGCACTACAAGTAGTAGCAAGAATACAATTACAGTAACGAGATTTTTTTAGATTTGATCAGTTATGGGCCAGTTAAAATATATATCAGTAAACTGGGGTAATGCTCCTAAATAATAAAATATTTCTCCGATCTTCTTGCTGATGGTCTCAACTGCGCTGGTATTTCAGATCTTAATCTAACAGCAAGAGCCTTTCCACACACATTTTGAATTTTCTACTCATTTATCTGATCCCCCCATGAAGTGGATAACTTAGTTACACGCCCACAGACACAGGTCGTTGGCAAGCAACACGCCCCAATGGCATTTCCATCCCCTTTCATCCTTGTGATAACAGGCATATCGAAACTAATGATGACACCCAATAAAAAAATGCCAACAAATGTGTAAATTTGTTAGAATGCATGAGAAACTGTATAAAAATGTAAATTTTCCCCCCGAAAAAAAAAACAAACGCGACAAAGGAAAAGCGGAAAAAATAAAACATGGACACGCTCGAGCAACTTATGAAATAAATTTGTGGATGTAACTTGAAAATGTCTCTGCCACACACAAAAAAAAAAAAAAACAAAAATGTCGAGGGAATGGATATATGTATGAGCAGAGGTATGGATCGGGGTGTGGGTATGAGTGTTCATCGAATGGCGGGGTGCCTTTTGGCAGATGACTCAATTTACACACAAACGAGCTCTGTAAATTGCGCCTCATTTCGTGCACAATTTTTCCTCTGACATTTGCCAAAATGTCAAAATGGAAAATGGAAATGGTAAGCAATGCGTTGGTATGGCCAGATTTATACCCGCTCCTTTAACACAGTCATCACATATATGTATGTATATGTAGGTTAACTACAAATTGGCTAAACCTAATAAAATCGAAATTAGCAAAAATCATCCAAAGACGCCCCGGCAAGGGGGGATGCTTGTGAAGAGGGTTGAGGGTATTCAAAATAGCATGAAATTGTAGCCACCATAAATTAAGAATCTTTTGTTTCCAAATGATTGAATAATGAATTTAACTTTTGGAACTGATTCCGATCCATCTTTAAGGCAAGTTTTAACCTATCATAGAATACTTTGATGTAGCCTTTTCGGATGGCATGCCAAATAATTTCAAGGACCTCCATTTACCCCTCCTCTGGCTCGCTTTTGCTCTTCCTCGTTAAACAAATGAATTGCCATAAGCGTCGGCTGATTGCCATGTCACTTTAGATGGGTTTTTATAATAAGCTGCGTGGATTTGGCTACTGTCAGCTGCCGCTGCAGGGTCCTGGGAGTGGGTAACGAGAATGGGAACGGGAATGGGACTAGAAGATGGAAGCAACGACGCGACACTTGGCAAGCTTTCCGAATGGCAACAAAACAAAGCAAACAATGACAACAGTTTGCACATTTTATGAGGCGCATCATGATTTCGGTACCCTGGATGGATGGCTAGGCGGGCATCCCTTACCCGCTGGCTGGGTCTGCCATTATTATACGCCATTTAAATAATATTCGCTCTCATGCTGTGCCAATGTCTTTGGATGGCACGTTTTTGCCTTATTTTCAACCCCCCTCCAACAACCCCATGGAATGGAATGGAATGGAAAACTCACCCCAATCCCCGGAGTTGCTTGCTCTGTCGTCATCATCATCTGTCTGTGCCATTTTTCACAGGCCGCAGGCCGTTCGCATAATCAGCGCACATCATCAGCATTTGATTGCGACAAATAATGCCGCCACTTTGTGTTGTCCCCTTTTCTTCTCGCCGTCCTGAATTAGGGGTGCAAGTACTTATATAAATTTTCAAAATGGCGGCGCAACATCACAGAGGACTTTGGTCGTTTGTGAAAAGCGCGAGCGCGTGTTAAATTAAAAGGATTTGTGTGTTGATTAAGTGTGTGTGGCAGAATAACCGAAATGCAATGCTCAAAAGGGTTGGGTATTGTGAATTGGTTAACCTATTTAGCTAGGGGGTTGCATTCCTGAAAAATAGACACATGGCTGAGATTCACAGATTGAAATTTTAATTGCATTTATCTGAATACAGAATATCAGATAGAAGAATTAAGAATCCATTGTGTCAATTCAAGAGAGGTCACTAGCAGGATCTGATTAAAGAGATACTTTTGATTGAAGACTGAAAGAAGAGAAGTCTAATAAGTAGACGAATGTATGTGGCAATGAATGTGTAAAATTAAAATTAATATTTTTGATTCTTAGTCAAGCTACAATCACAATCGACAAACATCATTTGATAGAGAATTTTAAGCCTTTAAATGGGTATACTGGCAATTTCCATCTAGATTATTCTTTTCGACTTATCTTCTTTGTATGAGATTGTAGTCTTGGGAGGATCCATTTCAGTTCTAATGCCAAACAACTGCAAATATTGCAAAATAATGAAGCCTGAAATTTACTCAAGAGTCGTGTTCTTCTCTGTTTCGCTGTAGCCGCACAGTAGTCAATCTTTCAGTTGGATCTTAGCCGATCTAACAATGAGATAATGCAACATATATGAACTTCAATAGCATAAACAAGCCGACAATTGTTAACTGGATCAATGAGAAAATCCCAAAGACGGCCACTTGAGGTGCTCAAAGTTAAATTCAAAGCAGCTGATGCTGAAATTTACCAATGATACGGATACGGATATACTGCTTCTTGTGATCTTGTTACAAAAGTCAGTCAGAAGCAGACAGGCAGACAGTCAGGCAGTCGAGCAGGCAGGCGAGCAGCCAAAGAGGCAATGTGCGGGTGTTCCAAGTAGAGACAATAGAGATGGCCATGGCTTGGGATATTACAGAAGCGGAAAGAGCCAAAAAGTTAAGCCACAAACATACAAGAGGATCAAAACGGATTTAAATACAAAGTGGGAAATAATGAACTACCGACTGCCGACTGCCCTGGACGCACATAGGGGAAAACTGAAAACTGAAAGATGGAAGATTCATTCTACATATTTTGAACAGAATAGGAAGCCGAGGGTTGCTGGTGGAAAGATTGGTCATTGTGAGAGAGATGAGTGCGTGTTGTTGTCGGCTGTTTGGCTTATTAAAGTTATAATTAAAATATGTTTGCCTGTCTGTCTTACGGAACGAGTGAGTAGTGGTTCCAGCAATCATGCAATCTACATACATACATACATCAAATACAATATTCCATGAATTTAATTATAAAACTGAATGTGTATTTAAATTCTAATAGGTTCACACTTATCGCCAACCCTCCTCTCGACATTCCTACCTATCTACGTATGTATGTATGTGTGTAGCTACCAAACTCCTTTTTTATTTCTACCTATCCAACCCATATTTCAATTCTTTTGGTAACGTTCATTTAAATTCATTAGGATTACGGAACAAAAAGTCAACAACATAACAGAAATCTATTAAAAAAAAACATGTGAAACACCCTTCAAATTTTGTTGTTTTCAATGAGTACAAAAAGATGGGATAATGCATTATATATTATAATATTGGGCCAAAAAGGAGTTTCTTCATACATACTTGACTTGATTTAAGCCAATTCAGGCCAAAGGGATCATCAGACTCGTCAGAGGGATGCAAGTGAGTCTTTGATCCCAGATTGTTAAAGGAAAGAACTAATGAGAAACACTCGCACACACACACACACACACACACACATGTGGCATTATCCTGCGGCTTAACTTTGTGAATATGTGGAACACCCGCAAGTCGCTGACTTTTGAGAGAGAGAGAGAGTCCTGGAACACTTGAGTGGCCATGAAGTCATAATCCTGTTGCACAGTAGCCGGGCTATTATCTAATTTCCTACGGGGGCAGGCAGCGGGCAGCGAACTGAGGCGGCTTCTTTCTTTGTGCCACTTTGTCGTGTAATTAGATTTTGGTGTGCTACTTGCGGCCTCTTGGATCTTTCGTCTCCCCCGTCTCTCTGGCACTCACAATGGCCCATCAATGCAAATGTTATGTGAAATGTTCTGTTTGTTTATTTTGTCAACAGACACTTTTATGCTTATAATTTATTGAAATATTTATTATAAAAGCTAATTGGCCGACAAAGCCCAAGAGTCTCGTGCCGCAACCAAAACTGAAACAATTAAAATGCCTCAGCATAATCGACATCGAAATCGAAATCAAATCTAGCTTTGCTGGGACAATTCCAAAGCATTCATGTCAATCGGTGTCAATGCGTGTCAATTTCAGATAATTTCTACACTCACAAAAATGAATAAAGAAAAGTGAATTGCCACTTGCAAGTCGATGGAGAAGTTTCTTTCAGTGTATGCATATACACACATTTATTTATGTTGGATGATAGTGTCCAGTGCCAGCGGCAATTTTTCTATTTTCAATCATATGCCACTTGCCAAAAGACCTCACACATGAGACAAATCCCCCGACCAATCGAAAAACCCAATCTGAAATCTAAAAAAGTCGAGTCGAATGCCTAATTAAAATTGATTTGATTTCACTGACACTTTTTGTTTTTCCAAATCAAAGCCGCATTGTTCGTCACGCCACTCAGTCAGTCAGTTAGTCAGTCAGTCAGTTAGTCCGGCAGTCAGTGAGTTCGACGCAGTTTGCCCAATCGTTTCAATTTCACATTTTTGATTGATATTTTTGTTGAAACCAATACAGCCAGAACAAGGTGGTGGGGATGGGAATGGTGGTGGGGGCGGGGGAACTATATGTGTGGAATGCTGTTTGTTGTTGTAGGCTAATTAAGCCAGTCCCGGGTCCCGGGTCCCGGCGCTAAGCTCATAATTATCAGAAAGCATCCAGCTCAAACATAGATTGGGTTTTGCGTACTCCTCCGTCGGATGGGTTGTCATCTTGGCCATATATCTTGTTATAGCCACGCCGCATAAGCGTCTCGTCAATTAGTTTGGCTGTCAAAAAGATGATGAACTCGTTGCTTGATGAGGGTTTTTTTTTTTTCTTCTTCTCTTACCTTTTTGTTTTGGTTTATGCCCTTACGAGGATCGTTGTACCAATGTCCAATGACTTATCACAGTTTCGAGCGAATTACGACGCGTCGCAGTTTCTTTTAGTTGTTTTTTTTTGTCTCTGTTGCTTGGCTTGGGCTTTAATAGTTTGGCCAGTTTGGAGTTTAAAATGCCTGAAATATGAGTAAGAGCGCTTCTTGAACGCGTGTGGAATGCACGGATCGGCCAGATAGACATCGATAGACATAGACGTGTTTATAGGCCAAACTGAGAATCTAAGTATTTAAGTGGATCTGCTGACTGCTACTGTGTGTGGTCCACCAACTGGCGTCATGTCGTTGACATTGTCATCTCATCGCACGTCAAGTGGCTGGCTACAATTGCTCTTCTGGTTAGCTCTCCGACCGATCTGTGTGTGTGTGTGTGTGTGTGTGTGTGTGTGTGTGGTCCACATTTGTTGTTTGGTTTTAGCGGGGTGTATACTTTACATCTTTGTACATAAGTTTCCAATTGAAGAGTCAGAGTGACTCACTTGATCACAAGTTAGACAAATGTCAAAATGGCCTACTTGCCACACCCTGTTTAACTGGGCGAAAAAAGTATTTTGGGATTGTGGAAATATGAGATGTGAAAGAATCTCTCTGCTTTTTAGTTTGTTCTTCTTAAAAAATCTTGCCAAATTGCAGCATAATAGAAATCTGTCTTATTTTTTACTAATTATGGCTTTTAAGGAAATGGAATTCGCTAGTTAGAATACTCTTAACTCACGTTCTACAGGGTACTACAAAGTCGGGTTTATCGCTCATTTTTTGTTTTCCATAATCAGTTAATTAAGGTCACCACATAATTTTAATTGTTTTGTTTTCACAAGTTTATTTTCAGCGTTGGCGGCTCATCACAAAGCGCTTTTCCATAGAAATCATTTTGCCCGATAAGCCAAAATGCCTTTTTTTTTTTTTGCCATAATTGGCGGCTAGTTAGCTTTTTAGTTGCTTAGTCGGTGCTTAGTTGGTTTGCTTGCTTTCTTCATAATGTTGTTGAATTAAATGCAAGAGGTCATCTTGCTGGCTTCAACATTGTTTGATTTGTGGTTAATTATGATATTTCTAGAGTCTCTGCTAGACTGTGGGAAAACCGAACTTCGACCGCAACGTGTGATTAATTTGAATTATTTTTGGAACGCGGTGAAATGTGTGCACGATCGAACCGCTCCACTTCTCCAGCCATTAGTTTCTATCTGAGTGAGTGAGTGTGTATGTGTGTGTGTGTGTGTGTGTTGATCCATAATATTTTTGTATATTTATTTGTTTTTGGTTTTCTTGTAATTAATTACAATTTTTATTGCAGCGACTTGAGGTTTTTGAGTCATGTTTGGCTGTGCGTGGATGTGATTTATATGAGAATTTTCCAGCAAAATGTGTCTTGATGAAATTAGAAAACTCAATTTATCAATTGCATTTTATGAACTGAGAATTTTTGTATTTATGAAAAGTGTGTGTTTTTTTTTTAATTTCCATCAGCAGACAAATTCATGATCAGCATGCCGATCGGTGATTTGGAGTCGAAAACTGTAAATGAAGTTTTCAAACTATCTAAATTTTAAGTACTGTTGAATCTAGGATGCCTAATTTCAATTGAATCTCTTAACAGAATCAACTAACTCAAGTATCATATTTAGCTTACTATACTACGTTACCTTACTTAATAATTATTTAAACTAATTTACGACTTTTACCACTTTCTCATAGTGTAAGTGTGTAGACACTTTCCAATTGCTATCCCAATTGTGTAAACTTATTTTGCAAACAGGCAAAGGCATGTAAAGAGTGGCTTAATTAGCCCTCTGACTTGAACTTCCCGATAATCCACTGACTTTGCATGTCAACATCCTCATCATCATCATCATCATCAACATCAACACCAACAACACCATTATCACCAATGTCATCCTAATTAAGTTTCCACTGCAAAGTGCAAAACACATGCAATGCTGGCTAATTAAGCCGCCGTCGCTGGAGAAAAGGCCGCTGCTGGACTGGGCTAAAAACTGCAAACTGCATTTGAATAAGCAACCGAGTCCAAGTTGGAATCTCAGCCTCGAACCAGTCTCTGTTCTCCTCCAGCCACAGTAGCCAAAGTTTCTGCTCTAACGGAAGCCATACTTCAGTCGAAAATCTGACAACTCAAATCTAAGAGATGCGCGACGAGAGAAATAAAATAACAACAACAACATATTGCTTGACTGGGGCCTCATCTCCTCAGGAAGTGGGCTGTCCGACGGACGAAGTGGAGGATGGTAGTCGAAAGGCCAAAGGCATCACTGATACGCCCTGTAGGCTATAATAAAAATTAATTTTCGCTTGTTAAACAGCGCTATCAAATGGTTAAAGTTGACAAGCGTTTACCATGGCGGCTTGAAATATTTCATCTCGCAGATAAACATCGCGCATTGCAGCCCCAAATAAGATGGAGAAGCACAAGAGGATGACGATGACGATGATGATGATGGGGGAATAGTAAGGTCAGCTGCTAAGGCTGGTAAGGTGTGAGCCAGTTAGCCAAGCACTTTGTCATCGCATTTCCGCTGAACATTCCCCCCCCCCCCCCCCCTCTCACTCTCCTTTGCTCTCTCCTGCCTTCAGCCTAGTTTGTCATATCTCTGCGCATGCGCGGCAGTTGCTAATTAGTCGCATGAATGGAATTGAAACTGAATGCGACTCACACCTTCGCGTTTCAGCTCTGCTCTCTGTCTTTATTCCTCTATCTCAACTTTTTTTTTTGGGGGGTTTTCCTTAGCTCCGCTTTGGTCTTTGTCGTGCGAAATTTTAATGGTTTGCAGCTCTTTTGTAGATGACAATCTGTTCATTTTTTATGATTGCCCAGTGAATGTTTCCCTTTTTCGCTGAAAAATAAGTATTTTTAATTTCAAATTGGAGTTCATACATATATTGCGAGCAGGTGAGTAAGTTTTCGAAAGTTTCGCATTTAACTTAGAAAATGGGTTAAGGCGTGTGTGTGTACAGTTGAGGTGATTTGTCGGGGACATCAAGGCTGAATGTATGACTAATTCCATTTCATTAACTATTTGCCACATACTGCATCAATTTACATTTTTATTACACCCAATTAAAATGCATTTAATGCCTTTTACGCACAATCCTCATCCATATTGAAAGCACTTTGCATAGGCATGCAAATTGACTTAACACTTGAGGATTCTCATTTGAAAATGCGATTTTAATTGCACTCCATAAATCAAATGCTGTTCAATTTAATACACAATAATAAATTAAAAACGTAAGTCTTAAACAAATGCAAATGCTAGTCAATTCGCCAACACAAACGGGATGCATAAATCAATGACTCCAAAGGCTCCAGAGAGTTCAATATGGAAAGCATTCGGTAGCGAGTTTTGCTCATAAAAATGCAATGCAATTGATGCCAAATGGAATGGAAATGTCGGCAGCCATTTTGTGCATAAGTTGCAGATATATACTGGCATGTATACTATATATATCCTTTTGGTGTTATTAATTGCCACTTTTTGGTTTAAAGCGTTTTATTTATTTATGGCCTGCACTCAGAAAATCTCGAATCGGCAAGTTTTTCAGTCTGAGTAACGCCATTCAAATGACACGCATTCAATTACCAGCAGCGAGTGTGTGAATGAATGAGTCACTCGGTGGTTGGATAAGGGGGTGGATAGGAGGCGGTGCTGAGGAATGCAATCAGCTTCAATCACATTTGGCTTTGTTATATTTATCGTCTTAAACGAGCATAAATTGTGGCTTAAAAGTTTTCTTCGAATTGAAAACTCATTGAAACTCAATTCAACTGCTTAGATATGGACAAGAATTATGATGCACTGAGAGAAATCGAGGCAGTCTGGCATACCATTTAATAAGTCATGTTATTAGGTTTCATTCCACAAGAAAATGGTTTTCCAGAATCTTCATCAAAAGCTAAGACGGCAATTTCCTTTTGGTTTCTACATTTCTAAATCTAGGCCCATTGATTTTCTCTCAGTGTAATTCAAAACCGATGCATTATCAATACCAGTGGCGTTTAATTAAAATTGTACAAGTGCCAGTGTCAATCGGCATCAGTCAGTCAGTCAGTCAGTCCGGGATTGGGTCCCTGTGTCCCTCCCTCACCCGGTGTCCAGCTAGGTCTTCGATACATCAGAAAAACACGTTAACAGCCCAAACGTGACAACAGCGGACAATGAGGAGGACAACCCCAGCTCACCCAACACTCACTGAATCGTTGTCATCGTCTCGCATCGCCTCCATTGTCAATTCATAAACGACTTTTGGAGAATATCTTCGATTCGCCTTTGATTTATGCCCATGAATCTAGCAACAAAATGTCACACATGAACCCCAGCAATGGCTGCCTCAAATTGAATGTTAATATATGCAGTTAATAAGTTATTTTTCTGTTTGGGTTTCTGTTTCTCTCTTTCTCTTTCGATATTATATGGTAGCCCAACGAGCTGTCAAAACTCACACAGGCTGCTGTCAGTGTGGATAATTGCTAGCGGCCCACGCGATGAGGCTGGCGAGGCATACAAATGGGTTATGAGAGGGATTGGGAATGGGATTAAGAATGGGGGAATTGAACCGATTGAAAGGGATTGTATTAAGTATAGAAGTTGAAATGGAAGTGGGAGTGGAAGTGGGTTTAGCTTCGGGCCCATGTTTAGTATAAATGGTTGGACAAGCTAATCTGTTGCGATAATTGCAAGAATTTTGACATGCCCAATGAGCTAGCCCCTAGCGGGTCAGGCAGATCGTTTCAAAGTCAAACAAGTTGGAAGGGTCGCCCAGTTTGAGCTTCAGTTACAATTCCAATTCCAGTTTCAGTTTCTGTTCCAGTTGATGTTTAAGTTGAAGGGGAAATTGCTGGCCAAGACAGATTGACATTAAACAAGTTGTAATTCGATACTTAATTGACGCCTGGCTCGTAAATTTGCAATTGCAAATTGTACAAACTCGGGCAATACGAGACCCAAGCAATTCCAATTAAAGTTGCCCAAGGGGCCGTCGTCTGTCGAATTGAGGTAATGTTTAAAACACAAAACGAGAAGAAAAAAAAAAAAAAAAAAAGTGAGAATATTGCCCACACAACTTGGCAAAGACCATGTACACACACACATTGAAGTGTGCGTTTGTGTGTGTGTGTAGTGTGATGTCCAGTTGCTGGGCGGCCATAGAGAGGGCTTTGGCAATGGTGATGTTGATGGCTATAACTTCTCATGTCTCTGACCTTTTTGCCTTTAGCGAAATCGAAGACGGCCCAGTTTTTATTTACTTTTTGGCCCATTTGTTTTTAAAATGTAAACCCGTGACAGTTTCATTGGGCCAAAAACTCCACCCACCTAACGCAACCGCAATAAGATGTATTACAATGTTTTTTTTTTCCTCTACTTTCGAGCTATAAATTCCCATTCGTAACTGTAACTGGCGCTGAAACGCTTTTTGAGCGAAAACTAAGAGCGAATATTTTTGTCGATGCCTGGGCGGAGATTTTATGACCCCAAACCCAACCATCAACAATGCCGCATACTATATACATAAGTATTCCCGTATGCTCATAGATATGTGGGCTAAAGCACTCCCCTGAGGCGCTTGGGTCGGACGGCTTTCTATTGAGAAAGTGTAACTTTTACTCGTCGTCGATTTTAAAGCTATAAAAAATGTTTTATGTCTTTGCCACACATATTTTTTTTTTTTTTTTTTTTGTGGTTGCCTTGTTTCATTTTAATGCGGCGCTAAAACGAAAATTGACTTACACCTTTCTGGTTCTTGAGTTTTCAACACTTTGTATTACTATTTCTCACTTTGATAATCCCCGAATTGTCCTCCACCTTCACCGCCATGACGATGCAATTTATTTTATTGCAAATTTTATTGGCCATGAAATTTGATTGGAGTTTATTTTCTTTGTTTTTTTTTTTTTGGCAATAGCAAAAAATATCGAATTTCAAATGCAATTGACATATGTATGTATAGAAAAAAAGAAAGGGAACTAGCCATATATATCTTAAATCGCAAGTCAGGGATAAAAGTGAAAAAGGGTTTTAATTGAGCTTGGCCTATTGACCTATGTCCTAACAAAAACTAAAGGGCTTTAAATGTACGTTTTTAAGTTTGCTTTGAGTGAATAGAAACTAAATGGTCTTTCTGATTTCTAGATCACTTGCTAGTACTATGTATTTTGTGCTGCTACCTGTGACAAGTCACGAACACCATCACCAATGATTCAGAATCTCTAATCAGTTTTGTATCTGCGATTGTCTCTATAGAAATTGGAAATAATTAAAATATTTTGTATGCCACGTATTGAATTTATAATTGTGTTTACCAATTCAAACACTTTGATGAACAATTACTTTATGAGCACCAAAAAAAATATGGCGTCGATCATAATTAGAGAAGTCCAAGGTGCATAAAAGTGACAGGTTGAGTTTCCGTTGCGGATAAACCGAAATGGTAATGGGGTAATGCGCTGATAAGTGGCGGGTGAGGTAAGTCAAAGGTGTCATTGTGTCGAACATGACAAACGACACAAAAATCGAAAGGAAGTTTCAACAATTGCCGTGCCAAGGTAATTGCGGCACAAGCCCAAAGTTCAAGTGCTATTCACAGAGAGTGTGGTATAATGGCCGGAAAGCGACACGTGGGTGCTGATAAGGCTGCAAAACGTTTCGGTTTTGGTTATGGGCTAGGCGGATGTAAGCGATTTTGGGGCAAACATTATTTTCCTACTCTTGTCAGATGGCAGATGGAAGCCAGACAGTTGTTAATGTCTTAATTAACTAACAAGAGATGTAGACGACGACAAAAGGTTGCTCTGATTTGGCTTGTGTTGGATTGGTTTGGATTGGGTTGGGTTGCCCAGCTTCCCGGCTCCCATCTCTCATCTCCCATTTACCTTCTGCTTAGTGTGGCGTAGTTTCTTATCGGTAAATTGTAATCAGTAATTAAGTCTCAACGCACGCGCTTCAAGTTCGAGTTCTTGGGCCACTTGGATGGATGCTGTGGCGAATGGAATGGGCTCTTTGTAGCCTCGAAGTATTAAGTTATTATGTGTTGATTTACATGCGTATTGTTGTTGTAATTTGATTTGATGGGCCCTGGCAGAAGGAGACAGCTTAGCTGTTAACTGATTCTAGAACTGAGATAAACGAATGCATGCAAAGCATCTACAAAGGGAAAATTTCTAAAGAACTTGCTTTCGAAGCTGCCTTCTAGGAACCACAGCGGAAGGTTTGCTGGCTCGGGAGCCCAAGAACCCACATAATAGTAATAATAATGATGCTGATGACTTTTATTTACTAAGAAAACAAACTAATTCAACAGTAATTTGTTGAATTTATTAAGTTTAACAATTCCGATGATCCATTGCAATGGACTCAAACAGTAAATCTTTTGTGTTCAGCGATTTCATTTGCGATAAAACACGCCTCTAAAGTTGTTGCACAATGTAAATTTTTTCTTCCAGCAATTATTTAACCCAAGTAAAACCGCTCAAAAGCGAAAACAGTGCCAGATTTCATCACTCTTAACTGGCGTTAAACGAAACGCAAAAGTTAAACCCACAAAACACAAAAAAAAAAAACGCAAAACTTAACCGAACTATTTCATTGCAATTTGACAGAGTTTTGTGGTTTCCAGTTCAGTTTAATACCCTTGCAAAAAGTGTAGAGATATTTTTTTAGCTAGAAGATCGCATACTATAGATGTTCCTTATCTTCATAAACATTTTATAATATGTTTAACTAGATGTTTTTTTCAAAACTTGATGCACTTCAATTAATCATTTAAATATTTTGTGTTAAACTCAATCGATCCGTTGGGTTAATCATTTGCTAATGATTTCTCGAATACCAATTTTCTAGGGTATCAAAACTTTGGTGCGGGCGAAGATATCCCACCTCCATTACAATTTTCTTTTTTTTTGCTTTTTTGGTTAAACATTTTAATTTTTTACGACTCAATAATTGCCGACAAAAAAAAAAAAAAAATTGGCAAAAAGGGACAACGACTGCTCATTTTTTGTTTGCCGTGCCAAAAATAATCGCTTGGAATTGCAACAACAGCGGCGGAGACAGAGGCAGAGGGAGAGAGGGAGAGTCTTAGTCTTAAGAAAAACAACTGTAAAATTAAAGCGCAAAATGCAAATAAACGAAACCTAATAAAAGCAATTTGGAAAATTAACTAAAACGCTCGATCGCTCACCTCGCAGAGAGAGTGAGAAAGAGAGAGAGAGAGGGGGAGATAGAGAGAGATTGCGACTGGGGCCAGTAAACAAGCAAAAGCTGTGCTAATTTTTTGTAAATAAAACTACCGATCTACCAGCAACAACAATACCAACTACTTGGAAAATCAACTGTGAAAATGTGCAAAAAGAGCAGCCAACACAAAAGCCACAATAAACTGTGGCAAATTGCTGGTAAATCGTGAGACGCAAGGCGCAAAACAACAGTTGCAATTCAAACGGAATGCAAATTTAGATTTAGCTTCAGCCTGTGTGGTAATTATATATACACAGTATGTATATATGTTCATGCCCAGGCCCCCAAA
This sequence comes from Drosophila nebulosa, assembly GCA_024703675.1. NCBI lineage: Eukaryota > Metazoa > Arthropoda > Insecta > Diptera > Drosophilidae > Drosophila > Drosophila nebulosa. The sequence continues at coordinate 6,390,686 of JANFPS010000007.1, read as the reverse complement.
AAGGCAGCCAGCTCCAGCTCCAGCTCCAGCCTCAGATCAACTCGGATCAGCTCAGCTCAAACTCAGACTCAGACTTAGGCTCTCAACATAAGAATCTCTCTCGGGAGCATGTTGCTAGCAGCATGTTGCATTTGCATGTTGTTCGCTCGACTGTGATTTGCATTAAATACACTGCAGATTTTCGAGAACGACAGATTTTGTAGATAGGTTGGAACTTTTATCTACACATTTTTTTTGCCTCTTTCGGCCTATAAGGGAAGGGTATCTGATGTGTGGGGCATTTAGAGTCTAGTTAAAACTACTTACATACACACACACTTGCCGGCAATTTGTGGATGTGTCTAGAGTTGCCTGCAAGTCACGCGTTGACCCCGCCCTCTTAGCCTCCACCGCTCTTGAGCTGCCTGTTGCACTGATTATTTGCTTAAATTGCTGCTAATAACATGACATGGTGGCATTCAGAGAGAGAGACAGAAAAACATCGCCGCGGCCCCCCCTCCTTCGATTTGCATGCACTCGACGTCTGTCCATCATTTGTTAATTTCTTCATGCACATGCAGAGATGCAGCTGAGGAGACGCTCGACTGGAAGATCTCGGCAAAAGAGATTGCCACTGTTTCTCAAGCCAAATTGCTGGAAAAAATTAGTTGACTTGTCTATTACACAGATGCAGATGGCAATCTGGCAATTGCAATTCAAAGATCTTGTGACTCTCTCTCTCTCTCTTGGAGCGTGTAAACGTTTTGGTTTAGTTGCTCATAACTGGAGGGTATATGGATATGGTCAAATGTACAAACGGATCCACTTGCGCCAATTATGGCAGCAATTACAGTTGGTTGCTGTTGCTTGTTGCTGCTTGTTGCCTGTTGCCAGTAGTTGCACCTGATCTATAATTTCCATTTGACCATAGAGTGAGTTACTTTTCACAGCTCGCGGCTAAATTTGCATCTGCATCGCATCGGTCATGTGAAATCAGCACAGACTGACTGTCCGAATTCAGGGGCAGTGCGAGAGCAGTTGGAAAAACTTCAACCTAATGAAAGAATAATAAGCCAATGTGACACTGACACGGCACAAAAATAAAAACAAAAACACACACAAAAAAACAATACGCATTCTCCATACAATACACTAAAGAAATCGCTTCGAGGTACCGGACTTCACATGCAAAAATATTTAAACAAAAGAATGTTGGAAAATAACTTTTAGAAAGTCAGGCAAAAGAACAACATTAAATGCAACTGAAAAACATTTCAAAATAAGTGCATTAATATTAATCAGTTTAATGATTTTCAATTTGTTGAAGTCTAACAAAGACTCAAATATTAAACTCAAATAAATTTAACTGAATTAAAACTTTGAGCTCAAAAGAAGTGGGACTCTTCGAGGGGTATACCTTCTAAAAATATGTTTTGAACACAGTTTCTTAATATAATTTATTAAAAAAATATGTTTAAATGAGTTCTTTTTATTATTTATATTGATTTTCTATTATATTTGATTATATATTTGAGTTCAATCTATATATGAACATACATTTAAGTTCATTTGGCTGACTTGTACTAGGTCTATGTATAATACATTCATTCGAAAATCAGATTAGTATTTTTGCTTCCATTTCTTGTCATTCAGTTTACGCCTCATTGCTTCTTAAACTGCCTCACTCCCCCTTCTGGAGCAGACACAGGCATGGGGGCAGACAAATAGAACAAGCCACTCATCTTAACCACTTGCCCCTTGACTAAACTAAACTAAACTAAACTAAACTGTCTGTGTCAGAGTTTTGTTCTTGCTGCTGCCCTTCCCCAAGTGAGACGGGCGCCTGGAAGTTAAGCACAACTAATGAGCGACAAGCCCAGAAAACTGTCAAGCAACACCCACAAGAAACCGGGTAAAGCTCGACCCCCCCCCCCCCCCCCCATCGCGACCCTTCCCTGCTCCACAATCCCTCCATTGCTCCTCTCTCTCTCCCTCTCTGACTCACTTTGGACATACGAAACAAACGAACACAAAACAAATTAAGCAAAACATTTTGTAAATGTCGAAGAGACAGATAGACAACCCACAAACACGAAAAGCAGCGAACTGAAAATTAATTAATTGCCTTAAAAGAAAACTAAAATACAAAAACCAAAAATAAGAGAAAGAGCGAGAGAGAAGTAGTTGGAGAAAAAATCGGTGTATTTGTCCGATATGAGATACATGTGCGTGAATAAATCATGAGAAAAAAAGCGCTTTGTTTCCTTTTCATTGTGTAAATGCCGGGAGGACTTTTATGCGCCATGGCGCCAGGGAGCTTAAGGGAGATCCATAGATAATATTGACTGTCTGTCTGTCTGTCTGCTGACTGACTGACACTTTCTTTCGGGTAGCTGTAACCACCGTTAGATTGCGTCGATCTTCTTCGACAGTGATCTGTTGATCCGGCCACGCCGATCAGCATGGCGCTTGCTTGGAGATCACAATGATGGCAGCTCACGATGTTGGTGCTGTCGATGTCGTGAGAAGTCAGCATCGTCGTGAGCTATTCAAGTGCAACTAATTGCGGCACGTTCGCACCCAATTAGCGGCCAAAGAGTTGAGCATCTTCTCGCTTCAACTAAGTGCAGCTATCAACACCAGCAACAGCAACAACATCAGCATCAGTTGCATCTGCATCGGCATCGGCATTGGCATCGTCATCTGCCCCGGCTTCTTCTCCATCTGCATCTGTGGCAGCAATTCCACGAATTATGATTTACATATTTTACAAACAAGCGAGCGAGCGTTTAAAATTGAACTTGAAGCGTCAAAATATTGAATTGAAACACGAAGATGCAACCACTAAGTGGAGGAGTGTTGACAAATGTCTTTTGTGTGGCATACGCACTTTTCTTTTGCTACCCTTGGTACTTGCCCCTTGCCGCACTCAAAGAGTGTAAGCAGGGGCAGCTCCTTGTCCTTTTCTTGGCGTGGGCGTAACTCACATGGAGACAGGAGAGATATTTGGAGTGGAATTCTCTTAACCATTTGTTTCCATCAACGCCAATCGAATGCAATTGCAATTGCAATCACAATTGCGTCTTGCTGTGCATTTACCAGCGATGATGAGTGAATATATTAATGATCAGCGATTTGTCAAGACATGACAATGAGTAGAGGGGAGGGAAGAGGAGGGGATGGACTCACATGTGCTACCCATTTGTCTAATGGCAATTTCAAAGTGCTGTCATAATGTGAAAAATCTGTTTATCATTTAATTAATTTCAAAAAAATTTTCCTTCAATTAAACTAAACGAGATTTATGAACTGTGCAGAGAATGAATTTTCCTACGAGAATATAAAAGCAATCAAGATTTTTCCATTGAAAATTAGTGGAAAATCAATGACATTTGCCACTTAACTATTTTCAAACAAATTTTAAAAGCTCTTAATTTAGATTTCTCATCAAGAAGAAATGAAGAATCAGAGAGGGATCACATTAGGATTAGGGTTTACTTTAACATTGGAAAATGATCTTGAATTTTTTTTTAACTAAAAACAAAAAATTAATGTTGTTTGTGAGTTAAAATATAAACTCAAAAACTACGATAAACATAAACGATAAAGATGATCTATCAAATATTTATGTCGAGCGCCCACATTAAGTGCAAATAATAATATTTTGGATTTGCCATCGAGCAATCTCATGGATTAGGCAAAAGTTAGTCTAGTGATCCATCCTGTATATCCTGTAAAATAGACAATTTGCGCATGTATCCCTGCATAGGGCTCTGTCGACTAGGAGATTCAGGGAATCAAAACAATAGACAGCACGGGGCACACATGATCAGCGCGTGTTTAGAAAGAATAAATCCGTAAACTTAACTTGGAATTTGTGCGCGTCAAGCCATATGAAGAAGATCGAAGATCAACGAAGGACTAACGTGTCCCTGGGTCATGAGAATAGCGCGATTTAATCCAATTATCAATGCAGGTCGAAAAGCGCGTGACAGAAAAATGCGAAAGGTCCTTTACAGTGACCACGAGGTCGACTCATTGCATCCCGTGTGTGTGTGTGTACCTGGAACAATTAGAGACTGACTCAAGTTTAGTTGGGATGAGTGGGCGGGCCAAAAGGATTAGAGCCTCATAATGTGAAAGCGGGAAAATGGACGGGTTGAGCGCGGTGTGTGAGCAGAGTTAAGGGACTGGTCACAAAACAGATTATTGGTATTACCGCAATTATGGAACTTCGGGCTGGTCCAGGCGTAATTTCAATGCGGTTTTCCGACGGCAAGCGTGTCCAATTGAGGATCGCGAATCTACTTACATTCGTGTTGTCTATCTACCTGGGACATGAGACCATTGGCAATCTTTCGACCCCATTCGTTTATGGCTCATTTGGAGACTAAATTTCATTTCAAAATCCCATTCACATTTGCATAATGAGCTAATAAAATATTTCGCTTGCATCCCACGATCCAACACGAATTGCGTTAATTTGCGGCAGTTGTCGCGCCTCAATCAGATCCAAATCGGTATCCGTATCCCCCAATCCAATCTGAAATCTTCAACTGAAGCCCACTCCCACTGGAAACACATGCCACACCTTGCAGTCATAAAACTCATTAAATAATGGCCCTCACTCGCAGAGCTGAGCGAAATTTTAATTAATCAACTTCTTTTAGCTTCTTTATCCACACGATCTGCCCCGCCGTCGGGGCACAATGAATTCAGTATCTTTTTTTCGCTCTCTCTCTCACGCTCTCGCTCTCCCGCTCTCTCTTGGTCTCCGTTACTCCGTCACTCTTATGATATTCTGGGAAATCTTTACCTGGCCTGGCGCGGCTTAAGCCATTCACCCGCCCACAATTTAGGCGAAAGAGTTTGCAATTTTCCAAAAGGCAGCATCGATAATTGGATTAAATGCGCGATCCTCGTCGATGATCCTCGCACTGATCTTGGACTTAAAGCTGGCTTTAGCAAGTTCCTAGTCCTTGCCATATCCTCTGGTTATCTCTTAGTCCCGCATCTGATCCTGCTACTAAGCAAAAACAAATCCAAAATATTTATTTGCATTTAATTAAGTGTCTGACAAGGTACATACATATAGAGGACCAAGGCGAATTCCGCACCGGAAATCCGCGCAATTAAAATTCAATTTTGAAATTTTCCTAGAGCCCCGTACAAACAAAAATTGTCACGAAATGAACCCCTTTTTTGGTGCAGCTGTCCTCGGAAGAGGATGAGGAGGACAATGAGAACGAGAATGACACACACAACTCTAGTGACAATGAAGCAAAATTTTTAATTAAATCAGTGCCCAATGGCGGCTGATGCCAAAATGCTCAATTATTAAAACAAATAAAGCCAATTAGTTGTGTCAACACGGGAGATCAGCGGCCCAGACATTCATCCATTCAGGCAGTGGATGGCGGTCAACCCTTGTGCAACCCAATTATGATTCTCTCTCCACTTAAAATCATCCAACCAACCAACCAACCGACCATCCATCTAAGCAGATCCGCCATTCCAAGAGGTTTTTGCTTTAATTGACAATGAAATGCCGTCGCCACCATCTTCATCAACGCAGCAGCATCATCATCATCATCATCATCTTCGTTGTCATCATCCCAGTTGGCCCAGTGGACTGGCCTCCATTTGTGTGTCTAATAAAAACGCTAACGAGACATGGCCATTAGAAGTACACTAACTATATATACATATATATAAACATATACATTTATGTACATAGTTTTTTATATACTCATAGTCATTTAGACATTAGTACAAAACAGTTGGGCGGCACATTTATTTAGCTATAAAGGGTATGAAAAGGGCATGCCCGTTTTCTTTAGTTCATCTCTTAAATTCTTACTAAGTATGTGCTAGTCGTATAAATATCTTTCAACTAGATATTTCTCACAATTCGTTTCAAATGATATATATAAATGTATATACATATATATACATATATATATATGGATACATAATGGACGCGTTCAGATGGTGGGAAAGAGGCTGTTGGCCAGACACAGCCAACCATGGAGCAGCAGCAACTCTCTCTCGATTCCCCTCGCACACACACACACACACACACTCATAGTCGGAGGGTACTTCTTTTCTTCATCTTCCATGAAAAAAGCCGTGCAAAGTACTCGTGATAATGAGCTCCATCTCGTTGGCAATTATTAAATGAATTGGATTTATACATTGCCCCAACAGCTTGAGGCAGCAGCAGCAGCAACAGCAGCAGCGACGGCAGCGCCAATGCTGGCTGCTGCTTCTTACCCTCCTCCCCCTTGATTAAGCATTTGTTTGTATTCCCTGATATGTCATATGGTTATCTCATTCCAACACACAGGCCTGTATGGGCTGGCCAATCACAGAGGCGGCTTTTGAATTTATCTGGTCTCACGGCTGCATGTGGAATGTGGAAGTTGTTGTCGCTCAGTGGATTCCATTCGTCTGAGTTTATGTTTTGGGTGAAGAAGAAGAGATACGTTAATTTTAAATCAAAATGACTTTAATTAGTGGCCAAGTAGAGAGTAAGACACATACATAAATATACATATATATATATTAAACCGTTGGCTAAAACAATGCCATGGTTAATTTGAATGGATAACTGACGTTTCTCCTTTTCGAAAATAATAAGCGCAAATCTGGTAAACAATAAACAAAAGTCATTATCTTTACCATAAAATTATTTGATAATAAATAACGAATAATAGCAATCTTTTGCTCTTGGCACATCTTCGCTCATATATCAATTACAGTAAAAATGCTTAAAAACACGCCCCAAAAAGCATCAACAATGGGCACATTGATTTGCGATCGATAACCTTTTCGTATGGTATGTATTTTTTTACGTTTTGTTGTTTTTTTTTTATTTTTATTATTTTTTTTTTTCTGTAAGTTACTTCATACTGGGCGGAGAGCGCCAACAGCAATAACAATATGGCGTCAAATGACGACGGTTGGCGAATCATTGGCGGGAAAGCTCCTTCTCCTATTTAACTGCTCTTCCTTCCACTCCCTCTCGCCCTCTCCCTCTCTCTATCTCTCTCTCGCTCAACTCATTGTCTGACTAATTAAATGATTTATCCCGAAACGTGAGGCAGCCCCGGCAAACACTTTTGTGGCGCAAAAGCAAAAGCAAAACCAATTACAATTACCGCACCCAAAGGTGCCACAACCAATACACACACACACACACACACTTGCACACACACACACATAAAGGAAAAACTGCATGCATCAGACAGCCCAGGCGGCCCCTGGATCTGGACATGGACCTTATCTAGATGCATACAAATCCAACAAAGCGCACGTCAATTTATTTGCCAGCCTCTGCTCCATTCATGGGGCTTTATGTTTGGGGCCAGATGCTGATGTTGATGATGATGATGATGCTGCTGCTTACCAATACACACTCACACACACACACACACACGCAGACACATTTCACCTATGTATGTTGGCGCTGCATGTTTTAATGCCTCCTCCTGCACCTTTAACGAGGTGTTTATTTTCACAACTCTCAGCCAGAGGATGACGATGACCCAGGTATCAGTATCTATGTGTGTGTGTGCTTTGTGTGTGTGTGTGCTTTGTGTGTGTAAGTGTCTGCGTTTGTATGAGTTGTTCTCGGGCAGTTGCAGTTTATGTGGAAGGTGCAGAAACCAAGTTACCGCCCATTTTCATGTTCAAATGTTGGACCAACATGATGCAGATGCCAATTCAGTTGCTTGGACTTCTTGAAGGGGGGCAGTATAACCGGAGGGGGCGTCTATGAGAATAAGCGATGATGTTGACGCCGTAGCAGCTAGAACAATATATGTACAACAGTGGTTATAATAAAAAAAAACTCTTTCTTAATCATTTTCATAAATTGTTGTCGAAAATCTATAAAAAATAAGATAAACTTTTCTTTTACAATTTATATTTATTTAAAATCCATATCTCTAGGCCCTTTAAATTTTAATTCAATTGCTAAGAAACTTGCAATTGCTTTCTCTAATCAAATCTCCATCCAATTTTCAAATAAACACCAATCGAAGCAATTTTCTCATCGCATCCATCCATCCACCATGGTTCCAATGTGCTGCCCACATTTCAACCACTTATCTCCCCCCACCCCCACCACAGGCCTATCGCCACCATCAACAACAACAACAACAACAACCAACCACCAATCCCTCCACTAACCAACAACGAGTCAGAGCACTAAAACCACAAACGCTTTAATGATGCTGTTTTGTTTAGCGCAAATTGTTTGTTTCGCTGTCATAAACTGGTGCGAAAAATGGCCAAGCAGAGAGCGAGAAATCGTCAGAGAGAGCGAGAGAGAGAGAGGGAGAGCACAACCGGCCAGGCCACTCTACCAATACATATGCAATGCTGCTCTTGGCTCCACATGTTTTCGTGTTGGGAGCAGGTTTATCTAAGCTAACTTTGGCGCATGCGCCACATCAGGCAGTGCAAGCGAGATGGTCATAGTGGTTAGTGGTAGATAGATGGATGGTTGGATGGATGGATGGATGGACTGGGGGCGACTGGAGGCGTGGGGCTATATCCACTGGAATGCCGTGGCCAAGAAATTGAAACAGACTTTTGGGTTTGCGACTTGATTGTCTGCCCGACACTCGAGCGACGGCCACGCGACGCAAACTCGCGACGCAGCTGCACAGAGACCAAACGAACGAACGAATTTTGCCGACGCCCCCACAAATACACAAGACACTCTGAAAAGCAGCAGCAGCTCACTCACAGTGAACGGGAAGAGGAGGAGGGGTAGCGGCAGATTGGACTGCTCGACAATTAGACGCCTTTAGCTGCTCCATAATGCTAATGGCGTTGACAGTGCTCATCAACGCGGCAACCGCAATTGACGTCAAGCAAACTGACAATTGTCTATTGAAGCGATACGGTTACGCTTGGCCAGCGACGGGAAACAACAGTGTGTGCTCCAGTTTATCAATGTCAACGACGGGATGCCAATCGCTGATGCATTAAAGTCAATTCCGGACGTGTGTGTATGTGCGTTCGTGTGTGTGTGTGTGTGTGTGTGTGTGTGTGTGTTGATCATTGATCACTACTGACCATTTGTATCGGTTATTCGGTTCGTGCATTGTTCGATATTTTCAATTAACCCCCCCTCCCCGCCCCCACCACAAAAAACCAACAAGAAAACTAAAAACAGAAAAGACTCGCCAAACGAATTTGGTTAGTTCGGTGCCAAATGGTCACGTGCGGTCGTCAAACGTTCAGTATGCTGCCAATGGCGCCAACGAATCCTTTTGTGGTAGCTGGCGCTGCTGTTCCAGTAAGCAACGCCTCAGTGGCGGCGGCGGCAGCGGCAGCAGCGGCAGCAGCGGCAGCGGCAGTTTCATTATCGATGACCAACATGACCACGACAACATCCTCCTCTACAACCACCAGCAGCAAGCCCAAATTGGCATTTAGCATTGATTCAATAGTGGGTGAATCCTCGAAAAAGTCAACTCCGCTGAGGGTTAGCGTGATTGCCTCTCCACAGCGCAGTGAAAGTCCTTCCTCACCCACATGTGCCACAAGATCGCCGCGTGGTTTTCTCTATTGTCGTCGCAGAGAGTCCCTAGATCGTTCGCGAAGTCCACCGCGTTCGCCACACAGTCGCTCCCGTTCGCCGATATCTCCATCGCAAAGCAGCGCTCCCAATGCTTCCGTCCTTCCTGGTCTAATCCGTCCACTACCGCTGCCGGCACCGGCAAGTTTAGCTTTAATCACTCAATCCCAGGCACGCACATCACCCCCAATAGTGAGACCAGCAACTGGACCGAGTGGTGCACCACCGCCGGGACCACCGCCACCACCATTTCTCGCCGCTCAATTCCAAATGGCCGCCGCCCTGGCTCATCACCATCAACAGCAGCAGCAGCAACAACAGCAGCATTCTCATCCACCTGTGCCAACTGGGCCTCCTCATGGTCCGCCTCCGCATTTGCCACCCGGCCACCCACTTATGTTTCCCAGCCATCCAGCGCATCCGCCACCACATGGCCACCATCCATTTGGAAGTGCTCCTCATCTGATACGTGATAGTTATCCCCTGTATCCATGGCTCCTAAGTCGTCATGGACGTATATTTCCGAGATTTCCAGGAAGTAAGTACATCCAAAACCCCTCAAATCGAACGGACCCAATCAATCTCAGTCCATTGAGAAGTCATTTTCTTCATGTCTACTCGATCTGCTATTCGTTGTGTCCAGATTGGGTGACAGATTTTAGTAGTTGATTATAGTCAACTAACTCTTTCCAATCCTCGGCCAAGGCCTATGCAATTGATACCTAGAAAACAATTTATTTATTTTGGATCCTTTAGCCTGAGAATGTATCTGTCGAATCTCTCTTCTCTCCCTTTCTATCTCTCTCTCTTAAAAATACAATTATATTGTATAAATATATTGTTGAACAATTAACCACACCTAGAGATGCATATTTATATGGCATTCTCCAGATGAACCTAGCCCCAATCAAGCAATTAGCCTGTTAACGTAGTTGTTTCGGCTGATGTTTTTCCCCTTTTGCCATATAATTAAAGGTAAATAAGGCAAATGGCAAACATTTATTACAAGTTAATTAGACGTCTATCAGCCTCATCATCATCATCATCATCATCAGCAGCAGCAGCAGCAGCAGCAGAACGGCGGCGGCCATGTCCATGTCCAGTTTCAATTCTAGAGGTAACCCAACCCAAAAAGCCAAAGCCACCAACCAAACCCATTTTGATAACTATTTTCAAACAAATTACATTTTAATTAAATTGTTTAAACAACATTACACACATCGTTAGGTCAAGCAGCGTACCTAAATGGCTATCCAAATATATATATATATAAATGTATATTATATATATGCATCTCTCTGTGTGTGTGTTTGTGTGTGTGTGGACTAAAAAAAATTACCATTAATGGCCGACAGACGGCGCCAGTTGTTGGGCTCATGCGGCGTATGTGTAACACACACACCGGGACAGGCTCAAAGTGCAACGAGTGAAATGTTAATGCGTTTTTAATTGAGGTTTTTGGGGCATCCAAGCAAAGAAAAGCAAACCAAACCAAACCCATGGGCACTCTTTGGCCCATCCAGAACGTGTTCCCAAACCACAAAACATGCATCTGAAAACAAGAAAAGAAAAAAACGTTGTCATTTATTATTGTTTAACCTTTTTCTTTTTTTTTTATATATATGTATGTGCTGCTCTTATAATTACAATTTGAATTTTCATGGCGCAGCATTCTCTACAGTTGCCAGTTTAAGTATGAGTACTACATAAGAGGTTCACAAATTATTTTCGGCACACTCACACGCCTTTCACCTGCCTCTGCCACCGACTCCTACTCCTACTTTGTCTCCGACCACTCTGACTGTGCCTTCTGAGCTGAGCTGGGCTTCTGCTTTTTGGCTTCTACTTTCAACGTACCCCGTTACGCCTTAATTATGTTGCATGGCTGTTTCATTATAAAACAGGCGGAGTTTCATTTTAGTTGTTGTTTTTTTTTTTTGTGTTTTCCTCTCTCTCACTCACTCACTGCTCACTGTAATTTTCGCTTGATTTATGAACGTGAAATGTCAATGTTTCGCATAACGATTTCATTAATTGTAAGTGTTTTTTGTTTGTAACTCGTGCGAGTAATTTCCCAAAGTAAAGAGAGAAGGGGGGGTTGGTGGTGGAGAAGGATCGGACAGAGAGGAACCATGATAACGATGGTACATCAACAGCTCAATTGAAGTGACAGGTTATGCAACTCTATTTAATGAGTAGATCAATTTCGGATGAGTAACTAAGAATTCTTTGTAGGCGTGCCCTCCATCGTGCAGGTTTTCTGTGATTGTTATATATATCTCAATTAGATTTAAATCCTTGCGATAAACATCCCTTAACTTATTTTTGAGATCTAACACAACTTTTTTCAAGTTTTTGAAAGTAAGCTTAAATGTGTCTCAAGTCGAGTGGTTGGGTTTTTCAATTGTCACCCTGAAATTCGTAAAGAACTGGCCTATAATATAGTATAAGTTTTAAAGCCAACCTATTTTAAACTATTTTCAAACAATTGCCAAAAACAAAGTATTCGTAAACGTCTTCCCGTAACATGTTAACTGTTTTACTAGCTAAGACTCTCGTTTATTATCGATCTGATCCACAAGTTTACTTAAGAATTCGCCATAGAAATTCATTTAAGAACACAATTTCTATGTCATTCACTACGCTAGAAGGTGTGCGAATTACAAAATCAATATTGACACAACAAAATTGAACTGCCACTGCTAAGGACGACAGGAGGATAACAGGATATGTGGGCTCAGGGGCTCAGTTTTAGCCACAACAATGCAGAAGCTTAGCCCAATATAAACAGCTTAAAGATTCGGCCCGCAATCTTGTTAGCAATTGCAGCAGCAACAAGAAAGAGAGCGAGAGAGAGAGAAAAACAATCAACAAACAAGCAACAACAATGAAACTGACTGAGAGAACTTGTCAATTTGACACTTCATAAATGCAACCTGGAGCGAACCATTGATGGCTAACAAAACGCTGAGATGTGTGTGCCTATATGAGCATCTGTGTGCCCCTTGACAGATGCTACAAAACTGCTGCACATAGACCGCGAGTCGTCTATGTGCCGCTTTGTGCGTGCTTAGTTTTTGCTATGAACTTGACAAACAATTGCTGTTGTTGTTGTCCAGGCCCTCCTCTTTGATCCAGTTTTTTTGTTATTTGTTTTTTATGTGAACCCTCGACGATTTCTTGACATTTGTTACATTTGACAGCTAACAATGTAGCTACAAGATGCACGTTGCTCTCTCTCTCTCGGCCAGAGCCAGAGCTACTGCCAGCTACTTAATTATTTTTTCATAGACTCACTGTGCACGGGGATTGCATCGCATTGCATCTATCAATGAAGTTTGCCAACCAACATTCGTTTTTTGTGCTGTCTTCCATTTTTTTTTTTTTTTTTGCGTTTTATTTATTTTTATAGGAGCCGGCTTAAAAGAAACCGCCGTGCGAAAATACGCGCAATTGACAATTAATTGATGTGTCCGCTTGGCTGCCATATTCTTGTAGTTGTTATTGCAGTTGGCCGGGCCTCTACCTCTGCCTCTGGCTCTGGCTCTGGACTCTGGCTGCGCGCTCTTTTTTAGCTCACACCCTTGTCAGCTGTCATTGTTTTTTTTTTTTGTTGTAGATGATTGACTCTGCCACTGCCACTGCCGTTGCCTCTGCCTCCGGCCCTGTTCCATTGATCGTTGGTTTTTTGTCAGCCTTATTATTTATCACTTATGTGCAATTGTATTTGCTCACTGTTTGTTTTGTTATCTCTCGTTTTTTTGTCAGTGGCTTAATTTTTATGCTCTCATGATTTTTTCATTAATTTATTACATTGCCCATTGCCAGGACATTGACATTGACACCTCATACATACATAGATTGATGATAATCAGCCAAATCTGCGAACATTTTTGAATAGAGGCGAAATCAGATGATGGCATTGTAGGGTGGTTCCTCTCAAAATTCATCGGCAAGGCTAATTGATAATGAATTTGAATTGTTTCAAGTTACCATTCCACTTTCAAAAGAAGATTCAGAAATAAAGCCCTGTGTCTAATCACGAAATTGATTAAGAAATGTTTTAAATGATTTTATGGAAATTTTGCCCATTGTTTAATAATAAATTTAATTGAGTTGTCTTTTTTAATCCAATTGATTCGATAAAACAAATTATTAAAATAGATGCTTAATATTAAAAACACCTTTGTCAATTAAAACTAAAACGATAATAGTTTGCATTGTGTTTTTTCAGCCTCTTTAACCAGTTAGAAACTAAATTCGAACTGACTACATATACAGCTGAGTTCAGAAAAATAGGAATGCATACTAGTATGACACTTAAAGCACTTTTTTAACAAGGAGTGACCATTTACTTGATCATCCGCTTACACATTTTAAGGAATGAAGTGTTAACGACAAAATAGCGAAAAAATTTTGACATTTTGGCGTTTCCTTTTCTTTTTCTTTCTTTGATTTTCAACACGAGCATCAAAAGTTGTCTGTTCAGTAAAATAGGAACGCAAAGTTTGAACCTTCACAAAAGTTAAAAAAAACTGAATTCAAATATAATAAAGTTAACATTAGTAAGTTTCATTTATTGGTAATGGCGTAGATAATCAAATTTATTACAAAAGTAATAAATAATCGTTTTCAGTGGATAGAGAAAAACATTGCCCGGTCGAGATGAGGAATCTAATAATTCGCCTTAAAAATCTGAGTAAAACCTACAAGGACATTAAAAATATTGGTGTATGTAGCACCACAATTTCATTTAACGCTTATTTTCATTCATTTTTGCAGCTATTTGGCATTTTTCTTGTTTTTTTTCCCCCTGTTTCTGTGCAAGACAACTACATTCCTATTTTTCTGAACACAGCTGTAGGTTTAAAAATAATTATAAAGAAAAAGGGACACTGGATTCCTCTGTTAATGGTTGTCCACAAACTAAGTAAGATTTAATCGAAAGCATTAAACTAAATTGAGTAAAAGATGGTCATTCCTATTGGCTGAAATCAGAAATTATCAGCAGCAATGCAATTTAAGTATATCCTTCTCCATTCTCGGTATCAAGTATTGTTAAGAAATCTATTTCAAAAGTTTCACTACTTCTTAACATAAACAAATAACCAAATGTTATAAAGACTCAATGGAGAGGACAATACCAAGCAAAACCATTTTACTCGACTAACATTTGAATATACCCTTTACAAGCTATGTGAACAGGGTATCATCTCGGCAATATCATGAACAGTAGCTTATTTTGAATTGCCTGTAGAGCTGCTTTATGCCCCACATCAATATTCAAATTGTGGCTCAATTGAAAATTTGTTAACTCTCTGCGAGCGCTTCATGTGTGCTTTGGGGGCCGAGATTGCAATGCTGCTGGGAGTGGTGAGGTAGAGGTAGAGGTAGAGGTAGAGGTAGAGGTAGAGGTAAGGTGGGGATGGGGATGCGCTCCACTTCTCAGCTATTGCAATCCCAAAATCGTGATAAACGTCAAAATATCACGTTGTGCAGGCGCTGAAAAAGAACAATGGGAACCTGACTGACTGAGGCCTGGTCGCGCGCTCCTTGGCGGCTTTTAGCAGCGCTAAAGTGTTCAACTTGGCGTCCGTATCCCAGTCGGGCCCCCAGAAGAGTGTATGCTTCGGCTGCTGCCGCTTCTCTTCGAGCAATTGTTTCGCTTATCAGCGATGTTCCGACATGGCAGACACAGCGCCGACAGCGGCACGATCCAGAAGCTTCTTTGTTTTACTGGGCCATGTCTGGAAATTTGTTTATTGTTTTGTAATGAGTTGCCTTTTCTTTTTTTTTTTTTTGCTTTTGCTTTTGCGCGCGCCGGCATCTTTGCGATGGCATTCGCGGAAATCCAGGACGCCTAATTGGCATGACTCGTCGGGGTCACCACCATCGTCGATGGCCTGCTAAAAATGATGGCGGTCGGGTGTTAATAGTGATTACCAAATTATACACTTACATTAATAAAGAAAAAAAAACCAAAAAAATATGTCAGTCACGCCGAATCGGCCATTGGGAAGTCGGCAGCCATATTTAAGAGGCACTTCAGCCGGCTTGGGTTGTGCTTGGGTCATGCTTCAGAGAACCCAGAGGAGAAACCTTTGTAGGGTAGCCCACTCTGCATGGAAGTGGCTCTGATGAGTTACATACATATAAGAAGGCATTTCACCCAAAAATTACTAATTATACGGAAATTACTTTCTTTTGCCTTTGGCTGCTTTTCTCACACATCAATTTACCGTGTCATCGTTCGTTTGCAGATTTCCTTTTCCAACCGTTTCGTAAACCGAAACGAGTGCGCACCGCCTTCTCGCCAACGCAGCTGCTTAAGCTGGAGCACGCCTTTGAGGGCAATCATTATGTGGTTGGAGCCGAGCGCAAGCAGCTGGCCCAGGGACTGAGCCTGACCGAGACCCAGGTGAGTTGAGATGCCAGGAGACAACCCTTTGCTAGAGAATGTTAGAATGCGCATCGAATTCAATTGGAGGCAAGCCACCACCCCCTGGCCAAGAAGAAGGAACTCAAAGGTTAAGTGATTGCATGTCAACTGGTCGTTAGGTCCAAATGTGCCGGGAGTTACCAAGACATATTAATGGAGGAACGAAACGTTGGTGGAATGATGGCGGAGGGGTGATAGCAACACCAACACCCCTTGGGGCATAGTTGAGAGGCAGGCAGGCAGGCAGGCAAATAGAATTAAAAGACTCGTTAAATTTATTTACGAGCAAAAAGGGTTGAGCACTGTGTGTCTCTCCCCTCTGTTTTTACCCCATTAAACATTGTTTATGCACTTCTCGCCCCCTTCGGACAGGTCAAAGTCTGGTTCCAAAATCGACGCACCAAGCACAAGCGAATGCAACAAGAGGGCGGCGATGGCAGCGACACAAAGAGCAACAAGGGCAGCTCCTCCGGCGGTGGCGGAGGCAGTGGCGATGGCGAAGATGAAGCCAAAAACGATGGCTCCCAGCACAGTTACGAGGATGCCGAAGAGGTGGACGATGACGATGACATCGAAGAGGATGACGAGGATGAAGTGATTGATATGGATGATTATGGCAGTGACATGGACACCGAAGAGCATCAGCGACTACGTGAACAATTCCAGCAGCAATTGGCCCAGCATCAGCAGCAATTGCTGCAACAACATGGCGAGGCAACGGCAACTCTTACACCGCAGCAACAGCAACAGTTGCTGCAGCAACATCAGCAACACTTTCATCAACACCATCAACAGCAGCAGCAGCAGCAACATTTTATGCAGCAACAGCAGCAACTTTATCTAAGGGAAAAGGAACGCGAGAGAGAACGCGAGAGAGAACGAGAAAAATAATTTAACTGCAGCTAATTTATTCAGTGTTTGCTAATTTGTGTTCCTTTTCTTTTTTGTAAATTATTCGAGAATTGTATAAATTAATTTTAAATTGTTTAAATCTTATTGCATACGAGAATAAGATAATTAAAAAAAAAAAACAAAATAATAATGATAAAATGCAACAAGCAAGCAAGAAGAGAAAAACCATCTACCAAATTTACTAGAGAAAGTTTTATTAAATCATATTTATGGGAGAGAAGAGAGTTCACTTAACATCAACCAAGTAAATAAAACAATAACCGTTTTTTTTTTTTTTAGCAATTTTCCAATAATAAAAATATTTGAACTCCTCTCACTTTGTATATCGATCAGAGAGCTGCCAAGTCGAGGCATTCACTCAACAGCCAATTGGAGAAATAAATTGCTAACAAGTTTCCTTTATTGAGTTGTTGTTGATGGCCCCAACCACCACCGCACCGTCCAGCTGTCGCCCTCTCTCCCGTTGCCTTTTTTTTAGACATTCCAATCCCTTAACATATCAGCACGAACTCTTTTAGCCAACTTCTGCATGTTATGCTATATGCTAAATGGTGACTGTAAAAATGCAATCAACAATTCCGAATTACGGTCTCATAAAGCGGCCAAAAAATAAACGTCAGTCAATAACTAACAGTCAAATTGATTGGTTATCCAGATATCCTATGAAATTGATATTAAAAATTGGCAAACGATTGCCAATAAACATTTCTCATGCTGCCTCCCCTCCCCTCCGCTCTGGGCAGAAGGCAGAAGCAACGACACAACCTAAGCTAATGGGCCCAGCAATTTGGCTTCATTTGGGCTGTAACGTAAAATAAACCAAACCAGAAGAGAAGAATAAATACATGTATATAAAATAAAGGGGGAACCGTTTTTCTTTAGTTTCGCTCGCTGGCCGCCGGCAGCATAGTCTGGAAAATACAATATAAATAAATTTTTGGTCGATGCATATGCAAGAAGAGAAAGAAGAGAGAGAGAGACAGACAACAAAAAAGAATATTGCAAAAGGTTCAAGGTAATTGCCGTTGTCAAAGCAGCGCAACGAAAAGTGGGCGTGTCCCGTGAAAAACTTGGCCAACAATTTATGGGCCACTTGAGTACAAGCAAAGGGTGTTGAGGTTGCACGCGAGCAATCACCAGAACCGAGAGAATGTGCCTGAATATTCCTCGTATTTTGCATAAACGATGTGAGAATTACTTAATTGCAAATGGGGGAATGGATGAATGGCTGAATAGAGAGTGGGTGTGGGTGGCCTGAAATTTATGAGCATACGAAAGCAGATAGAATGAAGTTGTCTACTGTAGATGGTGGTGGTCTATGGTTGGTAGCTCAACCCCTGCTGATTTACCTTCATGTCAATCCGTTTGCTTTCACTCGGATGATAGAACATATTAACAAATATGTAACTATTAGATAGTAAATAAGTTGGTACTGCCAACCAAAATTGGGCTAGCATGTTTCAGTCAGTAAACAGACTTGGAAAATAAGTTCCCTCTCATAGTACATGAGTGTAAATATAGTTATTCTGCACCACTGTGCGCAAGACATTTGTTATTGGCGTGTCGACGACGACGACGACGACGACTTTGAAAACAAATTTGCACAAATGAGAGGGAAATGGCTTTCGGCCAAGTCAACAACTAAAACCATCAATGGGCCCGTTGTACAGTACAGTAGTACACCGTACACCGAAAACACTTGAAGCATATTAAGGGCGTCATTAGTGCAGCTGGCAGAGCAAATTTGACAGCCAAGACAACGACAAGCTTGACGCCTGACAGTTGCTGCAGTGCAGCAAATGTGAACGTGCCGGCCAGGGCGTAGGCGTGGGCCGCTTTGTTGACTCTTTGCTCAAGTATTTAGTGGCAATTTGTATGGGCAGCAAATAGAAAAATTTTTGCCAAATGGCAACCGAATAGCAGTTTAAGCCCCATTTGGCGCCTTTGATGAGCCACAGCTCACCAGTCGTTCCAGTCCGGCGACAACGTGGGCGGTCGATTAACCAAAGCGTCAGTCAGGGTGTATCCATCTATACGAATATATGTATGTATATGTATGTATGTACTGCTCCCATCTAGTCGTATGATTCAGCTATGCACTCGTTTGGTAGACCATAAATCAGAGTTCAGAAAACTCTTGTGGCGCCATAAATTTAAATGAAATAAAACCAAAGTCTGGAAGAGAGTCCATCGTCGGAGGCGTCAATTGGCAAATTGGTTTCCATGTCAGCCAAAAGGAAAAGTTAATTTTCTGGCGCCATAAATAACACATATATCGACTGCAACTGCAAATGAAATGCATTGCCAGAGAGAAAGATCTCTCTTTCGCTCTGTCTCTGTTGTCCATGTCCTGAGGTGTTTGCCGGACAGGTGAGGACTACCTATATAGTAGAATTACCAATTCTCGGCTGATATGTGTGTGTTCACTGTGAGTCGAGGTTTAGTGTTGGCTCTGGCTGTGTTTTTTTTTTTTTTTAATGCCTTTTTAATTGGAATCTACCCAAGGAACCTATTGACGCACGAGCAGTATTTTGCAATTACGTAATTGCAATTTAATGATCTTAAAATGCTTAAAGCAAATAACCTATAAAAAGTGGGAAAGACTCTCACCGATCGTCTCATACTCTTTTGCAAACAAATTAACTGAGCTGTTATTTTTTCTCTTTTATTTTATCTTTTTTACTGCCTTCTTAAGAGCTTTTCTTTAAACTTAAATCTTATTAAAGCAGATAGGTAGATTCTAATATAATAAAAATTCGATTATCTGGAAATAATGAATCTTTAAGTTCTAGTGTATTTTAAATTTCCCACAAAGTTCTAAAACTAAATTTACAAAAAATGTTATGCCCTATTTTTATTTTGACACAAACAGAATTTTTAGCTTGCGATAAAGTGAAATACAATAACTTTTAAGGTTATTACAACACCAGAACCGAAAACCCTTTATTATTATTGGATAATAGATTGGAGAATTAAACAAATGAATGCCAGATCTCATCTACAATTTAAAGAAAAGTTTCGCGTAGTCTTTTGCTTGGCAATATAACATCTTTATAGATCAATAAAAAGTGTTTACTATATTGTAATTGCCTGTATATACAGACATACACACATATTTCCATGATATGTCTGTTTAATTAAGTATGACATTTAATAAAAGAATCGTGATTTATAGTAATCAAAGCTTTCATTTCGTTATTTAGACATGTAGACATCTTTTCCATAGTTACTTCTTTCTTGTTCTTATATTATCCACAAATAAATATACTCTCGTACTCGAGAGTCCTTTTTTGATCTACTAGTCTATAAATTATTGGATTATAAAACGCCCCATATGAAATTTATGACGATGTTTTACTAAATGCCACATTTAATTAATTGTCAATTAAGTAAAAGTGGCAATTGCATTAAAACAACAAATTGTTGTTGTTATTGTTGTTGTTGTTGTGGTTGCTGTAATTAAACAATTGACAATTTTTCATAGCAATTTATGAGTTAAATGTTGCCTATTCAATCTGTTCGTTCGTTTCGGTTTTCAGTTAAGTGTGAAATTTATGCACCGTTTTAGATGCATGGAAAATTAACATTAATTAAGCACGAATTGTTAAAAGTTAATTTCAGTTTTGGCTTACACGCCAACAACAACAAATTCAATTTAATGCATTTCGGTTTATTTCTGTAGTTGTTGTTGTTGTAGTTGCTTTGAAAACTCATTTTCGGGAAATTAATGAGCGCTCATTTGGCGCACTTGCCAGCGCACAGCCACGCCCACAATGAGCACGCAAGGGCGGCGCTGTCTGAGCTGTGGAGCTTTCATTGTTGTTGCTTCGGTTATATGGTTAGATTCTGTCTTAGGTATATACATATTTATAAATTAATGGGTCCAAGATGAATGGCAAACGATTTATATTAAAAAACGCTTTTCAAAATCACAGAAATCAGGCGCCGGGATTCGTTAAATGGAGTTCTACTTTTCGAAATGATGATCCACCAAGTGGGTGTGCCCGTGCCCGACTGACGCATACTTAAGGTGATTTCCTTCAAATGATTTGGTTTGGCTTTCGATTTTGCCTTTTTAAGGGTGTGGCATTTGGAGCAGCTTGAAATTGAATTTTCGTTCTTTCCAATTCCAAAAATAATAATAATGATGATGATGATGAGAGCTGGTGGGGAAAGATTCAAATAAATCATATCGCTTATACTAAACGAAGCAGTAAATTGGCCAAAAACCATGACATTTTCTACAGATGCAGCCACACTCTTCCACCCTAGCCCCACGCTATTTTATTTTAAGCCATAATAAGCCAAAATGTGTTAATTAACTGCTCATTGTGCCAGCTGTGTTGGTTTGTCGCTTTTGTTGTTGTGATTCCAGTTGAGCGAATGGCATTCACATCAACCTGGCTGGCACCTGGCTGCCAGTTACCGATGCCAATTCCGATAGCCCCCTCTCGTTAGCCACCCGCCACCTCTGCCGAAACTTATGTTACCCCATAATTTAGACCATTGTCAGCGGCAAAACTTCTACCAACTTCTTCGGTTGCAGGCCGGCCGCACCCACTAATTATTTTAAAGTAGTTGGCCAACGCGACGTTGCCTTTTCAACATTTTCAACAATTTGCCAGATTTATTGACTGAGCCCCCATCACCTCGCCGCCCCCGCCACCCCCCCATAGAGCGACCGACCCTCTTTATGATAGAGCAACACCCGCGCTACCTCATGCAATTGCCTAAACATGTTGACTGCAAGTGGAAAAGGTTTTTAATGGCAATGTAACAGCGATGTCGGCAAAGCCAAAAGAGCCTTTCAAATTGGGTTTCACTTATGTAAAAGGGGTGTGGCTTATGCATCCCCATGAAAAGGATTATTGATTTTGATAATTCTGTGGCTTAAGAAGAGCCGAGGCCAAAGGTTAATTAGTTAATTGGCTGCTCTAAGTCGGAACAGATGACATGGCTAGGAGTTGGGGGAATTCCATTTTGTTTGGAGCCGGTTCCTCTGCCCTTAAGCGAAACCTGTGCAAATAAACTTAAGTTAATTAACTTCTGGTTACATTAATTTATGCACTATGATTAATTACCCACAAAAACAAAAACAACAACAACAAAAACATACTGCTTGACTGGTTGGCCATTGGTCATTTACCGGCCAAAAACATCAGCCAACAGCAGCGCCGGCCATTAAAATGACATAGAGCCAAAGATGAGGCACGAAGCCGGGGCATATGGATTCCATTGCAGGATTCGAATGGAACAGTAGACTAGACAATGCTACAACTAATTCTCGACATTAGCAACTGCTGTTGGCGCATCATTTTTAACCCAAACACATTGCCCAGATCCAAGTTCAGGTCGTGGCCGTCCAGAGGCGCCTTAGCTCCTTTCTGCAAGGCAAGGGCAGGGCATGTGTTAATGCAGTCCCGGCAATTAAATTCAAATTAGCACAAACAGACAGAACTCCAGTAAGCAAATAGATTTGCTTGCATCTACAGTTGCCAACAGCTGTTCAATGGGATCAGCTGAATATATGTATATATATATGATCAGCAGAAACTGATAAACATCAAACCAAATTTGCTATAAAAGAACATTTGCTGAGTGTTTCCTATTAAAAGCTACAAATTTTATATATATTTCGATCTAGTCGTATTAATTAGATTGTTGCGTGCATTTTAGCTCTGAGATAAGTTTATTTCCTTCGATCGGAGTTGCATATTGGCCAACTTAAAGCAAGTTAATTAATGTTTTCGTCTTTTATAAAAGTAAATCCATATTTTTGTGGTTTTCTGTAACACAGTAAAGTCCTTTCAAATGAAAATTATTGAGTTTCAGAGTTTGTATTCCCTTTTATTTATTTATTTACTTAAATTTTTTTTTTTATTTTTATTATAGAAATTTATATCACGGGCTAGTGTCCTGCTAGTCAGAAATTTACACTCATTTTAATTAGGCTATGGAAAATATTTACAATTGGGTATATAAATAGTTTTAGAGGTAGGTGAGAATTTTTTAAACCCAAATTAACACAGATGATTTTTTTTATAAGGACATTTAGTTCAGTCAAGGTCCTATTAACAGGTCGTGAGGGTGGTGAAATGTTTTAGATATCAATCCTAAAGACTTCGCCAGACTTCTTTTTGATAGGTTTCAATTTATTTGAAAATAGACTGAAACCCAAAATATGTAGGGATTTTTCGTTAATTTACAGATTATAATAAATAATTTAATTTCCACTGATCGACTGAAAATTGTGCAAGGATACGCCTCACTTTTCTAATTATTAGAACAGATCTAGATGGACCTCTGGATTTTTCATTTGCTCTTTAAATGCTGCATATATACTCCATATAAATAGTATATTTTTGTATGTATCTTCATTTGTTGTTATTCGCTGACAAAGTTTATCTTGCTGCAAAATTCTTAAAACCCGACATTCTCTTCGAGACCAGCGAATTCAGACCGTGTTCTTTTTTTGTTTTTTTTTTAAGTGCTGGCAAATTTATGTCTCAGCTTAAGGAAAACACTAAATGAGTGCCATGCATTTTTTTATCGCACGCAGCAGAAGCAACAGCAACAGCAACAACAACAACAACAATATGCTAACCAACACAACAACTAATTAGACATGTTAAAGAACTTGTTCAGATTGCTTTTGCTTTTGCTTTTGCTGTTGTTGGGCATTAAAATGGTAACAGGCCAAAAAGTCAGCAAACACATTTAAAAATGCTCAACTTAATTAATTGCGCAGCAAATGCAGATAAGGGGGACAAGGGATTGGGTTTGAGTTTGGGAATTGGCCAGAAGGCCAAGATGACGATGACGGGCCAAGCCCAAAGCCAATGACTTGATTTTAAATGCACGATAGGATGCCTCCAGATCCAGGGTATCCGTTGGGAATACCAAAGGGTCTGAGAGGGTTCTTCGTCTCGCCTCGATCTTGGCAGTGTGTTGTGCTTGCGTACGTTTCGCTTTTCATTAAACAAATATCCAAACACTTTTGCCGCTGATGCGGCGACACAGATTAAGTCCCCAACAACAACAACAACAACTGCAACAAGAACAAGAGGCAGTTCGTTTGAGCCTGGTCGACAGACGTTTTCAATTTCATTCCAAAAGGTCCAAAAGGCGACAAAAGGTCTACCAAAGTCTTGTTAATGAACTTTTTGCGCGTGCTGTCCCTGAAATGGTGAGAAATTTGACACAAATAAATTTTTGAATTGGCATTTTTTTAGAGGCCAAAAATAAACCAAACAAAAAAACAATGTTCTTTCAAGCTCTGACATGCTACTCGTTCATATTAGGTTCATTAACTGAAACACGCCCCCAAACAGAAATCAATGATTAATTGATCGGTTGAATGCATCAAACATTGTGACGGGACAATCAAATTAAATTGTGAGCCAATTATTAAGAGAAGAACAGAAATGAAAACAAAAATGGTTAATTTTGAAATAGACACCAGACCAAACGACCGATCGACCGGCTGACCGACACACAGACAGACAAAATCCTTCTCGCATTTGGGCTCGTCATGCACTTGGCTGGCAAAACGCAGTCGTGCAACTAATCAAGCTGTTCGGGCTGCCAACTTTGATGCATTTCCCCCAAATTGATGGCCTAGATTGATTGCCTTTCGACTGTTTGGTGAGATGCCCCGGCTCTGACATATGCAAAACATCTTGTTGGGCTCCATAAGTAGATACAACCACAAATGAGCCAACCGAACATACAGACAGACAAATGACTAACAAGAAGGTGAAGAAGCCAGATTTTTGAAATGAGTTACAAAGAGATTAGCCAGAAAGTTATTATAAAACCAACCCAAATAAAGTTGTAAAAACGTATTTCAATTTCAGCATTTTCTGTTGTTGTTGGTAACCCCAACTCCTATTGAACTGCGCTAAATTAACCGCAGGCATTCGGTTCGGTTTCTCTCTTTATTGTTGGTAGCCCTGTGTGTGGATTGTGTGCGCGCTTCTAAGGCAAGGCCAAGGCATTTTGATGAGTATTGATGAGTTTTAATAAATTGCTGATGAGTTGGCCAGCAAAGAAGATACGCACAACAATATATGTATGTATGTATATGTGTTTTTAAGGCACCCAGCCCAAGCCTGAGCCTGAGCATGAGCCCGATCCCATGCACCTAACAAGCCTCAACGCCTGCTTTGGCCGAGAAGTGTGTTCATTTACTTGAGTGATGCGTTTTTGAAAGTGGCGTTGAATTTCTCAACCGTGAAGCGCCATGCAGAGCAGCAGTAATTGAGATGCTGCTGCCCCATGGGAATCGAGTGAGAATTGGGTATCGGCTCGCATACACACTGGAATAGGAGACGGAGTCCGAGCAACGCTTTGCATCGTGTAGCCATTTAATTGCCGCCATTATTAAACTCATTTATCGTGTTTTAATTTTCAGCATCGTTCCAACAGATTCAGGTGTCTGGCAATGTAAAGATGCAGCTTGCCCATAATTAGTATACCAGCCGGCAAGAAAAGAGTGGAGTGGTGAGTCTGAGAAAGAGTTAGGGTAAGCAGCTGGATCATAATTTTGGCGCTGATGCAGCAGTTTACATCACAATTAAGTTGTTTGCCTTAATTAATAAAATTAGTTTTTAATAGAAAGCCATTAGATGGCAACGCATCAAGCTATTGCCTTGTGTTTTCTATAATTATACAGCCAACATCAATATTTAAAACTCAGTGTAATTAGTTTAACTCAACACCCACTGCTTTGGAGTTAAAGTCTTTTGGTTTAACTAAAACTTCCATTATTTGGCAACTTCTTGTTGCCGCAAGTCACACTTTCGAGTTCATGAAAGTCAACAACAGAGCCAGTCTAACCTGAATTTCACCTTTTCTAAACAAACGAAAAAAAAAAAAAGAAAAAAGAAGAAAAACTGTCGCATAAAGTCGTATAATTAACATAATCATAATCAACAAAGTATAAACATTAAATTGAGGCTAATTACTTTATAACCGACACTCAAAACTGGCGAAACATCTGACAATGATGTTGAAAACTTGTGTTCACTTGTGTCAAACTCGTTTCAATTACGAAGAATCATACGGGCGGGGGAGAAGGGGAGGCGGGGAGAGGGGAGACCACCGGATGAGGCCAAAAGTGCGAGTACGCGACAATTCCACAAGCGAATGAAATTTGTTTTAATTTCCAAATGGAGACTATGATCACGTTTTCATACAATGTAAATGCTGCAATTGTGTGTGCTCTTTTGTGGCATACACTGAACAAAAAAACCTTATGCAAAAGGATTAATTAGTATCTTTTTAAGCATAAGAGATTTTGCTTATCAATGTTGATGGCATTCTTTTTTTCACAGTGCACCAAATACTGCAACCGGTATTAGCCGACAGTCGACAGTCGACAGTTGAATGAAATTTGACCACTGGCAAGGCAAATAAAAGCAGCAAGTTAACTGTTTAAAATTTTTATGACAAGCTCATGAATCCGTGTGCAATTGTAAATGCGCCATATAATTTACAGATAATTATTATAATTACAGGTTATTTTCAGTTAACATATTTGTTGTTGTTGCTGCTGTTGTTGTTGTTCTTATTGCTGCTGTTGATGTGGCCAACTGCCCACTGGCGGCTGTCAAGTTTTGTTTGCCATGCAGCCCCATGCGGCTGGCGGCCATTGCATATGGCACGCAATTAGCTGGCTATATTTTTTTTCGGTCTTAGCTGCAAACAAATTGTTAATAATCTTTACTTTTTACGTTTTAATTAAACTAGCTTTTCGTAATTAGGCATGAAATTGTTATGTTTAATATGGGCTTTGCTTCATTAGTTAAATGGGAAAACTGCAAAATAAACAAGACAACATTTTTGACCGAATGTAAAAACGAAAGACTTAGGCAACGAACTCGAACTTTTGCAGAATTAATGCACGATATTTTAACAAACAATTTCAGTTTATTACAAATCGGGACTTATTCAATTTTAAAAGGAATTTCATGAAATTAAATTGAAATTTCAAACATAACTTAGCCATAGATGAACACAGGTAATGAAAAACGAGAAGGCCGAACTAACTTCGACCGTGCCGAAGTTTGCCAATTTTTGTTTTGCTCTTTTCTTACAATCAACTGAAAAAACGTTCATATAAAAAGCCAAAAACATAAGCCAGAGCATTACCTTTTTTTTCCATATGGGTCAGTTGCCCTATCTTAATGAACTTTTTCGTACGATTTTATATCCCTAATCCTTAGATGACCCACACTATTTTTGAAGCCAATAGATAGGGTTCATAAGAGATAAAACTCTATTTTTAACTGGTCGCTTTGGTTGTCCATATTTTATATTGGGCTTTCTCTTGGTGAGCAGTTTCTATAGCTTTTCATTAAATAGGCCCAGAAAATGTGAAAAACTGAGGTGATGAGGAACTTGTTTTCACGTCTCACCTCATAACTTTATGCCCAATTATGCTGCGCGGGAATATAATACTGGAAAAAGTTTGCAAAAACCAAACTGAAATATGTTTACTTTGCTCATAAATAAATTTGACAGTCCGAGAAAAAAGGGAAAAAAGCGCGTCAGAAACAATCTATGGGCTGGGCATGGAAGGCGATAAAAATCGTTGGCAATTTGTTAAATTTAACGATTTTTAGCCAGCCAAACGAAAAACTGTGCCGAAAGCTGAGCAGACGCCCCCCCTTCCGCGGCAAGCCCAACAACAATTTCGACTGTTTTATGGCCAAATAAATAATTAAAATGATGCGTGGTGTTAAATGCGACCACGTCGTAAGAGAGATCCAGCCCTGTCGTCGTCGGCAGGAGAACCACACGCCGTGTGGCCATTTCTTTTTAAAAATTTGTCATAAATTTATAGCTTTTGAGGCCGAGTTCAGTAAACCCCATGGACCTGGACACTGGACGGGGCACGTACTTTTGTCAGAGTCCGAAAGCTTAATTGCTTGTCATGTGGCACATATTTCTGCCCCATCTAAGAGACGTGATCCACAATATACACGGACCACACAACGTTATGTTCACAGTTCTAATGCTAATTTCATTTGATGTTTGTGTGTGTGTTGTTTTTTTTTTGCCAAAAAGCCAAAACATTTCTTACCTCTAGGCCTATTTGATGAGAGGCCCTAAACCGGTTCGTAGTTCATAGAATAAAATGACCGACAGACAATTAAAAAGGTTGCCGGCCAGAACATAGGTTACGGCCAGAAAGACCAAAATCAGAGTCAGAGTTAATGAACTAAACTGAAGGCCATTAAACTAATATGCTTTATGACTGCTGACTTCTTCTAAAATCGAGATGTCGTCCCCAGAAATGTCACTTGTTGCAGCTTCTTGTCTTTGAGATCTTCAAACTCATTTTATGGGTGTGTGTGTGTGTGTGAGGATCGTAAAAGAAGCGGCAAACATCAGATCAGTTGGTAACCTAATCTCGACTGATCTAGAACTGCATCTTCTATCAAATGAAAATCGTTATGCCAAATTTCTAAGTAAGTAGCTGTCATTTATGAGAATAGTAATTAAATTTGTAACGAAATGACAAAGAAAATGGGTTACATCTTCTGTTTGAAGAACACCTTATCACCCTATCACATAGTAAAGAGCGATTTTATAGATAAACTGGAACGTCTTACACAGACCATGTCTCTATTTCTTCTTAATAACATTGTCAAAATATTTCTGCTATAAAAAAAACCATCAGAAACATCAAGGACAACTTTTACTCTAAAGAACTTCAAAGGCTCAAGATGGTTCTTTTTTGTTTTAAGTTAGGTTGCATTTACTTAGAATTTAATTTTATTCGGTTTAATCAAAAAAAAAAATGCGAATCAGAAATGAAATGAGTAAGGAAACAGCTTCACTCATGCAATTGAGATGACATTCTGCTTGTTGGCCATTATCTAAAGTCCCTCTAATCTGTCATGTCAGCGATATGCAAAATTTTATGACTCTATTAGTAAGCATATTATAGGGGCAAAAGGACAAACCGAAAGCCCATAAACATTATTACCTTTGACTTCCAACTGATTGTATATGCATATGCAGATAGATATACGAATATACATATATATATAAAGTCATATCTTTGCCTGAGCACATTGGGGAAGGTATTCGTATTTGTATTCCCTTTTCTTTTTGGTTCATAAATAACATTTTATTGGCAATTTGGTTGGGAAATTAATGTAGCCACAGTTGGCAACTTTGGTAATTTATGCAAATAAAACGATCGTAAATTTGGCATTAAAGCGGTTATTAAACGATCGTTTATTAGCCCCAGCCCAGAAAAAAAAAAAAACAGAACCCAAATAACAACGAGAACTCAAGTATTTGCCCCTTGCAACATTGTTGCGATTTGTAGCAGTTGCATAATATTGCTAGCTACTAGAGTGGTGTGTGTGTGTGTGTGTGTGTATCTACATCTTTTTGGGGGCAAAATGTGTTGTCGATCATTGTTAACCTCACACACTTGTTGTATAATGTATTAGGCTGACCATTGTGTGTTAATTTGACACATTCCTTGGGAACAGACAGCAACAGCAGCAGCAGCAGCAGCACTCAACACTCTTTCAGCGACAAACGAGCCTTGTTGCTGTCAAAAGTAAGAAATATAACCATATAAAATCATTTCAGGTTGTGAAGACAGAGATTCAGTCCGTGTTATGCCTGGCCAATGCCCATCATCGTCGTCGAAGACAACAGCACCAGTTGAGATCAGGATTAGCAAAATTAATGCGGCAAGAAGTCTCTGAAAAAGGCTGCGATCCCAAGCTGTCGCCGCATGAAGTCTTCACTTTATCAGTCAGCAAAATTATTAAAGGGTAAAAATACATGTATCGCCTCTTTAATTTTTAATATATAAATACAAGAAGTTAAATTTTAAATCAGCTTTAGAAATGCTAAAGCCCCTAACACAATGATAATAAGATTTGAGCATAACTATTGAAGGGATCTAACACTAACAATTTTGGTCTATAAATGTAAATTTTGAACATTATAATAGAATATTTGATTCCCATTTATATAAGTTGTTCTTCCGTTATTAGCCTTAGGAAGTGAAATTCTCTATTTCTCCCTCATTCAGTCGTCCATTCACATTTATTCATTCATTGATTTATTCAGAGATGTCATTTTGTGTGCGGTTTCATTCATTCGCATCAACTTTTGTTGATGATGATGACTTAATAATTGAAATTTATCAATATAAATTAAGCAAATCGTCTTTAAATCTAAATGCCACATTAATTACAATGTCTAAGAGTTCGAGAGCAAAGCAAGCAGGGGGTGGGGGACATTCAAGAGACGAAGGTGGAAAATGAAAAAGTGTCCGTGCCTGACAAATGACCCGACCATTTATAACAACTACAACCCACTGGCGATGCCTTTGTATCTAGGCTGAAAGAGTTTTGAAGAAAATTTATCAACCAAATAGACAATGACCACACGAAGATCGAGGCAAGACAATGTCACAAATCGGTAGAGTAATAAATATCAACAATTTACAACGATCAATTCATAAATTTATTAATGAATTAAGTTATAAGATAATTTACAGTTGATGCTCGGCCTCGGCCCCAGTCTGAGTCCCAGACCCAAGCGCAGTCCTCAGAGTCAGTCTCAGTCGCTGTCTGAGCCTCAACCTCATCTTCGGCCTTCTCGATTGTTGCTGCTGTTGCTGCTGATCGAAATGCAATCTCCTCAAAACAAAATGATGATCACCGATGATCGTTGCAATATATCAACTGCCCAGACATGGAATCGAATTGGGGGCCCGAAGGAGCAGCGGCAGCAACAGCCGTAGCAGCGAACAGCCAACGAGGCAAGGCAACATAAAATTCTCAGAATTGGCAAAAGCCTGCAAAAATAAAAAGCAGAGTAGAAGAGAGCAAAGCCAAACAGAAAAAAAAACAAAAATTTAAATGAAGCTGTGGTGGGAAGAGTTCTGGATTAGTGATGACAACGTGAAGTTCTGTAAAGAACCATGAGAAATGCAAAAAATCAGAGAGTTTGATGTGGGCACAGGTCAAAGTCAATTTTTTTTCCCAATATGCAAATAGAAATAAATGGAATGGGCTGGCTGTCGTTTGCAGAAAAAGAAATTTCTCCTGTCTCATCTCAAACGTTTAACTAATCACGCTGCCATCTCTGTGCGTCGAATGACTACATACTAGGCACATGATTAGCAAAAACCTCATTGGGCAAAGTTAGTAGGAGTGGGTCCTCTTATTGCCCATGCCATTGCCATTTGCATTTCCATAATTTCGTTATCAAAGGCACACCATCGCCATTGTTATGGGCAGCGACAACACTTTTGCATTTTCCGCTTATAAATTGGAATTTAAAATTAATTAAGTTGTCGTTTTGAGCTTTTATCCAATTTATAACTAATATGACACCGATTATACGAAATATGTTCACTAATTAACGAAGCAAACACCATGCACATATACACATTCCCGCCTAGCATCCCCACATCCTCCTGCCCTGCTCTCTTCTCTGTGATCCGTGATCTAACTAAACCAGAATCTCGTCGACACAGTCACAGTCCGACTGAGACATAGGAGGGGACTCGAGAGCAACCAGACAAATGCCAGAGACAAGGTAGACACAGAGGCAACAGTGCAGAAGATCGTCTGCGAGTTCTCCATGCCCGCGTGCTCGTAATCTGCTCGCTGAAGACGCGTTGTAAATTGTCTGACAAAGCTTATTTTATTAATTTAAGCCATAAACGCTGCCCTCTTGTTGCAAACTGTTTGTTTGTTGTTCTTGTTGCTGTTGCTGTTGCTCTGGCTGTTGCTGCTGCCGTGGCTACACTCCTTTTTGCATAGCCATTGCCATCCAGGGGATCAGAAAAGAGGCCACAAACCACAAGCACATTCAATTTATTGCCATCGTAAAAAGCCGTTTGCGTTTTAATAAGCCATGCCAAACACGCGGTGCTTGTCCGGTTGTTAACAGAAGGCGTCGACATCCCAGATTCTCTTGTTCTCTTGTTCTCTCTTGGTGTGTGTCTCTCTATCTCTCTCTCACTTTCTCCCTCGATCTGTGAATTCTTGGCTAAAACGATTTAAAGCGTTTATTTATGTATATAGGCATTTGTAGAGCAATTGGGCAACTAACTTAGTGGCAAACTGTAAATAGGCAAGAAGTATCGAAAATTGTCTAGTTATCTTATCGATAATTCTATCGAGCTGGAAAATGATTGTTTTGTTCCAACGGTTATTTGTCTGCTTGCTGGAATCTGTTTTTTGTCTCATCTAGTTTCCAGTGTGTTAATGTTTTAAAACTAATTATCTAACATTATAACAAAAGGTACATATATGCAACAACTCTTCTAGGTGATAAATCAAATTGCCTAACTGAGGATTGAAATCCAATCTACATCCAATTGACTTGCCCAAAATAGATATGTCAAAAATGGTGTAGAAAATCATTGAGAACATGGAATAGCTTTCGTTCATGGCCTGAAAAAAAAAATCTTAAAAAAACAAGGCGTTGAAACGAGGAAATATTGGCAAGAGATAAAGAGAAGGAGAGACAGAATCAGGGTGCAAACTGAGCAAACAACTGACCATCGAGATACAAATCCAAACGTACATACATGCCAGACAAAGTCATTTCCAAGTCCAATTCCAAGCTCCAGCAGCAGCTGAAGCAGGTCCAGGGCGATGGGCATGAAAATCGTTTACAAATAAATCTGAAAGCGATAAATAAGGATTTTGTCTCGTAATAACTCAGCGGGAGCCATTTAACATGCAATCATAACGAATCGATGCTGAACGCTTTAGCGGACAGAACAGACCCGGACAGACGATCATGGTGCAATAGAGGAAGGGGGCATTTGTGTGTGTGTGTGTGGGGGGGTAGAGGAGGAACACGCTTTCACACCAGGCAGTCGCCAGGCAATGGTCAAGTGGCAAGTGTGTGTCGAATGGTTGTTGACTTGTTGCAAATGTCGCTGCCTCTTGTTAAGCTCGGACTAAGTGTAGGGCATTATCGGGTATATTTACCATTCGGTCAGGTCACTACTTTTATTACTCTCAGTAGTTGTGTATGTTTTTTGGAAGGGCATTAAAAAGTCTTTCAATTGCTGAACATTTTTATTCTGGCTGGTCCCTGTTGCTGCTGTTGTTATCGCACCTTGGTCATGGCAATAAAGTTGCAAGCAAGTCACCTCTCTCACCTCCACCTCCCCCTCTCATGTGAAATGACAGAGGCGTTGTTTGGCTTTTATGACTGACGTTTTTTATTATGCACCAGCCCTCCTTATCTCTCCTTTTCCACCTACCTCTTTCACTCTCTCTTGATTCAATATCATAAAGCAGATTCAAAATACATGCACTTGGCTGCACTTCATAATTTGCCCATTTGTTTAGTATGTGTGTGTGTGTGGTGTGTGTGTGTGTGTGTGTGTGTATGTGCACATGCACTCACTTCATCGTTGCTTAATTATGTTGTAAAACAATCTGCCGTCACTTGCTAACCGAGTCCTTGCAACACAGAAGTTGTTAACTCTTCAGTCAAGGGGAAGTAATTAAAATTACAAAAGCCCAGCGTTGACGTTGAGGCCTCAAAATGGCTGCCAGACACGCAGGCGTATACGTGATTTCTATGACTAATTGCCAGAACTGTGTCACAGGAAGCAAGCCAACGAACCCAACTAACACTATGACTAAGCCTACAACTAAAACTGAAACTAAAACTAACGAATACCAAAGCTATGCACATGGCTATGCCTTTGCCGGCTTATGAGGTCAGGCACGCAACGTGCAACGTGCAACTCAAGTCTCGGGGCGAGTCGACTCGACTCGAAGCTCTGCCTCTTATCTCGATGTTGCAATTGCAGTTGCAGTTAGTCTGCGGGCTAGCTAACAAGAAATTAAATTCCATTAAGCCTGCTCAAGCCAATGAGTAAAACAAGAGGCACTGTGGTTGAGCAACAACCAGAAGCAACAATTATCATAAGGAATCCAACCTCAAAGTAGATTTCGAAGACGTTTCGAACCACTGTGCCGTGAGCAATGTCGCACTGCCATCGTATACGTGTACGCACGGCTAATGAAGAGGTGGTAATTTATGTGAACATCTTCACCTGTTCCTAGACACATTTCCACAGACCTATGAATGAGGCTCGCTGAATGAAAATGAAGATGTAGGCAAAGACGTGGCACTGGCACTGAGACTGGGACTGGGACTGGCACTGGTCACTGTCTAGTTAGTATCTACTTATATGTGTATGCCTGTGTGTCGTTCTTTTTACCAAGTGCAGGATTAATTAATTGCCTTTTGCAGGGCGACAGAGAGAGAGAGAGAGAGGTGGACAGAGATGAAGCTAAGGCCCACATGACGTATACGTGACATTTGAGAAATATTCAGCCGCTTAATGTGGCGACATTTTGTTTGTTTTGCTCGCTCTTTCTCTCTCTCTCTCTGTCTTCTCTTCCTCTTCTTGGCCTTTCGACAATCATCAGCAGTAGCTGCGGCCTTAATGCAATTCTGTTTTGCATATTTTGTTCATGCTCCGCAACTCAACTTATAATGATGAGCTGCAGACGAATGACTTGCGTAAATTTATCGTAAATGCCATCAGCAGGATGGAGCTGAGAAGCCAACCATCGGCCTGAGCGTTGTTCTGTTGTTCTGTTGTTGTTCATCTCCATCTCTGGATTCAGATTCGTCATGCCAGTCAATTGGCTGCCATTGCCCATACCCATGCCATGCTGTTTCCATTGCCAAGCTAATCCTCGTTAATCCCTTTGACTGGTTGCTTACTTCCATTGCATTGCTCTGCACATAAATTTGACTCTGATTGTAGTCTTTCTTACTGTTGTTGTTGTTGTTGCTGTTGTTGTTGCTTCACCCCCACCTCTCAAATGATATGCTAATGAAATGCAACTGGATGTTGCTTCTGTAAGTGGCGCAACTACTTTACTTGGCTTGGCAATTTGTTGCCACAGAATAAGTCGCAGGCAAGTAACTAGTTCTGGTCGATGCTCCCACAGTTCGATGTGTGCGTGTAAACGGATCGCTCTGACACATTTAATTGGAAGTCAATTGGCTGGGATGGATTGCCGAGATGTAGGTGACAATTGCAAATCCCAAAAAGGATACAAATAAGATAATTATTGAAGCGAAATGAAGAAAATTTGCTAAAGATCTAGCACTAGATTGTGGGGCCATTTCCAATAGAAATATTTACTAGGTTTTTCGTAAGTAGATCAAACGCCGCTCAGTTGCGCCCTCTGGAAACTAACACCAGTTTTTGTTTCAGATTCAAAAGACAGCATGGGGAGAACGGCGCTCCAGTTGATCGCACACACACATTCGCACATTTGATGAGAACTCGGTCTGTGCCATTGTAATGCCCGTGCTTGGCTTATTGATTGGAATACAATGGATCCTTAAAGTGTGCTTACAAGCGCCGTAACTCAAACAAATTGCAGCGCCCATACCCAAACGTCTGACTCAAATGGACGTCGGCAACAGCAACAGCAACAGCAACAGCAACAGCAACTGCCCCTACAACAGACGACAATGGACAGCGATGATGACGACGACACTGATCAACAGGCGCGGCGACATGGATGAATCCGAATCCGAATCCGAAAAGAACCAAGAGCCAAGCCACAAACAGAAGACAAAGGAGACAGCGAGGAGGAATGCGTTTTACATGATGGCTATACAAGAGGACGAGAGCGGGAAGGCTCATCCAGCCAGATACGTCATTACAGTGGTTCAAAATCAAAGAAATATGTTTATTATAATACATTTCAAGCACACTTTCTGATCACTCAAATCCATATGATAATAGAGCACAATTTATTTATGCTTTGACCGTTCCTGTCTAGTAGACTAAATGTAATCAAGAATTTCTGATTTTTCACCACTGTGCCTGGACGCTTGTTGGCTGGCTTTTGGCTTAAATTATTCCAAGCTTGCCACAAAACACACGAACCAGAGGCGCTACTGACGCGCTTATGTTAAATTTACCAAACAACCGATTTGTATGCAATTTCGCGATCGAGCAGAATGCAACAGCAACAAAACAGTGACAAGGTGGAGTCTGGTTGGGGAGAGGGGGGATAAGCTGAAATCGAAATCCCAGCGAGACATCATGACGTCGTGGATTTGCAGGGTCGACTGCCCATCCCCTGACTGTGACTCGAGCATTGGCATTGTGTTCTCCTCTCTCTCTCCCTCTCTCTCCCCTCCTATCTCTGCTTCGTCGTCGCGATGTCTAGTTTATTGGCGCGACTTTTTATTTGCATTCGAAAATGTTGTTGCTTGTGTTACTGTTGCCTGCTTGCCACGTGATGTATGCGACTCGAGCTACAAATCCAGCTCCAATGCCAGCTCAAAGGCTGGGCAGGCAGGCTGTTTGCTGACCACACAATTGCCATAAGTTTTGGTCGCTCTGCAATTATTTGCGGAATTCCTCTTGGAATATATATTGACTCGGACTCCCCAGCCACGACTGATGGGTGTGAGTGTGTTTGTGTGTGTCTGTCCATAACCTAACACACCAGCTCCAACTCCCGACTAGCTTTGACAGCCATACAAGGAAGCTTAACCAGAGTGTTTCGGAGTATTTCGCCTGGGCTGTGACTTTGATGTTGGCATTCTTGGTTCCCACTGACATTTTGGTTTATGCTTTTGTTAATTTGTCAAGAAATTTGCTCTGCGGCGCATTTGCCAAATGCCAAACTAATGCCAAATGTTTAAGAATTTTCTAAATTTTCTCATACTCAGTATACAAATTAAATTTTCATCTAGATAAATTAATAACTTTTCATTTTATTAGTTTTCTATTGGGAATATGAGTTTCTGTTAACTAAGTAATTGAATAATTGAAACGTGTCTATGGCTTATCAGTTACCTAAGCAATTATCTTTATGCTTAAATCGTGAAACAGTCTACGGAACTAATTAAAATACTCCCTTAGAATATTGGTATAAAAGCCGTAAGCTAAGCTCTTACATTCAGTTCGCTATAGTACAGTGAAAAAGAAGCTCTTAAAATGTTACCAGAATGGTTTATTCGATCTCTTTTGTTTACTGTAAGTTATTACATAAAAATCGAATAATATAAGCTAGCGATCCTTTGGAATTTTGCAGCTACTGATATTGCCGATGGTTACCAGTGTACCTCTCACCGTATTAAGTGGAACTGAAACCGATTTGGGGACAATTGGTGCGGTCGTAACTGGAGCTGAGGCTGGAGCGGCCGATTTAGTAAGTGAAGTCGCATTGGATACATTGGTAGAAGATGTGCTTACCCTGGGCAAAGATGTTGCTAGCACATAACCAAAGTTCAGCAATGTCCTTGACACTAAGAATATAAAAAAATGCGATTAATTAATGATTAAAAATTTAAAAAAAAATATAACAGCACTTAAAAAAAACATTCAACACCTTTGATCTGTATACAATTTTGGAATCATAGAATTTTTTGTTTAAACGGCAAAGAAAACTGAAAATTAAATAAAATAAAATAGAAGAATTTTCAATTGGCATTAAAAAATAAATTGTTTATTTTTATGGAAATCAAATTAAATTGTATTCCAAATTAAAGTAAAACAAATGACCTAAATTTGCATTAAAATATTTGGATAATTCATTCGATAGCAATCCAAAACTAGTTTTCAATTTAAAATTATACATTGCCTCAAATGATCAATGCAGAGTTAAACCCAATATTAGGACTAATTTAGCTAGTTAGTTGCGAAATAGCAAAAGCTACGAAAATACTCTTTGCCCAGTTCTTGCTCTTTGCCTCAAGTGTCAAATTAGGCAAAAGGTAAAACCAATGCAAACTCAAATCAAATGTTCAAATGTAAAATTGCAAACACACACAAACACACACACACACACACACATTTAACGCAGAATTGCTGCTGGGCAATAGGTTGCTAATTTTCTGCGAACTGGTGAGGTAGTGCTATGGTAAAAGTCTAGATTTGCATGTGGGTGGTCAGCAAATTGCCAGAACGTGAGCACAATTTTTAAATTAACGGCCCAAAAGTGGTTAGAACGGCAGCCGGGCAGCAACAACAACAACAGCCAACAACCACAACTGGAATAGTCTGAGGCGCATTCCAAGTATAAAACTGTTGCAATTAATTGCATAAAGGTTCTAAATTGTCATGCACCCACTCTCCTCCGATTCCCATTACCTTCCCCTTCTCTCTTTCTCCTCGAACTTCAGCCGCATTGTCGTTAGACAATGGTGATGGCGTCTCTCTTCGTTCTTGTGTAAACTTTACAACTGCAACCGAACATCACTATGAAACAGTGTCCTGAAAGTGATTGAAAACGAATAAATTTTTTAATAATCTGCATTATTTTTTTTCTTAAATTCGTTTCGGTAGCAAACGCTGGGCTTATAGCTACATTTTAATAATACTCCAATCTAAATGGGTAATCTTCTTCAAGTTCTTGATTATATCTATCTTTGGAAACCTTTAAAATCGTTTCGTTACCCACATAGTCTTTGACATCTGCTACTCAATTTGGCAGATTCTAAACCCTTTTTTTGTGTAAAATATTAAATGATGTTGAATCTTTTATATTTATTGTATTTATTTAAAACACTGTGCCAGCTCGTTTCCATCATCTTGGTCGTGCCTTTGGGTTTGAAACGTGATCGATAGACAGACTACCAGCGGATGGCAACAAACAACAACAACAACAACAACTGCAAATTGGCCAAATGTTTGGCCTTAGTCAAATTATGTTCTTTGCCTCGTTTGATAATGAAATTGCAAATTGAAGTTGTGTGTGTTGGATTGTGTGTCTTGAAGGCTTACAAACTGTTTGCTCACACCGTCCTAAAAGCAGACAATAGCAAAAAGACTGGTCAGTGGGCAAAGGGGTAAAGGGGCAAAGGGACCAGCAACGGCATCGTTAATGATTACGTGTTATCGTGTTGTAATTTTACACACAAAAGCAAAAATGAAGAAGATGAGAGAGAAAAAGCACAGTCTAATGATGAGTCGACTACGCCTGGCCTGGCCTGGCCTGACCAGAGTCTGTGCTGTTGTCCCGGGCATTTCACATCCATCTCCAGCCAGCCCATGCATTGATCGTTTGTTAGGTATCGATCTGGCTTCGGGTTATATGGTTTAGATCATGGCAGCAGACACTAACTAGGCTCATCATGGAGCGTTAACAAGCTCATTTTTCTAAACTTGACGTGCCGAGTCCGCAGCAAACGGGTCTTCCCGGTTCCAAGCTAACAATGGACTCCAAAAGAGTCTTCCCAAATCGCGATCTTGAGTGCCAACTTAACCAATTTGGCTGTGAATCATAAATTCTGTATGATGCAATTGATTATGTCTTAGCCGTCTAAGGAGTCCAAGACAATATCTAATTGTTAAAATTAGATTTGCCAGCATTTCCCCCAAAGGTATGCAACACAATTGTGGCCTAGCATTTGAAACTAGCTTTCGAGTTGAATCCCTGGTAAAACCAATTACATAAAGTATCACACGTCAACCGCAATCAACTCCCGCATTGCGCGTGATTAGGCGAACGATACTAAACTAAATTGATTTTATAACCGCCAAAGACAAAACGTTTTCCAGCTAAAAACAAAACCAAACCTGATAGGGCGATGATCTTGGGCATATTAAATTGAATTTTTATGTTCTCACACAAGCATGGAAAATCATGTGCCAGGCCATAAAAGCCAAATGCTGGGCATGGTCTACAGAGTGTGTGGGTTAATAAATAGCCGCCTCCCCTCCCCACCATGACCCGCA
This sequence comes from Drosophila nebulosa, assembly GCA_024703675.1. NCBI lineage: Eukaryota > Metazoa > Arthropoda > Insecta > Diptera > Drosophilidae > Drosophila > Drosophila nebulosa. Next base: position 6,351,023 of record JANFPS010000007.1, on the reverse strand, counting down.
ACTGTCCGCTGGAGATGGTGGAGATGGTGAAGTAAATTATGGTTATTTAAATAAACAGCACACGATTTGATTTGGCGGCCCAAAAGTGTTGCAAGCTCGCCTCCGAAATTGGGAAGAGCAGCCAAATGGCAATGCCTGGAAATTATGTTGTAGTTGCTCTCAATCGTGGCCGGACCAGATGCAACAGCATATTGAATAAGCTCCTGCTCCTGCTCCTGCTCCTGCTCCTACCTCGCCTTCTTAAGGGGGTTGTGCCATCAAGTCATGATTGAGTAACGCCCAGAACTGGCGTCTAATTATGAGTACCATCAGTCGCACCAGCTGACTACTACTACTATGATGGCAACACCACCGATGAAGGCAAACTTCGGTACACTGTAGAAAATAGTTGAGTGCATTCCTGCAATATTTAGCTTATATTATTTGTTGATCAACAAGAACATCTCATCAGACATTAAGATAACTTCAGAGTTGGCATGTCCAGTGGCGGATTGATATGGAGGGACATTTGCCTCCTTAAGTATGCAGTAGACAGTCGAAAAATTCAGTTCCTTGAAATTCAAAAGAAATTTGGCTTAAATTAACTGCAAATGCATAAAAATTAAGTCAAAAAACATAGCCTGAAATGTTAAACTAAGTTTTTCGACACTTTATTGCATACTTTAAGGCGAAATTTTGACTTTGTATATATCACACTTACACACTTCTCCCTTTCTATCGACTTAATAATTTACATTGACATTCAAAAAATAGTTACTAATATTCAAATTCCCAAAGATTCATTTCGTCATTCGCTAAGGCATTAAAGTCTGAGTATTCATAGTTCAAATGCGTTTATCTTAAGACATTAAAATGCTAATTTTATTTGGGAATCCATCTCATTTCAGTATATAAGTGGAATACGTAGCAGCTTTTTGTTCCAGGTCAAGTTATATAATATCTATTCGAAATATTTAGCGTAACATCTTGAAGTTAGACACAAGTCAGAATAAGAAAGAAAAATATAGCTTAAATGCAATCTTTAATACTTCTACAAACAAATTTATTTATATAATTATTCCAACTCAATTAAAAAGCATCTGATCTAAATACAACTTTGGCTTACACTTTGGTAAAAGATTTTTCTGCCAGTGTTATAACTTTTAAATCCTCAGAATTAACCTATAATAATATTTTGCAGAGTGTATCTGGCCATCATTAGGATGTCTGCCATTATTGACCTTATATATAGTTGGAGCTGATAAGCTTGATAAGCAAACACATAAAAGTCAATGTGCGATGATGCACTTTCAAAGAAGAATACGAAGAGCATTGTGAACCTGATTTACCCCGCTTCTCGCCAGTTTTTAGTTTAGTTGAGTCCGATTTCGATTCGGAATCGGAATCGGGCGTTGCGGTGTTTTGTTGATTTTGAAGCTATAATTTAAACAGGTAATTGCACGCTGGCGGCCAGAATTTGTAACTAAACTGCAAATTAGCAGCCAATTCTCGAGCCGATTAATAACCATAATTATTGGCTCAAGCGCTGACGAGCGAACGTCGCTCCTCTACCCGACTGAGGGTGAGGATCTTGATGAGGATGACGCTGAGCAGCAGCAGCAATAGCAGGAGGAGAAGGACGTGGAGGCCTTGGCAAATTGCCCTGGAATCAGACTGAGACTCAGACTCAAACTCAGATTCAGCCTTGTATGTATGTAGTTGGTGGAGTCTGCGTTCTGTGGGGCTTCTCAATTGCCAATTCGTGATACTCTGGCGAGACGCGTATGAACCACAGAGCAGGGGCCTCCTGCCCGCTCCCTGTTCCCGTCCGGCAGCAATTTAAATAGTGAGCGCCTGGCTTAATTACATAAAACAGGCAACACGAAGGGGCAGCAGTGCGTTCCCTCTTCCTACTAGCCGCCGGCGCATCCGCATGATACTGGGATTCTCTTGGCTTTTGATGGACATGTGTCTAATGAAGCTGCCTAATTAATGTGCATAGCGTACGCTTGTTTTTGAGAAAAGCAAAGCGAAGAAAATGATATGAAAACACAATGTTTACCTAATGTGTTGAAAGGCCGAAAGGATTCACAATGGATCCACAAATTGCTGGCATTATAATAAAAAAAAAAGGGGAACCAAAAAAAAAAAAAAAAGAAAACAAAAAGAAGAACAAATTTATAAATGTCGATACCCAATTAAACTGTCCGAATATAATGCACGCTATAAATTCTGGTACTTTGGCCGTTAAATCTCTAAGAACGAGAATAGAGACATCGCACTAGCCAATTATCGATGGGAATGATTAACTGCGCGAGGTCAACAGCAGCAGCAGCGAAACGCTAAAAAAATAATTGCACAGTCATTGGGGGGAAGAGGTGGAAGAGTTTCAAAGATGTGTGCGAAATTGGCACCTACAAAAGCCACTTACCAATTGCATCCAGGTGGGCTTAGCCTCTTTCGTTGGCAATGGATATAGAAATTCTAGGAAATTCCAACGAAATATTTTGGTTGATAAGAAATATATCAAATAGGTTGTTAGCTGTTGGTTAATCTTGATTTTCCAAACGAACGTTTGATTCGTTAGGGTCACATGCAATTTGCTTTTATTTAATTTCAGAAGTTCCCTAAATAGTTTATTTGCAATTTAGCTAGATAAGAAAAAACAGCAAAGACTAACAATAATTAAAAGAAATTTTAAAACCTTGAACTTAAAAGTTGTAAAATTTGTGGGAAAATAGTTCACACTTTTACCGCTCAAAATTTAAAACTTGGCGGGAACTGCTTTACCTTACTTGCCAGAATGTTAAATAGATTGGTCTGGCAACTTCGTTTGGAAACTCACCACTTAGCGTTGCCCATAATTGTATGTTTTCTTATGATCTGGCTACACCATAAATTTCTTAGCGCTACCAGATGAGTAAACCACTTGATCTGGCAGCTCTGTTAATGGTCCACGTCAAGCCGGACCCGAGTCATTCTTGCATTTTTTAATTGATTACATTAAATAGGATAATAAAAAACAAAATGGTGAGCCTGCTGCAAGAAATCGACACAGAACACGAGGACATGGTCCATCATGCAGCGCTGGACTTCTATGGCCTGCTGCTGGCCACTTGCTCATCCGATGGATCTGTTCGCATTTTCCAATCGCGAAAGAACAACAAGGCAGTAGCCGAGCTAAAGGGTCACCAGGGACCGGTGTGGCAGGTGGCATGGGCTCACCCAAAGTTTGGTAACATTCTGGCCTCTTGCTCCTATGATCGCAAGGTCATTGTATGGAAATCGACAACTCCCCGCGATTGGACCAAACTGTGAGTAGCACACAGACACACACACACATACACACATACTTAGCTGTATGTACACAGTACTATCTTTTAATTCTAATGTTGCCACATTGCAGCTACGAGTACAGCAACCACGACTCATCGGTGAATTCGGTGGATTTCGCTCCTCCAGAGTATGGCCTCGTATTGGCCTGCGCCAGCTCGGATGGCTCCATCTCAGTGCTCACCTGCAACACGGAATACGGTGTGTGGGATGCCAAGAAGATACCCAATGCTCACACCATAGGAGTCAATGCTATTTCGTGGTGCCCAGCCCAGGGACCAGACCCGGCTTTTGATCAGCGTGTGAGCGCAAGTAAAACATCGGTGAAGCGTTTGGTTAGCGGTGGTTGTGATAACCTGGTCAAGATTTGGCGCGAAGACAACGATCGTTGGGTGGAGGAGCAACGTCTGGAAGCCCATTCCGATTGGGTGCGTGATGTGGCTTGGGCTCCCTCCATTGGTTTGCCACGCTCACAAATCGCAACCGCTTCACAGGATCGTCATGTGATTATTTGGAGCAGCAATACCGACTTGTCACAGTGGACACCCACTGTCCTGCACACATTCGATGATGCAGTGTGGAGCATTTCGTGGTCAACCACAGGAAACATATTGGCCGTCACCGGCGGTGACAATAATGTGACACTATGGAAAGAGAATACCGAAAGTCAATGGATACGTATCAATTATGAAGCGGGCACAGTCGTACAATCGAAACAGCAGCCACATCATCTCCATCATTCACAGCAGCAGCAGCAGCAACAACAACAGCCGCAGCAGCTGCAACAAGCACAACAGCAATCGCATCCTAATCCATCGTCAGACTCGGAGCACAGCTCGAACCTTTCCAATTCAAACCTATCTAACTCACAGCTGTCCAATTAAGAGACGATACTGCTGCCCTTCTTGGTTCTACAAAATGTTTTCTTACAAAATCTTATAAAATATATTCATTTAATATCTAATAAGAAAAATGCTTTCTGTGACCCGCGCTCCATTAATTTCCAACGACATTACGACAGGTAGCCAAATGACTTTTAGATTTTGTGTAATTAATACGTCTGAGAACAATGAAGGAAAAATGGTAATCACGGCATCCAGAGCGATTGCATAGAATTAACCTCATTTTGTGGTACATTGACTTTCCGTTTCGATAATTAGTCAGAGATTAGCCTTTTTCCACTCTGCGTTTGCCAAGAAATGTCCATTGCCCCAGGAGCGAAAATTGAAAATCCATAAAACTTCTGAACTCCACTTTCCACTGGTGTATGTAATTTTTCATTCATGGAATCGGAAGTTACTCATTTCGTGTAAATTTGGGACACGTGCCGCGATAAAAACGAAACCAAACGAAAATTTATGTAAGTGTGGCCGAAAGAAATCGCTTGACTCGGGAGTTACTCTCAACTTTTGGAGGTGGCAAGTTAAAGTGTGAGTACTTGTCGTTGATTAACCTCTATTTACGTAAACTTTGCAACAACTTTGAGCTGTTAGTGTTGGTTGTTTCCGCTTTGCAACCATTCTAAAGTTCAACAAAATGAAGTAACGACCGCAACATTCTAAAACCTTAATCGATTTGGTTGTGAGTAGTTTTCGTAGCTTGTAAAGATTATGATTCGGAAGCTATAAATTGACATAGGTAAAATTTGATCTTGTTTAAAAAATGTTTCGCAAAATTTCTAAACATAAATTCTAGAAAAACTTTACATGGACACCTAAAAATTAATTAAGTTTTCATCTATAGGGCGGTCAAATTTAAAACAGATATTAGAATAATGGCAACAATGTACACGAATGTAATTAACGGTAAACTTCAACGATGTGAATGTATACCTAAACAGAGGTCAAAGTTCATATACACTTAATTGCTATAATGTAATAAGTTGAGTGATTTAATCAAATTAATTTGTCGCCAAGTGAATCCGTTATTGAGGCAATATATTAAATTTGGGAGATGGAAGATTGTGTCTTATGGATGAAGAAAAGTCACCGGATTATAGAAATCTTTAATTTCTAAAATGTTTAGTTAGAGAAAATTCTTCAAGGTAACAACTAAATAATGGTAAATTTAATAAAGGAAAGGCAGACGGCTTATTCTTTATAGCTTAAATCTGAGCAAAGTTCAGAAATAATTGAAGGTCAGGCATTTTCTTTTTAATGACAAACGAGAGAAAATTGCGTGCTAAACAGGAAATGCGACTAACACGTATGTATGCAGTGTAATTGCAATTTAATAATACAAGAACAACGAAAGAGCATTTAATTTCTATTCCAATTAAGAAAATGTCACTCAATCCTACTTTTAAATTTACAATTTGCTCTACCGTTCTTTCTGACTTCTAATAGTTTCTACATATTCCTTCTATGTACTTCGTTCGAATGTAACTTCACTCAATTCCTTTCACTCAAACATTATATTTCGGCTATGGGTCAGTTTATTTCAACCAAAAAGCCTCCAAGCACCAGTGATGTCATGGATTGCGTGCAAATGACCCGTCACCAACAGACGGAGACGGCCAAGAAGTCCAAGACCATTTTCTGGCCTGCCTTTCTTCATCTACTTGAGACTCTCGCTTGAAGTTCTGCACTTGGCGAAAATGAAATTGGTCTACGAAACGGTCGTAACCCATAATCAGTGCGGTTTAATCGTGTTTTCTGACCTGAACCTGACTACCACCACCCGCAGTGACCACCGCATCACCTGCCTTTAAGGTGGCAAAACAAAAGCACAAAAAATCAATGGTTCTTAACAATTTTTTGGTTACTTGGCTAGTTTTTGCGTTTTATGTTCTACACTCGAGAACTTTTACTTTTTGATGTGCGTAAATTTGCATATTTGCCGACATACAGGGTGCTGAATTCCACCCAACTGGCGCGTTCCTTTTCGAAAAGGGGGCGACGATGACGCACATGGGAGTTGGCAAGAGTTGTTGTAGATATCGTCATACATTTTAGATATTCATTACAAATTAGTTAACTCACTCTTGATTAGATTCCCTTTAATAGCACAATAAAACAGATTTTATGGTTTAAGCCTTTAAAATTGAATATTCACAACGGAGTTAGGTAATGACTAGAAGTTTAATATAATGCTAAGCAGTGGCGTTTTTTTTCGAGGGGTAAATTTTCGGAGATGAATTTGATCTTTAAAGAAGCCAAAGAGGGCAATTAAGCCGCATCAACAGAAGCGCGCCCCCTCAGTTGCAGCTTCTCTTTCTCTCTCTCTCTCTCTCTCTCTCCCTGTCTTTCACTTGTTTGTTTAGCTCCAGCAAAGAACAGAAAAAAATGTTCGAACGGCTCTTTTATTGAACATCTCCCACTCTCTTTCTCTTACTTAGACGCGCTCTTAGCTAGCATATTAAAACGTGCCTGCGTGTGGGATTGACAGAGCTGCAGCGAAGAAGTGATGGGGAGAGAGAGAGTGGTTTTTTTTTTGCATATGCAATTCACTTGCTGGATGACAAAAACCGTTAAATAAACAGATGATGAGCTCAAAGAATTTCCAATAAAATTAAACATTTCCATTTGATTGATTTGATCTGATTTATTTTTTTATATTTCAACATTTTTTTACAACAAATATAATCACAAACTTATTTACAAATTAGACAATTTTACAAAGGCAATTTATTCCCAAAACCAACCGTATCTTTCTTCGTTGCTGGGAGATGGTTTGGAAAAACGAGCACTTCGAAAATGGCAATGATGATGTTTGTGTTCTCCAGGAGACATTTGAAACTTTTCCTGGAAGTGTTTGCGTTCCAAGTACTTGGCCACCAATGGTGGAGGGCCATTGTGTTGATTGTGATGACCACCACAACCGTGTACAGTTGTCGGAACTTTCATTTCCTTGAAATGGCAGTGCTTCTTTTCCCAGTGTTTGGCCATCATTCCTGTGGGAGGAGCTCCATGGTGATGATGATGATGATGATGATGGTGCCAGCACCAGCACGGTGGTGCTGATTATGACCCTTCTCCGAACGTGACTTCCAACAATGCTTGTCCATTTTTTGGAACTCTTCTTTAGTGGGTGCTTTATCACTAGACCAGAACATTTTACTATTTCTGTTGCTTTCTGCTTACTCAAAGTTTAAACTTGAACTGCCGAACAAGCTAACGAAATTCTCTTTTTATACCTAAAACCTGTATGATGATCGCTCGGCGTCGTTTCTGATGTAATTTTTTGGTGTGTTTGCTGTTGTGTTTGTTCATCAGTAAATTGTAGACTGCTTAGCTAGCTTAACTTTTAGTAATACACAAACAAATACATGTATATAAATTATCTTTCAGGCATATGCTTATCTCACGAGGTAGGTTTTGCTATTGTATTTCATTATTATTGAGTTAGGATAGATCAGACACATAAAAACTATTAATCAATTGAATTTCATTCATTGCTGTTTTTTTTGCAGCTTGAAGCCGATTTCTATCCTAAAAGCCCTAAACGCAAATTTAAGATTAAAAATAGGATACATCAAAAGAAATGAGTTTTATTATTTTTACTTATATTTGAACTGATTTTTAGTATCTGATGTCAGATGTAGCAGATAATTTGATAGACAAAATCGCATTAGGTTTTTGTTGTTATTTATAAGAAGTTCCTTCCCAAGTCATAGATATAATCTATTTTATGGATCATGCTCGCATTATATACAGCAATTAGCTAAATTTTATCAACTAAACTTCAACACAGTGTTGCCTTTAATTCTCTGCCATTAACCCTTAACCCAAGGAGAAGTGCTAAAATTTAGGGATGTTTTTGTAAAGACTTCGCTTTAGCTTTGTCCAAATTGGGGATGTCCTGCTGGTAGGCCAATGACGTCTTTAGTTAGGACACGCATGAGTTATTATAAGCAGTTTGTGAGCATTAACATGTCGTGTTGTAGCATATTTTTGGCCCAACATGATATGCAAATGACTTTGGCCCGGCCACACAGCGTATACGTAATAAAACTAAAGGCTCTTCAAGTTGGTCAACATGTGACGTCGGGGCCGATGTGACCAAGTCTGGACATTAACAAATGAACTTGAACAAATCACCTTACAATTGCAAATATGCATTTCGTTAGCCCTGGTGGCAATGGTGTAAATGATAAATTAAAAGAAAGTCATGGAAAGGTTATTTGGTCAAGTGGCCAAGAGACAAGGCTACTTCACAATGTGACTTGCAGCTATCGATGTGGGCCACGCCAATTCAACTTGGCATGCAACTTTCGGTAGCCCAAAAAGAAATGTAAAGAAAACCCTCCATGTGTGTGTGTGTGTCTGTGGGTATGGGTGTGTGTGTGTGCATGTCCTGGAACGCACGAGAACAAACTTGCATGTATATAGTTAAAACAGCATGCTCAAGTCCAGGTCGCAATTAGACTTAGCCATAATATGAAATTAAAGAGACCTAAATTGCCATTTACTCCATAGCCTAATGTTGCCTGGGTTGGGTTCCGGTTTTAGACTGTAATAATATCTGAAAATATGATGACGACCTCTAAGCATGAGTGGTGGCTTTCTCTTTACTAGAGATTTCGTGAGAAAATTATATAGAGAAATGCCAAGAGTCGCCCTAATTAATCATCAGTTAAGAACAAACATGGCGTTCAGATTCCTGATGAACGAGAAATACTTCTTTAATTACATCAAAAAAAAAAAACAAAAAGTCTATACGGGGCGTTACTCTCTGAACGCTTGGCGTCGTTGCACCACACAGAAAATGTTATTTTCAACTATTTTTTGCCTTTGTTTTCTTTGCTCCTTTTGGACTCGTTCGTGTTTTTTCCATATAATTTTCCAGGTAATTTTTGTTTTGCTTTTGAGGCCAGAACATTTATCAATAATGTCAAGAAATAAAACCAAAAGAATTATTCATATATAAAATATATTTTGCTGCATAAGAAGGTGGGGCAAGTAGGTAATTAAGAATGCCATGCAAATATAGTATATAGTCCAGTATTTGCGTAGTTTTTTATTCTGCGTATGCACAGTGGGCTCATTATTTTTGTTCTACAATTAATGTTACAATAAATTCGAACTTAAGTCCAAAACCATCCTTTCTTCTTGAACTCTGGTCGCTCGGACTTGATGTTTGCCTCGTCGGATGATTCTATTTGGGCCGTCTCGGGACCAAACTTTCGCCAGCCAGGAATGGCATCGTCTTCATTTGACTTATTCCCGCTGAATTTCGCCTGTATTCCTGTAGGTGGAGCTTCATTATAATGATGATGGTGATGGTGGTGGTGATGATGCTGCTCTTGATCGTTCTCCCAACGCGACTTCCAACAATGATGTTTAGTCTTCTTCGTTTCTTTTTCTTTTGGTTCTTGTTCTTTAGACTTAAACATTTTGTTGAATTTTGATTTTTGCTCCCTGCTTTTTGAACTAACCCAATCAGAGTTATCTCCTGAACTGTCGAACCAAGCTAAGCAACTTTTCGTTTTATATGTAGTTTATAGGGGCATGATTACTTTGTAGTGCTTATGGCGTAATTTTTCCCAAACGCAAAATATGTTTATCAGCATTATTGCCGGTTGTTCATTGTTCCCATGAAATACACAAAGTACATAGAATCAAACACCTGTTTTAATATAAATTTACTTTGGATCTTTTATGTATATTTCTCAATATTTTAGTTTAACAATAAATATCACAATATTTCTAACTTAGTTCCAAAACCATCCTTTCTTGGCCTCCGCTCTCACTTTGATATCTGCCACTTTGATCTCTGCCACTTTGATGTCCTCCGCCTTGATGTTTGCCTCGTTGGTGGGTTGTGCTTCAGCCGGCTTGGGTGCAGTTTTCCGCCAGCAATGACGACGATGTTGTCCCGCAGCCTCTGCAGCTTTTTCCATCTCATGGCAGTGTTTCTTTTCCCAGTATTTAGCCATCATTCCATTAGGTGGAGCTCCATGATAATGATGATGATGATGGTGGTGATGATGATGTTGTTGACCTTTCTCCCAACGCGACTTCCAACAATGGTGATCCATCTTCTGCATTTCCTCCTTGGGTGCTTTCTCACTAGACCAGAACATATTGCTGTGTTTTTTTTTTTTGGGTCTTTGCTCTCTGCTCCTCGTATAGAACTAACCAAATCAAGTTTTCGACTTGCACTGACGAAACAAGCTAACAAAATTTCGTTTTATAGCCCAAATGGGCATGATCGCTTGCTGCTGATTCTGGTGTAATTTCTCCTATATGCTAGACTTGTTTATCAGCCTATTGTTTACTTTTCATTTTGCTTATGAAATACGCCAAAATAGAATTATACATATATTTTTATTTGATTTTACTCTTGCTGTTTGTATTATCTCTTCTCTTTTGGTGTGTTGGGATAGATCAGGAAATTATGGCTTATATTAAGTGAGACAGAAGAGTGATTTTTTTGCTGTGTCATGCTAAATTTGAGCTTTTGCATGATAATAACTTTGGTAAGCGCTCTCTTAATTAAAAAGCTTAGAGAAACGATAATCAGCTGCCAGAGCATTGAAACTTTGCGATATAATTCTTAATAAAAAGGTTTTTTGTCTATGAATTGAATAGAGTGTCAGATGGTCGAAGGTTTTTTAATATCTAAAAAATTTACATAGTTCTAGTTGTTGTTCTCATTCTAATACACCCGCTAAATATAATTTAAGAACCACAAATCACACTTACTAAGTGAAAGTACAAAGAGGAGGAGTAAAAAAAATTCATCAAAAGATAATGCGACATTCGGTATGTCCATATTTATATTTTATCAACGTAGACTAAAGTTCGATGCAAAAAAATCTCGTTTTCTACTTTGTTAAACCGGTTTGAACCGGCGTCATTTGTTTACGTTTTTACTGCAATTAAAGGTCATTAATTAGTTAAGTTTCAAGACCATTTAATTTGTTTAAATTATAAATTCACTTATATGTACATACTTTTTTTCAAAGACGGTAGTTTAATTTTTGGTTGAAGTTTGCTGCACGTAAGAAAAAATTATCTACAATTTTAGTTTTATAAATGAATTACTAACCTTTTACTTTCCGAGTTTTCCGACATTTTTACTGCAGATTAGCCAATCGAATTAAATGAAATGTTTAGAAGAAAGTTGGACCAATGTGCATTCCTGTTTATTTGGTCAAAAATGCTACTTAATTAGTTATACCTCATGATATTTGTGAATATATTATTATTTAATTTTTTTCCTTTTGTTTATGCTTATTGTGCGTGCCAATTGAATTCCCCAATGCAAAAAAAAAAATTTTAATAAATAAATGGTTGACGTTTAGTTAAGGGCAAATTACTTTGCCGTCGCAACGATTAAGAACATCGTTTATAATAAGATCGAAACTTTAGATAACTTCAGCCACTCCACAAGAAATGCCAAATCAAAAATAGTTTAAAAATGGCAACACTCGACACCTGCCAAGCCTTTCTGACCTTAAAGCATTTTTCAGAATGTTTGGTCAAAATAGTTTAGGGACAACGGAAGCGAGGAACACCTAGACAACATGCCAATAAAAATAGCCAAGAATAGTTGAGAACGGGTTTTCCTTTCCTTGTCTTTTTTTTTTGGTTACAAATATTTGCAAACTGTTCGATATGCAGTAGAAGCAGAAGCAGCAGCAGCAGTCCTTAGTGATTTACCAAATTGGCATTTTCGATGCAAGGGGCGTGGCTTGCGACCTTTTTGGGTCTCGAGCGGTTTGTTTGATTATTTGTTTGTCTGGAGTGCGCTGTAAAAGCAACAAGCTTCCATGAAACTCTAAAAAAATGTTTGCAAGTTACAAAAAAAATGTGTAATTAGGGCCATGCATCAGAGAGAAAGAGAGAGAGAGAGAGAGAGTGAAACTGAAAATGAAATCAAAAGGTAAAAGCCAAAAGAATAATGGCCAAAATAACTAAGTATTTGCCTCAACATACACTCAACTCGCTGCTGCTGCTGCTGTTGTTTTTGCTGTTGTTGTTGTTGTTGTTGTTGTTGTGCGTGCTAATGTTATAGTTTATTATTGTGGTGGTATTTGGTATGTAACTATGACTATGGAAGCCAAAAGCCCCCAAAAAATAGGCTATGCAATGGCTCTAATGCCTTCGTCATTATTATAATACACACACACACACACAGAGTCACTCTCGACGAGGACGAGACGAGGTCGCGCACACGTTCTAAATACAACAACAATACAACATTTTGCACGAAGGTAAAATTACAAAAACTAGTATAGAAGGAAAAAAAATCCATCTTCGTTAACGAAACTCACACGAACAATAAAGAACTTACAAGTGCGTTGGCTCATACCTCGTATATACAAATTACGAGCTCTGAGCCAAGTTCAAAATCTGCCTAGAAAATTCTCGCCCGCCATTGTACATGGCTCATATTAATATAGAAATACCCTTGCCATCCGATGGGCGTAGGGGGCGTGCACGCACTTAATTATGCTTACATATGTATGTATGTGTCCCCAGCCAACACAGCGTACACTTTACCCACTCCCCTCTTCCCTTGGCTTAGGAGCTTTAAATAAAGCATTTAATTTTGAGAGAATTCGCTACTTAAAAGCATCGTCCAACTTAAATTTCAGCAGAGTATTCAAATATCGCCATGCCGTTAGTTGTGCTGCTTCTACTTTGTTCGCGAGCTGCTTGTATTGAAAGGGGAGAAAAGGGTTTCTGGTCTGGGTCTGTGTGTTGGGTTCTGGGGGCCTGACATGAAGCCTGCGCGAGCGCTAAGTAGCCGTAGCCAAGCGAGTTCTTTCTCAGCGTAACTTAACTTAAGCTCTGTGTGCGCCGCAAATTCTTCATTTCAGTTTTGAACGCGCAGTCGACTGGTTCTTATACCCCACATAGGGTAACTCTTCAAATCACACTCAATCAAATTGTACAAAGTACCTACAAGAAACTATACATAAGGAAAATATTTCGAAAAAAAAAAAACAAGTTAATTGCTCAGTTTTTGCTTGCATTAGCATATTAAGTAAATCGAAGTTTTTAGTGACTTTATTGGCGGGGCGACCCACATTCGTGCCATTTTTTTTTAAAGGCAGCGAGCGGAAACAATTTCGGGGTGAACCAAACAAAAATTTGCATAAAATTGCTCTTGTGCGGCTCGCAAAGAACAGTAAAATCCTATAGCCCCCCCAGCACAGGAGTGCGTGAGAATTTCTCAAGTGTGAAGACTTAAAGAGCCTTAACCCGTTTCTCTCGTGGTTTACATAATCGGGCTCTCATTCGATATCGAATTCAAAATGCAGCCCCTGAAGCGTTTCACACAATGCGGCAGCCTGACTATGCTCTTTGGAGTATTCATCATACTATTTGGTGTCAGCTCCACGGCATTGACCACATTTGGCAAGACCAACAATCAGCCGCCACCCACACATGTACCAATTGGTAAGTGCTAGTTCTACATGTGTCCTTGCTTGATTGAATTCCTGCAACTCGAAATTTGAATTTAAGAGTGAAAAATCGACCACAAAAATGATAATTATCCGAAATTCTAGGTGTTTAATAAACTGTAGTATATGTTTATGGGTAGTAATATTAACTTAATTAAGTTTTCAGACAAATTAACCTACACAGACAGATAAATAGTTAGTTTAGTTCAATGTCTTCGTATGTCTGTGATTATTGTGTCGTATGTGTGTGTGTGTGTGTGGGGGGAGATATAGTATAATTTCTTCAACTTGAATCACCGTTTTCGAAGACATATGGATTTGTGATTGTGGGCTCAGAGCCAAAAAATTAAATGACATGCCTTCTCAGGCCAACATAAATCAGAAATTGATCAAACAAATCATTCAAATGCAATGACAACGACGCTAATAACAAAGCGGTGAGCAACAACGTCAAGTGATAAACTATAATATAATCGGCGGGGCAATCACGAACATTTCAAGTGTCTGGGAGGTGGGAGGTGCCACAGCAATTTGTCCCTCTTATTAGAGATAGGGATTGAGTGGGTAGGGGTCTATTCTACTGTAATTAAATACAAATTAGTATAGTAAACATTCATAATTTATCAACAAACACAATCAATTAATTTCTATGTGACTTGCAGTGAAAGGACGCGAGTGTAATGCCCATGATGATTGCTCGGCGATAGATCGTACCAGCTGTGTCAAGGATCCCAACGATTACAAATTGCGTTGCCTGTGCGGCGATGATTCACCACCCTCAGCAGGACAATGCCCGGATGTGCTGAAAGGTATGCAGTATATTAACCAACTGATAATTTGTTATTTTGCTAGCATGCATTTAGTCAATCAATTTTCTCAGTGTACGCCGTGGCAAAAAAAGAGGCGGATTTTAGGCCAGAAATAGAACATATTGCTACTGCAAGAAAGGCGACAACAACTAATTGCTAGACTTACGTCTCACATTTATTATTTAAGATGTTGCTGCTGCTGTCTTGAGTTGCTTCTCGTGTCACCTCTGTTTGCCAGTCCAGCTCAACTCAGCTCAGCTCAAGTGTTTAGGTGTCACCTAAATGAAAATTAAACAAAGCATCCTTATTCTCATTGTCCTTTGCTGGCTTTTGCCCGCTGCAACAATCTTTTTATTTATTTAGTTTTCGTAAGCAATTTGCACTTGTAAAGTAACTATGTATACACATATATACGTATACGTAATTTTCTGCTATTGTTCTTAGTTACCTTTTGTAACTACTATTACTTAATGCATACGAGATTCTTTGGATTTGGAGTCGGATTTGTGTGTTGAAGGTTTCCTTTATGGGTAACGTAATGTCGAATTTATGTGACTTTGTCGTGACCTGGCAATCTCCTGTCGCAGTGCCAATTTGTGACATGCACAGGTCCTTTAGTGCCACAGTACAGAAAATTACAAACAAGAAATTTATAAATATACAATATTCAGATGGGTCTCATAAAAATTCCTGCCATAAAACGTAAGCCCAATACAACCAACACACAATGTATTACAATTTTTCTGTATTTTCGTAAACCAAAACGATTCATAAAATAATTCTTATTCCTTACTCATTGAAAAGCAATATTTATTTATTTGATCGAGTTGTAGATTCTAGTGTTAGATTCTGTGTTTCTTTTCTTAGATGTATGTTGTCCAAATCTAAACTACTTTTTGCAGAAAATTATAATTTAAACAAACGAAGTCCATAAGAATCGCCATTAAGGTTTTTAAATTCCCTCCTTCTATCTATTACTTTACGGCCCAAATGAAATGAATTTTAAATGTAATTAATTAAAACTTGAAGGAATCAATATCAATTAAAACAATGCAGAGTTCATAGTAGGCCCAGTGTGCAAAGGTAGAAGTTTAAACAAGATCACAGCCACTGTACACAAAGCACCGTTATATATTATATCTCGCTCTGCCTCTCCCGCATAGATAGGAAGATGTGCTCTCTTGAGCTCTCTAAATAAAAAATTTTTAACTGCGTCTGTGAGGAGAGTCGAGTTAGTTATCGAATCTAGATCAACCCTTAAAGTGATCAAGTCAATAAATTGCATATACATATGTAGGGCAAATGCACCAAACACTTCGGCCAAAAGTTTGTCTTAAATCATTCATAATTTTATTTCTCCAAACAGTTTGCTTAAGTTTTAAAACTAGTTAGTTCAATGAGTGATAAATAGAGTAGTTAAACGGTTTTTCTTAAAAACAAAAAGTATTCTTATATTTCTCTTTGGTTGGTTTAAAAACTTTACTAACTTTCAATACCTAAGTTAGTTTTAGTCTGTAAAATTGTAAAAAAGCTAATTAATAATAATCTCATTATAATGCCGAAATCAATCACAATCGGCAGCAAGTGAACTCATTTCCATCCATTTTATGATCTTCGTCTTCTTATTTTAGGTCTGCGTCATAAATGCAATAGCAACAACGACTGCGAGGATGGCATGGTATGCCAATTCGAGAATAGCAATCGCACCATTGGCGTATCCAAGTTTATGTCGAGCAAGACCAAGTTATGTCTCTGCGATAATGATAATGGCTATGTAGAGGATATATTGCACGATATCTGCAGTGGTGGTAAGTGCTTTAGATTCTGATGTGGATTGTTGTTTGGTGGTAAATTAATGGGAGTAAATTTAACCTTTTACAGCAAATCTACAAACGGTGGCAAACATTTTGGCATCGATCTGCTCGTTGCTGCTGCCCTTTGTTGTCTCTGCCCATATGCGAAAACATTTCTAGAAGTCTAGATTGAAAATATCTGTGGAAAACAATCGTCAAATTTTGCGTTTATATCCCCTTAGTGATCCATCAAATGTGCCTCAATAAAATCAAATAAATTGTATGATTTTTTACTTTTTATCTCCTCAACCCCCCCCCCATTGTCACCCATTCCCTTCTCCAAATTAAAAAGAAATCTCCCCTAATATCATGTTTAGCCCAAATGTCGTGTTATATTGTATAAGTTTCATAAATACCACCGTCAATTTTATTCGCTTCTCACACAAAGTCGCGTTAAATATTACATAATATATAAATATACTATATACAATTTATTGAAATTATATAGGTTTTATATAGATCGATTCCCCCCCTTCAATACCCTATATTAGTCTGTACTTGAAACTGCAATTATAATTAACTAATACAAAATTACAAACTATATTGCACAATTTCATTGTAATTTTATATATGTATAATGTGTGTGTCGAAGTAAAAATTCAAAATCAAACTATACTTTTTAACCATAAGCAAATCAAATCGTCAATAAATGCACCACTGTGAAAACGCGCTTTAAAAAATGTTAAAACATTTTGATTTTTGTACGTAATAAATATTTAACAGCTTTATGTGCTCACAGCCACAACACACAATCCCTACCAAAACCAAAAATTACAACTTTGCTTTGAAAGATGGAGTTGATGTTGCAGTTGAAGTTGTATTCTATTATTATTATTCTAGTTAAGATCACTTTCCCATTGAAAACGTATTGTCCGTAGCAGTTACATTTTATTTAATAAAACGTTCAAAAAACGGATTTCCTAAATTGTTAATTATTTAAAGCAGAAGAAAATTATTTTAAAATCGAGTACTAATCAAATGTATGCGGGATGATATTTTAAATTTTAACGGTCAACTTAAAGCTTGAAAGCTCCAACAAGCGGAACATAAGCATAACTCTGTTAATAACAGACACTGCTTTTAGTTTGAAAATAACAAAAATTTAACAACAAAAAGTAACTGATTTAATTTAAAATCTGTCTTAAAAGCAAATATGGACCCACTTCATGCCGTTTATTGAGACTATCAAATAAATAAAAATATCCATCCATATAGTTTCAATTTGAAGGAACTACAATGTTATGCTTGCATACATTTTTCAAAAACATTTGCTTTTTTAAAGGGAAATTGTTTGAAAATTTGTTAAGGTCAAATACCAAATATCTCATAAGAATCTCTCACAAACTAAAAAGTGTAAACAAATCGCAGAGCACATAACCTTCGGTGCTGATGAAGATAGCTTCCTGAATGTTTGAAGTTTATCAATGTTATCAAACTATTTCAAATAACATGCGGCATCTGCAATATCTGCATTTTTTTAGACTGATTATATATATAACATGTTGAAGTGGCGGCATTGATAATATGTTAAACTTATTGCATATTTTGTAGTATAATGTCAAACACCTTTCGCTGTCCTCCATACGAGTGACTTTCGAAATTATTAAATGTTGAGAGATAGCCAATGGGGGAGAGAGTGGGAGAGTGAGAGCATTTCCCCCAAAAAGCTCCTAGAGAAGCCGCAAAAAAATGTGTGTAACTCAAAAAACGGCAAAAACAAAAGCTCAGCTTGGAAGCTCTCGCGATTTGCGGGTGAATATCGCCGCCAACTACCAAACAA
Source organism: Drosophila nebulosa (assembly GCA_024703675.1). NCBI lineage: Eukaryota > Metazoa > Arthropoda > Insecta > Diptera > Drosophilidae > Drosophila > Drosophila nebulosa. Next base: position 6,332,912 of record JANFPS010000007.1, on the reverse strand, counting down.
ATTTACACGCTCAATTTCCGAGTGCGATTGTTGGGTGGGTGACTGGCTTAAAACAACAGTTACGCTTATTTACTTAGCCAATGTGCCCTGCGACGGACGCGTGTTTGAATAATACTTAATTGATTAGTTTTACGATGCTGAATACAGAATCGAAAACGATCAGCTTCAGTTTTATTTGGTGCATTTGAATACGATTTGCATGCCAATTAGGCAGACGGCGGACAACCAAAAATTAATTTATTAAAAACTAACCATAAAGTGAAGTATAAATAGTGTGCATATCATCAAAAAATCAATAAATAACTATTAGAACGTTCAGTTCGCGCGTTGCGCACCTTGCGCGATTTTAGACAATGCAGAATTAACTTATAAAAAAAAAAAACACACACACACACAAGCACACACACAATAAACGAATTATCGCGTTTCCGGTGGCCAACGCGTTGAGGCAACAATAGAAATAACAAACGAATCCAAACCCAAACCCAAGCCCCAAACTATAGATCGATTTATTCTAGATATAATTGGTGCGGCATACACTGAAGGGGTAAGTGACTTAGCCCTGTCATTCCTATGACATGACATCATAAAAACATTAAAAATAAAGAAAAGAAATTTTAAATTTAACACAATTTGTTTTATGCATTCGCTAATTAGCAGAAGCATAACTGAAGCATAAAAAACTTAAACATTATGACACAGTCTTTTGTAAATGAATTAAAATATTAAATAGGACTAGATCTAGGACATAGAGCTGAAGCTAAGACTATCTAAAGTCTAAATTATGTTAACCAATCCTCCAAGAGCCAATCAATATTCTTACAGCTTGGTTTAAGAGAACTTGTCTTGGTAAAAATAATAAGTTAATTCGATTCACGTTTATTACAAACGACTAGAAACAGAATAAATAAATAAATATGTTATTTTTCTTTTGCTTGTTGTTTATGCAATCTGTTTGCCCCATTTTAATGACGTCTTTCGCAGACGCACTCAAATTAACTGGTATAAAAAGAAATCTACTTAAAATTTGGCAAATTTCATTTTTGTTAGCACCTTTTTAGCCACAATTGCATAATTATCAGCCAATCAATAAGTTTCATCATGGTCGATTAATATTTCACACAACTGTTTCCCTTTTAGTTTGTCATATTTAGAACATGCTAATTACATAAAACAGATGATTTAAAACTGCGGTCAGCAGCACACAAGGTGCTAATTTGTTAAAATAAATCACTCAATAAAATTAGTAAATATGAATCATGATTTTGAATTTTAATTTATTTGGGTTAAATAAGTATTGAAAGCCCTTTTGACCGAAGACATTATTTTCTTCATTTGTATCCCCAAATGGGTTTACCCCAATTAACAGCCAAGTTCTCAAATCACACCTTAGTCATCCAATGTAGTTAAAATTCTCATTCTTATTAGATTAGCAAATCGGTGACCTAAAAAACTGTTGATTAGTGTAAATAATTAAGTAGATGCTTAAAATACTTTATTACGTGATCCTCTGTAATGTGAATGAGATCAAATTATTGGCACGTGTTGACGAACAATGAGAGTTAAGCAGAAAATTTTAACAATTACGTGACGGAAAGTAAAATTTAGTTAGTACAAAGTAAATACACTAGTCGTAAGATTATGTACCAAGTGCCAGAATGTCAGGAAAAAAACTAAAAAACTTAAATATGGCAATAATTTAGCCAACGAGCAATCATTTGTTTAATATATGGCTATCAATTATAAATGTTTTATCCGGTTTTAGTTGGTTTAGCACATGCTCACAACAGTTGAGACAAAAGATTCGGACATATATCGTCCGAGAATATACATACATACATATATTTATTTGATTCGTTGATAAGAATCAAAGAATTTGCAAATTTTCTTTGAACGCGTAATCATGAAACGCATTTGGCATAAATATATACGAATTATACAGATATAAAAAATTTATAAAAAAAACGCCAGACAAGTTAATAAAAATTAACAATAACAAATGTATAAATATTCAGTAACCAAAAGCCGGTAGCAGATGTGAGAAAAGCCATTCAGCGACATTTGAGTCGATCATTTTAAACAAGTTTAAATAAGTATCGCATCTGTATTTGGCTGATGTTTGCTGCTCATTCACAATGATTAATTGATACACCTTGCATCAATTAGAACTCCATCATGAAGGTAAAAGTCAGAGACTAGAGACTCGAGTTTACCCATAGTCACATGCCGCCTGCCGTCTGTCGCCTGTTTGCTTAACAATTTTGCCCTTAACGCTTATAGACAACTTTGATTTGGCAAACAAGAGTCCATTTATTGGTTATAGACAAGTAAACAATTCTATATATAGCATTTGCCATTTATTTTTGTGTTTTTGTCCCTGGATTCGCCATTTGAACAATTGAACCATTCATCGCATAGCCAGCACACGATGGCCGAAAAAATTGATTCATACTCGTATACACGATTAGCACATATTTAATGAGTGTCTTGTGATCGTTAAAACTGAACTCTCTGAAATAATAATTCAAGTGCTAATAGGTTAGTGGTTGTATGGCGAATCTCCCATCCCAACAAAATTTACCTTCACCGTAACAAACAATTTATTAAAAACTCACGTTCGCCAATTGCATGACTTACTGCTTAAAATTTAGAACGTACTTACTTACCTATAATTGTTGGCTTGTGACAGTAAATTAATTCCAACCGGAATGCCGATTGTCATAATGAACTCTCCAATTTCAGAATTTATTGTTGTCACAACTGGAATTCAGAAAGGAGAGATGTAGATAGTTAGAATTTGCAGCAGCAGCGGAATCTCAAATTAATATTATTTGAAAATAATTTATATTTGCAGTTAACTACGAAAAGAAATGAACTGTTTGGGGAAAACAAGTTGATATTATGACGACTTAACCGAAAATAGAGTACCTACATACATACGTAGCAATTAAGCCTGGAATATTTATTTGACTTTGTGAACTGAGATTTATCACACCTGTATAATTCGTTGTCTAGGTTATTCCAAGGTCTATGCCATGGAAAAGCCACAGCTTTTCGCACCTTTAAGGGTAAAATATTCTAAGACTGCCTCAACGAATTGCACACATTTAAAATATATGAATAAATAATTTTAATATCTCTTTTAAAGTGCGTTCTCCCAAGCGATTCTCTGAATAAATCCTTATTATCTCACCAGAGCAAAGGACAATGCAGTTAATTAGAAACTAATCTTCTGTAATCGGAAGCGTGACTAGGCCCTTTCAATACACATGTCGTATACGTAATTTGTAACCTAGTATCGAATCAAGAGTTATATGTACCTAGCTTTAACTGTCACAACTGATAGACACTGCACGAATTCACGTTTCAAACAACTGAAACAATTTTATTTCATTATTTATTTATTTATTTAAAGTGTTTGTCACCGAGTGTAACGCAGCTTTCGCTGATTTGGTTTCTTATATTTATTTTACTTTGGCAAAATGGCAACAAAATATTAATCAGAAATTTGTCTGTTGATATATCTGCACATCCTTATATACTTTCGAAAAAAAATAATGTTATGAAAATATTTCCTAAATAATATCAACGGGTTCGTGGACCATTGTTTAAACTAATTGCTTAATTTTAAGTTTTCTTTGTTAAGATTGTCAGATTTTCAGGATTTTTCAGAAGGGTATAGAAACTTCGCTATAACCAAACTTAGATTGACTTCAATTTTCAAAGTTTTTCTCATTTATATTGTGTTTTTTTCGCATTTTTGTTTTAGTTGCATTCCAAACAGAAAACATTTCAAACCTTGATTTCAGTTCAACGTTCCGTTTTCGTGGGGCTGGGGTTGGGGTTGGCTGGTTACGCCCATCTTTAAGGCAATTGGTAATCATGAGAAATTAGTTTGCAATTTGCCCTGTAACTTAAAACGTAGAAAAACAAAAACGAAAGAAAAAAAAGCATGAAAAATATAACAAAAACACGAATAAAAAAAATACAATTGGCATCGCAATTAAATGTACATTTCTACTTCCTGCTGGCAATAATTTCATTTATTAACTAGAAAATTGTTATAATCAAAACTAAAAACTGTTATTGTTGTTGTAAATGATCCACGAAAAGTAATCTTATTACAGAAAGGAAGTGAAAATTAATTTTTTTATAAACATTTTCACCTGATTTGTGTGCAAAATTATTTAATAATAAGCAAAAACACAAAACAAACACAAAGAAGAAAACAAAAGAAACGCTTTAATAAAATTGTGAATAACCACAAATTTGCATTTATTGAGGCAAAGAGAGAGAGAGAGATGGAGAGACACCTTGTTTAACCACAACCTCCCCCTCAAAATTTCCGAATCAGCTGTGAATTTCGTCAAAGCTGGAATTCCATGGAATCGACCAGACAACGCAGTCTCCGCTCAAACCAGTTGCCGGCATATTGTCGTCTATTTCTAAGTAAATAAATATGTTTTAATACCCTATAGCTCGAAAGAGAGAGAAAAAGGGTATATAGAGTTTAAATTTTTGAGATCCTAAACTCAACAAAAACTAAGAAGATTTATATCTATTTCAAAACCCATAAAAATATCTAAATAATCTTGATTGAAATAACCAATCACTTGAGTTTTATGGAAGGTCGTCTAAAATTCTAGTTAGTATAGCTAATGGAATTGAAAGTTATTGAAGGGTATCCGGCGTACGGCATCTTGACATAACATTAGTCATTATGTTGACTGATTATATTAAAGTCATTGGACTGTGTTCAAAACAAATTCAAAAGCCAAAAAAAAAAGCCCCAAAATATCTTGACTGCGAACTTGGCAAGAGGCAAACCTTCTTTGCAACTATTAGCAACGGAGCATGTTTTAATTTAATAATCAAGACAACATTTATCACAACATTTTGTCGACGCTGAGATGCTGTCTAGGAAGCTATTTGGTTATGTTCAGGTCAGGTTTCATTTAAATTTCAATACCAAGTGCAATGCCATAAATTGACAAATTTATCACCCTACTGCTCGTGTGTGCTCGTCTATATTGTATCTAACTGACTTTAGTGCTCCATGGAAACTTTCTAACTACTTTACTATAGTTTCTCATAGCTAAAGGTGCAACTGTCATTGGATTCGATGGCATTTGGTCAATTTGAATGTTTATTTATCAATGGCATTCTCGTTTTCCTTTGTGTCCAGAGAGACAATGCACATCTAAAGAGTCAAGTTCATACAAACATGTCAGAGGTATTTTAAATATTTTCATCATTAACAAAGGGAAATTTTTATCGAAAGCATGTTCTGCTAATGCACCACTCTATATACATACATAAAGGTATGATATGTAAGTTTTTCATATGAACAAAGTTTTGAAAGTCGCAAGGTCAGTGACTTTTAGGTTAGAAAATTTTTCCTGTTGAAACATGTCACATTCATGTCACTTAGTTTAAAATAAACCATATTAAGCCTAAGCGTTTATAAATCTGACTAAATTTCAATGATCAGCAAACTTAGGACTTTTGTACTACATTAAAAACCAAACAAATTGTGGAAAGTTTACAAAAATTATTATTGATAAATCATCAACAAACAAAAATATACCTTTTAGCTAAATAAATAATATTCTCACAAATTTATTATTTGAAATCGAACACATCTGATGGATTGTAAAGATAATTTAATGAGATATTTAACTGGAAAAAAATGTTATACAACAAATTGAGAAATCACTTCCAGAATAGGCTTTCAAAGGCAAATTATCGTTCTTCAAAAGTACCAAGTAATTACGTGTCCAAAACTTTGAAACTTTAAATTATGATTGAATATAAAGGAAAGATTAGCTTAGAAGGAGGGGTTGAGTTGATAGTTACATAATTCAATCATACTCTTCGTAAATACCGACTGTCGATGTAGGGCGCCATAATTTGTTTGTTTTTCAACACTACTGCATAGCTTCGAGTCGCAAAAATTTTAGAGCAAAGGCAATTTACTAATTTCGATCGAGGCAAAGGGGAAATTGAGCACTCAAAACCCAAAGAAAACGATTGCTGAAAGAGGTTCCTATATTGTTTTTAACTTCGATGGCGCTTTACAGCAGCAATTCACATTGGAGTCCTATTTGCCTTTCCTTTGAATAAGATATTTTGTATAAATCTCGAATAAAAACTGTCTGAGCTGCATAGAATTAAATGCAATCATTGCTAAATTTACCTAAAATTACCAGGAAAAAGCTGTCCTATTGTTTATGCAAAACGACTAATTAAAACATTATTGTTAATTGGAGTATTAATTATTTTCAATGGGAAATTCCCCTAAAAATATATATCGAATGCATAACCTAAATGCTACCACTCCCAGAAGTTTCGTATTGGCATCAACGTTATTGTAATTTGTTTTTGAAACTCCCCCGCAGCATTTTGATGAAATTCATGAAAAACTTTCCACTCCATTTTTTGTTTGTGTTTTTTTTTTTTGTATATGAGCAAATTCAATAAGCATGCGATATGCGAGTGTCTCATTAAAAACCAAAATCCCCCGAAAAAAAAACAAACCCGCACCAACAAAAACAATATTTAAAAACGAAATTGCTGAGCCACAATAACAAAAATGAAAAAGAAAACGGATCAGCCATGCAGACTAATGATAAAAGAATTTAGAACTTCCTTTCTGATATACGATATTTAAGTAAGTGTGTACCGAAAACAACGCAATAAGAACCTTTGTCTTTGTTTTTGTCTCTTTTATGGGCCATCTTTCGCTTCCATTTTCCCCCGACTCTCGCCAAATAGCTTCGATTATCAGGTGTATTGCGGGCAGATCAGCAGGTGAGCATGAACTGCGGTTCCCCAAGCACTAATAGCCGCCGGTCTCGAGCGGCGACCGCGAAAACGTTGTCAAACCGATGCGACGATGACGCTGACAACAACAACAACAATAACAAGCCAAAACGTCTACAACAAAAAATAAAGTTTTGATTTTTATAAAAGACAAGGTTCACATCAAGTACAAAACAGTTTCGTTTAAAGCGTCGCCGTGTTAAGACGGAACACAAACTCAGAGAATAGGGAAGCAAACAAAAATTGTTTAGGAGTTCGAAAACGTTTTTTTTTTTTCTCGTTTATGGTGTGAGCATAAATTTTTGGATTTATCATCTGTAGATCTTATTGAATAATACAATTAGCAAACAGGTAGTTAGCTTTAATAGCAATTTCTTCGCATTGAATGTGAATTAACAACAATATGTTGTTTGTTTTTCTTTCCCATCTTTTGTTTTCTCGTTGCTGCCCTTTAGTGCTTTCACCCTACAAAAAACGAACAAAATGAAGTCGAATCCGGCTTCGAATCATGTGTACTTCAACGACGGCTTCAAATGCTCAACCATTAGCATTAATGCAAATCTGGCGGAAGTCAACGATAGCACAACCAACAGCGTAGGCTCTCAAGGATCCAAGGAGTTTATATGTAAGTAATCCAAACTTAAAATACTTAAATATCGTAAGGAAAATTTGTTATAAAAGAAGTGACAAAGATTGCAAAAAATAATCTACTTTATTGAAATGAAGACAAATATTTGTAGATCTTAAAGTAAAGTAATAGTAGATTTAAAAATTGATTTGTTAAGTTTGATAAGTTTCCCAGTTTCCCACAAAAGCGACAAACAACATTTAAAAAAAAAAAAAAAACAGTTTTTATATCAATTGTTTTTTTAATATTTTCTCAGCTGATAAAAACCTTGACATTGACCAATGAAATTCTCGTTGTTCTCACAAAAGCAAAAAAAACAATAACAAACAAAAAGAGAAATTAACTAAAATCATGAACATTAAGAAACAAATTGGCTGAGTACGTGATTATGAATCGGGCCCACTGGGGCCCCTAAAACACAGATAATCCAAGATAATGACCGAAAAACTTAACGATTTGCTTCGATTGCAGTAACCGACGATGGCAAGAAAGTGAAACCTTCGTTGAGCACTGGAGAATGCACTCGAAACTGGCTGAAGGAGTGCAGCCGGCGCACCTTCAATCGCAAGACCCTACACAAAAGGCTTCCCATAGTACGTTGGCTGCCACGCTATAATGGTGAGGATGCAGTTGGAGATCTGGTGGCTGGCATAACAGTTGGTCTAACAGTCATACCACAGGCTTTGGCCTACGCAGGGATTGCTGGTCTACCAGTTGCCGTAAGTACACAGATTAGATTAGTTTTCCCGGTCTGTTCATAATCGCCTTGTCAATTTCCAGTATGGTCTGTATGCATCCTTTTTGGGCTGCTTTGTCTACATATTTTTGGGCAGCTGCAAGGATGTGCCCATGGGTCCATCGGCCATTGTGGCCTTGCTAACCTATCAGGCTGCCCAGGGATCGTGGCAGAAATCCGTATTACTCTGCCTGCTATGTGGTATAGTGGAGCTGCTAATGGGGCTATTTGGCCTGGGTTTCCTCATCGACTTTGTCTCTGGGCCCGTCTCATCGGGCTTTACTTCTGCAGTTTCGCTCATTATATTGACATCACAAATCCAGAGTGTTCTGGGTATCACCGCCAAAGGCAATACCTTTGTTGAGATCTGGACACAGGTTTTCCAGAACATCAAGCACACTCAGGCTGGCGACACAGTACTGGGTCTCACTTGCATTGTGGTATTGCTCCTGATGCGTTCGCTCTCCTCTTGCCGAATTGGACCCGCGGAGGAAGCAGAGTGGTCACCCTTTCAACGCGTAGTAAACAAAATCCTATGGATTGTGGGAACAGCTAGGAACGCCATTCTGGTTGTGGTCTGCTGCCTGATGAGCTACTTACTGCACAGCGAAGAGCACGGCACACCATTCCGGGTGGTGGGTGACATTCCTCCAGGATTGCCTAGCCTGCAATTGCCGCCCACATCGCTGAGTGCAAATGAAACAAGCAATGGAGTGGCCCAAGGATTTGTGGAGATGGTCCATAGCATGGGCTCGGGACTCATTGTGGTACCCTTGATATCCCTAATGGAAAACATAGCCATTTGCAAGGCTTTTGGTGAGCAGAACAACAAAAAAATAAAAAAAAACTCTTTAATAATTGATATTCTTTAGCTAATGGCAAGCCAGTGGATGCCTCACAGGAACTTATTGCCATTGGTACGGCCAACATCTTCAATTCCTTCGTCCGGGGATTTCCGGGCACTGGTGCTCTAAGTCGCGGAGCTGTCAATAATGCTAGTGGTGTACGCACTCCGCTCAGTAACATCTATTCCGGGGCCTTGGTCATGATTTCTTTAGTGTTTCTTACGCCGTATTTCTACTTTATACCCAGACCCACCCTGGCGGCCATTATCATTTCGGCCGTGGTGTTTATGGTCGAAGTCAGGGTGGTGAAGCCAATGTGGAGATCGAAAAGTAAGATATATATATATATATATATGCAATTTGTGATTTTAATTCTAATGTACAATTTATTCTATTTTAGAGAGTGATCTAGTGCCTGGAGTTGGCACGTTTTTGGCCTGTTTGGTGCTACCCCTAGAATGGGGCATCCTAATTGGTGTAGCTCTTAATGTTATCTTCATACTGTATCATGCCGCTCGTCCCAAACTCACCACCGAGCTGCTGACCACCAGTCATATGGGCATTGAGTATATGATGATCACTCCCGATCGCTGTCTCATTTTCCCGTCGGTGGACTATGTAAGAAATCTGGTTAACAAGCAGTCCATGCGACAGAATGTACCAGTGGTGATAGATGCTTCACATGTGTTTGGAGCCGATTTCACCACAGCCACCGTCATCGACTCCCTGATCAGTGACTTTCAGCAGCGCGGCCAATTGCTCTTCTTCTACAATCTAAAGCCAAGCATTTGCGCAATCTTTGAGCAGGTGTCGGCTGCCCAGTTTGTTGTCTACTACCAGGAGGAACAGTTGGACGAATTGCTCAAGGAACGGCATTATACACAGAAGCGCTCAGAGACGGCATGAGGCATTAATGCTCTGTAAATCGTGATACATCCACAAAGTTAGTTAATTATTTATAAATTAGAATAGATAAGGTTTTTTTGTACAGTATTAGCTTGAGCACAAAAGACAAACCTATTATTCATAAGAATGCAAAAACCAATAAGTGTACATACAAATTATATTGAGGCGTCAGTGCCAAAGTTCTAAAACCTAAATCACCTCGACTGATTTTTGGGTTTCGAACAATAATACTTTATAAGTTCATCATATCAACACAAATATTTAGCAATGCAATCGTTCCTATGGAAACAGAATGATATAGTTCTCTAATTAATCATTGGTATCATTATAACATTACTTACAATTTCTAATAATATCTATTGAGTTAATAATAAATGAAAACTTAAGCTGAAAGTCCATGTGCCGAACATTATTAAATGCAGTTTAACCCGTTTTCGTGTATTCAGTTCCTATTTGAACGTAAAACATTTTGTTGTTTTTTTTATTGAGATTGGTAATAGTAAAAATATCAAACGCGTCTCTGCTCCGTATTATTATTGATAAAATTCACGATAAAATAAAGAGCCGCTCTTTTAATGTGTGCATTTTCAATTCAAAATTATTTGAGTACCCCTAATATATTTCCCAGTATTGCGGATAAATCCCCCTATTAACGGATAGGCCACCCCTATTATCGGATACCGCATTTCTCACGTGTAGTCAACAGCAGGCCCACGAAAACATTTCTAACACGCTAAAAAAGAACTCTTAAACAATAATAAAAATAGTTAAACGCCCTTGGATTTTAGATAACTAGAACACAAAAAGAATGAAGCGACTGAGCGAGGAACGTGCCAAGATACTTTTTGAGAAGCTGTCCAAATTGTAAGTAGATTATTTCGGCTGTAAATTTCCAGCAGTAACCATTTTTTTTGGAAACAGCATTGGCACCAATGTCAGACAGCTTATAGACCGACCAGACGGCACCTATTGCTTCCGGGAACACAAGGATCGTGTCTACTACGTCTCTGAGCGCATACTCAAGCTGAGCGAGTGCTTTGGCTACAAACAACTCGTGTGTGTGGGCACCTGCTTTGGCAAGTTCTCCAAGACCAACAAACTGAAGTTCCATATCACGGCGCTGTACTATTTGGCCCCATATGCCCAATACAAGGTTTGGGTGAAACCCTCATTTGAGCAACAGTTTCTCTATGGCAATCACATACCCAAATCCGGCTTGGGTCGCATCACTGAGAATGCGGGACAGTATCAAGGAGTTGTCGTGTACTCCATGAATGATTTGCCCCTGGGCTTTGGTGTCTTGGCGCGCTCTACTACTGATTGCAAAACCGCAGATCCACTGACAACAGTTTGCTTTCATCAATCGGACATTGGCGAGTATATACGAGCCGAGGATACGCTATTTTAAACGAAGCCTTGTTAGATGTTAAGATTGCTGTTAGTAATAAATGGTTTGATAAGACGACTCCTTGTCATGAAATATTTAAATATTCTAATGTGATAAAATTTAGAAATGTGGGAGAAAACTATCGATTGCACTTGGCAAATTATACTCAAATACTGGGCGAGAAGGGCACAAAAATAGTGTGGCAGCACTGTCGGGATGTAAAATAGTGGTTTGCGGTTTGTTGTTGTTTTTTATTGTGTTGGTTTGGCGAAGAAAGTGTCAATAAATATAGAAATATCTCAATCAGCAGTGAATTCCAATACCAATGGAAAAGCTGATCAGCTCAGCTGCAATATGGCTGATATTGCTAAATGTTGCTTTGCTTGGTATGCAATAATCTTAGGGTAGATCTGCCTACTCCCACTCTCTTTTTCGGTCCAATCTGAGTCATTTAACCCGGTTTCTGTTTTAGTCCAAGGCGAACGCACAAAAGACAAGATGTACCAGCCCATCCTGGGAGCTAGCTGCTTTCGGCGATTGAATGGAACACATCAGACTGGCTGCTCATGTAAGTGATATTGCCCTCTCTCTGCAATAATAACTTTCATATTATCTCCTTATACTTTTTAGCTGCTTACTCCGGTTCTGTGGGCGTTTTGCATTTGATAAGGACGGACGCAGATTTAGATTTTCTACTTGGCACTCCGCCATCCCCACCATATGCACCGTTGATACCACCCCATTTGTTCACTAGAGCCAATTTGCTGCGCCTGAAGGCGGCCGGGCCAGCTAACATTTCTGTGGTTCTACTTATCAATAAGCCTGACAAGATGCAACAATTCTCGCACGAACTGAATTGCCCGAATCAGTACAGCGGATTATTGCGTCCAGATGCTAATGAAACTATTACCTGTGATGCCAAAAATCCGACCAACAGCTGGAATCCTTGGGGAACGGGTCTGCTGCACGAGGATTTCCCCTTTCCCATCTACTACATAGCGGATCAGGAGGAAATTGAAAAGCTAGAAAACTGCTTTCAGGATTTCAATAACTTCGAATATGAAACGCATGCTTTGCGGAGTCTGTGCGCCGTGGAGGTCAAGTCGTTTATGTCGGCGGCTGTCAATACGGAAGTGTGCATGCGGCGTACGAATTTTATTAACAATCTGAGCGGAAGCAAGTTCTGTGATCCCTTGGAGGGTCGCAATGTCTTTGCCACAGTTTATCCACGTAACTCACCTGAGAGTTTAGATGTAGGAGATAAAAGAAAGGAGAATCCCAATGAGAAGTTCATATTGGTCACATGTCGCTTAGATACAGCCAGTATGTTTGATGGAGTGGGTAAGATTTAGAGAGTTAACCACGTTTTAAAAGAGTTTCTGATTTTATTATTATTATTTTTAGGTCTAGGAGCCATGGATTCCTTGATGGGCTTGGCCATATTGACGCAAGTGGCTCATTTTCTGCGCCTAATTTTGCCACCACAGAGCTCTTTGCCCAATCCCTACCGAAATGTACTCTTTGTGACCTTTAACGGCGAATCGTATGACTATATTGGTTCCCAACGTTTTGTCTATGATTTGGAGAATATGGCCTTTCCCACACGTTCCACTCGCACAACGCCCATTACGTTTAATAACATCGAATTTATGTTGGACATTGGCACCCTCGATGATATAGCAAACATCAAGCTGCACACCCTAAAGAGCACTGAGTTGGCCAACAAGCTGCTGCAGCAGATCAACAGCTATGCAAAGTCACCACGTTTCGGATTTGGACTAAATATACAATCAGATGTTAGCTATCACCTACCTCCAACATCTGCCCAATCCTTCCTGCGCCGAGATGAGTCGTTCCCTGCTTTGATCCTGAATGGTGTGCCTCGCAACAGATACTATCATTCCATCTACGATGATATGGACAATGTAGCGTTTAGATATGCCAACACCAGTCAAGATTTTACTACTCTGGTGGATGTAAGCGATGCCAAAGACTTTCCGATTGATTCGTTGCAAATGAAAGTGCGAAACGTGTCGTCAATTGTGGCAATGGCACTGTATGAATCATTGACGGGTAAAACGTACACGGGCAGCAAAGTGGCCAGCCCTTTATTGGCCGATGAGTTCTTCTATTGTTTTCTGCAGTCCTCGGATTGTCCACTCTTCAAAGCCGCCTCCTATCCGGGCAGTCCAAGTGGTCTGCCGCTACCACCTATGCGGTAAGTAAGCCAGTTAATCTTTATGTGAATTGAAATGGTATTTAATCGTTTCTTTTTTGTTTTGGCCTTCCAGTTATGTCAGCGTTTTGCTTGGCTCTCAAGAGTCTTCGGGTTGGACATATCGTATTCTGGGCTATCTACTTTCACAGCTTCAAACCAATGTAGCCAAAGAAAACTGCACCATTTTGCCATTGCAGTATTTTGCCGGCTTTAATGGCTCTGGCGAATGCCGTCTTTCCACCCAAAACTACAGCTCCGCCTTAAGTCCAGCTTTTATTATTGAAGGTGAGCTCGAATTAATGTTCTAAAAAAGGGTTTTACTATATTACATTGCTCTTATCATTTGCAGATTACGATTGGAGCTCGGGTAAATACTCTACGTGGACTGAGTCCACATGGTCGCAGTTCAGTGCTCGCATCTTTCTGCGTCCGTCCAATGTGCATCAGGTTACTACTCTAAGCATTGGCATTGTGGTGTTAATACTGTCCATTTGTCTGGTATACATCATCAATTCGAGATCGGAAGTGCTTTTTGAAGATCTACCAGCTAGCAATGCAGCGTAAGTTTTTGACAGCATAAATATATTTATACTTTATTTTACATTCTATGATATTTATTTGACTCTCAAAAACCTATGGAAAAATAATTGTTTTTAACATTTCCAATGTAGATATTTCCAAATTGTTTGTATTATTTGACAGTTGAGTTATTTGTTGTTTGTTTTTTAGATTATTTGGTTGATGGCCTCTACTTATGGTGGTTCCTATAATTTCTATCATCCACCATAACCAGCAAAATCATATTCTGCATGCAAAAATCGAGCTCAACTTAAATTTTTTTTTGGCCTTAACTTTCTGCGACTATTCCAGATTACCACGGCCCACAGCCTGTTAGTGAGAGAACATCACAGACTCTAAAAAAAAAAATAAGACAAAATGCCAACGCAATGAGCCATCCATAATCGGTAGATGGCAACGTATATATGGAATATTTTCCATTGATAACTGAATAACTGATCTGAAAATGTAAACCTCTTACTAAAAAGACACTATAAATGATATTCTAATACATCTAGTTTCAAAGATTAAGTAACCAATTATTTGTATGTATTTTTGTATTTTAAATCAATAATTAAGAATCCAGCGACTCGACATTTGTATCATACTTAGGGATTACATAATGCATATATAAATGTGAAATCATTCTCTCTATCAATATTTATGTTCGTTTTTTCATAATTGTATCATAAAACTTACTTAAAGAACCTCTAATAATGAAAGACAAGGACAAGAGTTGTTTGTACAAATCTTTATAAAAAGAAAATAGAAAATATTAAATGGATTTATTTAATCAAGCGCTTAAAGATATTTATATATATATATATATATTATACATATTTTGAGATACTGGATATTGCTTCATAGAAGATAAATAATCATTCTAAACCAATAAAATTAAAGCTCATTTTCGTAAACCATAAACAACTTTTATTGTTTTTACAGATATTTTTAATGCAATCGAAACATGTAAAGGTTAGGGTTAAAATTTAATTTGTTTTTTTTTCCAATGTAATAAAACAGAATTGCTTTAAACATCTTACTAGGCAAATTGTTGGTTATTCTGATTGCCATTGCTAAAATCGACTTATCTGGCATATTAGATGTCATTTGCTTAAGATGGTTCAGATGTTCAATTTCGGTATAGGCAAAGTTAATTCAAAAAGCCCGCTCACAATTTCGGGTAAGTTCACGAGGCTGTTAAATTTAATGTAGCTCGCAAATGGTGATGTGGGAGAATGAAATTTCGGTTAAACTTAAAATGATTTATTATGGCTTAATTTTGTATACTTACCAACAACATTTTTCAAATTTTTAATATAATGAAAATATAACCAAACAACTGTGTCAATGGTGCTTTAAAACAAACGATTTTTAACTAACCCATTGGGCTTAGCTGACAAAAAAA
Organism: Drosophila nebulosa; assembly: GCA_024703675.1. Classification (NCBI taxonomy): domain Eukaryota; kingdom Metazoa; phylum Arthropoda; class Insecta; order Diptera; family Drosophilidae; genus Drosophila; species Drosophila nebulosa. The sequence continues at coordinate 6,317,404 of JANFPS010000007.1, read as the reverse complement.
AAAGTAGAAATGTTACGAAATATTCAAAACAGTTTTTTTCACCAATTTTATTATTCTAAAAGAATATTTCATGTAAGCATCAACAAAAGCATCTTCAACCATTAAAAAAAAAAGTCAACAGATTATCAAAAATTTTATTAATACATATCAAGATAATAACATTGTTTGACCCAATTGTAATTTGTCAAAATATTGATTTCGTTGTGCCAAATAATCAAATGAATATTTTTATCAATTAATATAATATGTCTTGCTTTTCGTTGGCCAATTGGCCATATGGCTAACTATTGCAATCGCAGTCAGCGCAATTAAATTGAGTGTGCCAAAGCCGATTAGTTCCGCCAACTTTCTTCTAACCAACTTAGCAATCGGATACTCCAGCAGCGTTACCCACAGTCACTCAAATAATCCCCAATAAGCACAGATAAAATGCGAAATCGCATCAAGGGTTTGTCTATTGTATGTATATGATGTATATACATATGGTATGTATATGATGTATATACATATGTATGTACATATACCCATTCGGTTACTTGTACTGTCATCGATTGGCATCGACTACTATAGAAAACCAAAGAAAGATTTATTAGCTGTTTTTTAGCTTCTAACAACAACAACTAACAACAATGACTAGCAAATTCAAGAAAACATAACGTAAGCAGACTAACCTAATCCTTAATAGGATCAAGTTGGCCCTTTGGACCTAATGGCTGCTTTAAAATAACTTTAAATTTAATTTAAAGGTTAAACTTTTAGTGCTTTCAAAAAGAAAACAAAAGTGACCAATATAAATGCAAAAGCAAAATGTTTAACTCTCGAAAACTTTTTAAAAAATTTGTAAAAAACTGCTGAACAATTTTATTTTAGGACAAAAATAGAAGCTTTAAGTCGATACATATTTAACCCACTTGCATATATAATTCTTCCTTTATTTATCATTCCACTAAAATTGAACATTTAAAGGCATAAGCTACTTACTTTTCAATGGTACATATAAAGACTCTTGAGGACTTTTGCAGCATTAACACAACCGGCCATAAGCATACATATGTACCTGGTCTATAATCTTCAAAGGTATCTGGTCTGCAGATGTGTATGCATGTATATATGTATGTATTTATGTATGATACTCGTATTTCAAGTGCGCGAGGCTAATTCAGTTCAGGCCACACAACGTACACATGGATGTACATCGGTTTATATGTATGTAAATATGCATTAAACAGGGCTCACATGCTGTGACTGACTGTGACTGTGCCTGGTGTGCTTATGGTATGTTCGTGGGCACAATTCAGTTTTTGTTCTTATGGTCTTGTTTGAATCCTCTTATCTGTCCCCATTGGCGGCAGTGGTGGATGAACTGAAGGCGGGCGGTCTAGGCTCTGAGCCTGAAGTGCCATGAGAACGCAAACGAAAAATGAAGAAAAAAAAACGGGTTAATCAGGGCAATTAAGGTCAAAAACATGTTGGCGTCGTCAACAACAACCACGTCTCATCTCTCTAGGTATATACCCACATATATGTATATACATATCTGTGTGTCTGCATTGAAAGTCAAAAATTGCGCATACGACGCGTAAGCCCTGCCATTATTTTATTGCAGCTCCCGCTGTGTATGCTTCGCTGGCTTTGTCTCTGTCTTTGACTTTGGCTCTAGCTCTTTTACAAAAGGTTCTCCCAAACACGCTCAAAATGCGCCGACGCCGCCGCCGTCGTGCCGTGCCTGGCCGGGCCGGGCCGGGCCGGGCTTCACAATATAAGATAAAAGCGCTGAGCTCAGAACACTTTCAGTGTAGATTCGTGCCGACCGTCGTGCGGTTCATATTTATCTTCAATTTGCTACTATTATATGCTATTGCCGCTCGGTTAGTGTTCCTTTTTTGGATGGTTTTTTGGTGTCAAGTAGTGAATGCACTCAATCTCATTCATTCGATGGTGTTAGCTACAATAAGCCAGACATTTAAAGCCTTTGGCTATTACCTAAACAGAACTTAAGTGAAACGTTTGTGAGGTGCGAAGTGCCGCATTGATTGAAAAACAAGTTTTGCCAAGTATTTTAAGAATTCATACACCAAATCTGGTCAATTGTGCCTAATTGTAAAAGCTTTACGCGAAACTTATGAGCAACTTTAATTTTTTATCTCTTTAGCCACAGATATTTACAAATTGCCAGCTCAACTATTGATATATTTGTTTATAAGAAGGTTTCCGTTTCTCTTGATAAAATTCTATTCGTTTTTTCTCTCTTCAATGTGGAATAATCAAAGTGAAAAGTTTTGCAAATCAATTAACATTTTATACTAGACAAAATGAAACTTATTCTATGCAATGAGAGTTCAATTGATAAGTCAATGTCGAGGTAGTTACAAATCGTTTAAGTGTTAAACACGTGATTGAAATAAAAAACAACTTACAAAAAAAGGTTCGATTTATGCCCACCTCAAGTTCAAGTTGAACTTTTTTTAGTTAGTTGACAGCCACAAAAAAAATTAATTGGTTCATAAAACTAAAACGGAAATTTGTAGATTCACATAAAGTTCTTAACTTATGTTCAAACAAGTTTTAAAGTTATAATTTAAAGTTAATAATTATATAATTTTTTAATTGCGTCAATAAGAATTAGAAACAAATTTTTGTTGAGTTTTCAAATATCTCTGGGTGCAGCGGGCTTTGGCATATCATTTAAGAACTCATTCATATTATTAAGATAGAAGATTCTATTATTTTCGCATTTTCAATATCTAAACAAATTAAAGGCAATTAATCTTAAGTTTATCAAACTAGTTAAGCTTAAAAAAAAAAATTACATATATTAAAATGATCTAAATAATAGTTTGTAAATCAATTTTGCACAATTCTTTAAAACAACAAAATCAAACAGAAGCAACTAAAGTCCCAGTTAGCGCCACTAAGCGTATGGAAATTAGTTAATTCCATACTTTCTCTGACCCATTCGGATCATCTCATCTATTATATACCTTTAATTGGAGCTCGAAATCAAAGGTCAATGACCGCACCCCCACATATACGTATGTATCTCTCAGTTGAAAGAACCCACATTTGGAAAGCTAACGCCAACGACTTTTGCATAAATAAATATTCACAAGTTACAGTCGCGTGTGTATGTGGATGTGGAAACGAGTTGTCCAGTTGCAAGCCTCAGCTGAAGCTGGAAAATCCAGTCCAGATCTTCCTGTATCTTCTGCTTCTTCTTTATTCTTGCATTTTTAATTCTTCTAAAGTTATGCATGCTGTGCTCTCGAATCACGTGCCACTGCAAAATGCAAAGAAATCAGTAAATAAAATAAAATCTGATAGACATCAAGAGTTTTTGTTCACTTCATTTTAAAGTCAATTGTCAAGTTTCAGTGGCCCAGACCTTAATACGTGGGCGGCATGCGTAAAACCTAAAATGCTCCGAAATCAATTTGCATTAAACAAAACAGAATTGTTCATACAATAATAAGTATGTGTATCTGGGCACAGTGGATCAAAAACATGATTTGGGAAAAAAGTATTGGCACTATAAAAAGTTGGAAACTTTAAAATTTTCAAAAAGGGGACCTTACTAAAAAAACTCACAGCTAAAAAAGAGATATAATTAAAAATCACCAAAGAAAAGTTTTTTATGAAAAATTTGAAATTTATGATACGAATTTTCCAAATCAACATATTGAATTCCTATTTGTAGAAAACAAAAACTTTTAAAAGATTTTTAACTTAGCCTTGATTTTTCGGTTAAAAGAATAGTAAAGAAAATTGAAGCTTACTGAGGCAAAAAATATACCCAAACTATATCTTAAATATGTTAAAATTTATGCTTTGCATTTTGATAAGACGATCCACTGTGGCCGGCAATTAACTGCTGCTAACGTTCCATTTGGACTGAGTAATAAATTGATTTCAACATTAATTTAGCAAATGTGATTTAGTTAATTGCTCCATTCCGCTTAACACGGCCAGTTCGATTCGATACGCTCCGTCACTCAGTTGTGCCCTCTTCCATTTGCAGTGTCGGCCATGCAGCTGATTCTGTTGTTTGCAGTGGGCCTGGTTCTCGGCCAGTCCCTGACCACTGCCAGCGTGGCCAAGTATGACTACTTTCGCCTGCCCACGGCTCTGCGTCCGCAGAAATATGATCTAAAGGTCATAACTCATTTGGATAATCCCAAGGACTTGCGTTTCGAGGCAACGGTGAAAATTTTAATAGAAGTTCTTGAGGATACGAAGAACATTACATTGCACGCGAAGAATCTAACCATAGCGGAGGATGAAATCACTCTAAAGGATACGCAAGGCAAGAAGGATAATTGCATTCAGTCAACGGAGATGAATACGAAACATGATTTTTATGTTCTAAACACATGCCAAGAGCTTAATGCTGGCAGCATTTATGAATTGACCATACCATTCGCCGCGGAGTTAAATAACCAACTGGAAGGATACTATAGGAGCTCATATAAGGATCCAATCACCAAGCGGAAGAGGTAATCCAGGTGTATGGTTGGCTGTTTCTGTAGAAATGTTTCAAGTTATACCCTTTTCTTTTTGAAGATGGCTTTCCATCACCCAGTTTGAGCCGGCTTCGGCTCGTGCAGCCTTCCCATGCTTCGATGAGCCCAATTATAAGGCACCTTTCATTGTAACACTCGGCTATCACAAGAACTACACGGGTCTGAGCAATATGCCGGTTAAGAAAATAACGCCAAAGTAAGTAGCTGAAAGAATTTTTTGGTTTTTAGATATAATTTTTCTTGTTTTATGTTTTGTAACTCACAGTGACCAATATCCCGACTATGTGTGGTGTGAATTCGAAGAGTCTGTGCCGATGTCAACATATTTGCTTGCCTACAGTGTCAATGATTTCTCGCATAAGCCCTCCACGCTGCCCAATTCCGCTCTATTCCGCACCTGGGCACGCCCCAATGCCATCGATCAGTGTGATTATGCCGCCGAATTCGGACCCAAAGTCCTGCAATATTATGAACAATTGTTTGGCATTAAATTTCCACTGCCCAAGATTGATCAGATAGCCGTGCCCGATTTCAGTGCTGGTGCTATGGAGAACTGGGGACTGGTCACCTATCGTGAGATTGCTTTGCTCTATTCCGCATCCTATTCCTCGCTGGCAGATAAGCAACGTGTGGCCAGCGTTGTGGCCCATGAACTGGCCCATCAATGGTAAGCCCAGCAGATTCAAGAGAAAATCTTGAATAGGATTAGCTTAACCATTTTTTTTTTAAAGGTTTGGTAACTTGGTCACCATGAAATGGTGGACTGATCTGTGGCTGAATGAAGGCTTTGCCACCTATGTGGCCAGTCTGGGTGTGGAGAATATCAATCCCGAATGGCGTTCTATGGAGCAAGAATCATTGGGCAATGTGCTGACCATTTTCCGAAAGGATGCCCTCGAAAGTAGTCATCCCATTTCACGACCCATTGAAGTAGTGGCTGAAATTTCTGAAAGTTTTGATCAAATATCGTATCAGAAGGGTTCAACTGTGCTGCGCATGATGCACATGTTCCTGGGCGAAGAATCATTCCGCTTTGGGTTGCAGCAATATTTGCAAAAGTACTCCTATAAAAATGCCGAACAGGATAATCTTTGGGAATCCCTGACACAGGCGGCACACAAATATCGCGCCCTCCCCAAAAGTTATGACATCAAGACTATCATGGACTCCTGGACATTGCAAACTGGGTAAGTACACAGAGATCAAAATAGAGGATAAGTGCTGGAGAGTCATGTTTCAAAGTGAAACTAAGTCAATGGAAACCTGATCTTATCTTTTCCTTAAAAAAAAAGACTTTTATCTAAGGGTTATACAGACATATTTTAGTCCTATCTAAAAGGAGATACATTTTTATAGGAGTACTCAAAAATAAAGTTGCCAATCTAACCTAAAAAGTGTATTCACATGCTTCCAACCAATCTAAATTCAATTTTAGATATCCAGTGATCAATGTGACCCGAGATTATGAGGGTCGTAGTGCCAAATTGACGCAGGAGCGCTACTTACTCAATACTCAAATAGCCCGAGCCCAGCGTTTTGGTTGCTGGTGGATTCCACTAAGTTATACCACAGAAGGAGAACAGGACTTTAATAATACCGCACCCAAAGCTTGGATGGAGTGCGGCAAACAGGGTGAAATCTATCCAAAGACCATACAGGAGCTGCCTGGACCCGAGGAGTGGGTCATATTCAATACTCAACTCTCGACATTGTACAAAGTGAACTACGATGAACGCAATTGGAAGTTACTCATTGAGACTCTGACCACTGGGGATTTCCAGCGAATTCATGTCCTCAATCGGGCTCAATTGATTGACGATGCCTTGTATCTGGCCTGGACTGGTGATCAGAACTATGAGATCGCCATGCGATTGCTGGAGTATTTGCAGCGCGAACGCGAATATTTGCCCTGGAAATCTGCCTTTGAGAATCTCAAGCGTGTGGGACGAATTGTGCGCCAGACTCCGAACTTTGAGTTCTTTAAGGTTTGTTGAGTTACATTTGCATTGGAATTGGTATTTTGTTGACTTCACTCCAGGTGTAGTAATAGTAACCTATAGCTCTTCATTCCCATTTAAATGCGGCCCCCCAAAAAGTTGTTTTTTGCCGTAAGTTAATTAGTGCTAAACAAAAAAATGTTGTGAGAATGTTGCAATTATCAAGATTGGACCAGCCACCATAGCCACCACATACCAGTTAATATATAATACTTCTCTCAATCCACAGCGCTATATGCAAAAGTTAATTACCCCCATTTATCTGCACCTGAGAGGGCTCAATGACACTTTCAGTGCCATACCTGAACAGGATCAGGTGCTGCTCAAGACCATGGTGGGCAATTGGGCCTGTCAGTACGATGTGGAGGATTGTGTTCCCGTTGCCCGCAACTACTACCGCCAATGGCAGGAGGAGGAGAAACCAGATGAAAAGAATCCCGTTCCATTGAATCTGCGTAGCATTGTCTACTGCACCTCTATTAAGCATGGCAATGATGCGGACTGGCAGTTCCTTTGGCAAAGATATGTCAACTCAAATGTGGCTGCCGAGAAGCGCACTATTCTCACCTCATTGGGATGTTCGCGAGAGGTCTGGGTGTTGCAACGTTATCTGGAAATGACATACGATTCCAAGGATGCCATTCGAAAACAGGATTCTATGTGGGCATTCCAGGCTGTGGCTTTCAATGAGGTCGGCTTCCATCTGGCCAAGAACTATTTCATGGACAATGTGGAGGCTATTTACAAATTGTAGGTTTCCTCAAAATGTGTGGATTACACTCGTTTTTACTCCTCACACTTTTTTTATGTTTTTAGCTATCATCCCATCACCAAGGATATGTCTCGCCTGTTGCTTCCCTTTTCAGAACAAGTGATCAATCAAAGTGATTTCGATAAATTTAGAGATTTTGTTACCCTTAATCGCGCTTCGCTTAAAGGTCTAGAGCAGGCTCTGCAACAAACTCTGGAGACTATGCTAACGAATGTCCAATGGAAGGAGCGCAACTACCTCCAGTTGTCCCGCTCCATACAGGAACTGCTCTAAAAGAGCATCTATTCAGCTATCCCGTCAGCCCCCAAGTTTAGTTGGAATATTAACTGACTACTTATACGCATATATATAAATATATATCTACAATATTAAAATGTTCCAAAATAAACTACATATTAAAAACACAAAAACAAATACATTATTATGAATATAAATCAAATTCATAAATTTTAATTTCGAATTTTGCCAAATGAAACAAATTTTAAAATCTAAAACTTGTCTAACATCCGTTTATATGAACATTTTCTCATATATTTAAATAAAAATGTACTACTTACATATTTATTTTTAAATGTCTATATCTTACTTTTTTTAAAAACCAAAATGCGAAATTTTATTAATGTACTAAGTCAGGTCGGAAAATTAATTTTGATTCTGTTTTTTCAAGAGAAGCTTGAATTGAGTACATTAAGCATTTAAACTGAATCCAGTTCAGCTAAACGGTTCTGAAATGAGAAGTCAACTCGATCGGAGTATATACAAATGCAAGATATAAGCTTGGGGCCAAATCAATTTACACTTTTCCGTTATCCGTTATCGATACAAATTGTTAATACATAGCAATAGCGCAAGACAAGCCTAATTATCGACGAAGATTTTAAAATTTTCTAAGTGTGAAATCGAATTAGAATTAAACTATTTTCATACTGAAAACCAATCTATCACCAGATAAAAAAACTATATCAGAACACGCATGGATAATGGATAATTCCAAATACAAACAAAGGTCAATTCATTTGATGTGTTTAGATATATATAATATATATGTATGTATGTTGTATATTTCGTATATTTAGTTTAAGCATGTTTTATAATGCTAATCATAATTGGAATTGAACATATACATATATTAAATTGTGTTTCCATTTACTTCGGTTTCTCCTCAATTACAATGTAAATAAATCTTTGTTTTTCATTTTTCCTCATTTCATTTCATTTTTGTTTTTGTTTTTCTTGTTGTTCTTGTAAATGTTAATATCACTATAGCAGCGCTCTTGAAAAGAAAACTTAACTAAATTATAGACTAAAGAACATTTTACTCACTAAAAATGTCATACAGAAAACTAAAACACTAAACAGTTTATTATGTGTGTGTATGTGTGTGTGTGTTTGAGTGATTGTGTATTCCATTTTACAATTAAGTGTATTTTATTATTTGTAATTGTAATTATTATTATTATTACTTTTATGCATGAAGTTGCCCATATGAAAACATTGCTATAAACTATCCCATCAATTAACAATTCTGAGTTGTGTCTCCGATGTTGTTCAATGATCTTGGCCTTCAGAGAGAGGAGTCTCTCTGTTTCTCTGCTTGTTTTTGTTATGAATGTAACAACTATTCAACACTTTTTAACTTATGGATTCTACGTCCAGTTGGATATCCTCCGTTAATATTGTATGTTTAAGCGATCAATCCTATTATTTATTAATTAATTTTGACAATGACAAAAAATTGTTGCTGATGCTGCTGTTGCTTCTGGGATCGTGCTTATGAGAATCTGAGTTTAGTTCTATTACAACATTATTTTTCATTCATTATTTTAAGGTTTTCTTCTTTTATTGATCTCATTGCTTTTGACTTTAAATGTAAGTAGTGAGTATATCAAGGTTGTTATATCAGATATATGTATTTAGATACTTATTAATGAATGCGCGTTTTTCATTCGCTTTCTATTTTTTTCGGAGACAATTTGGGGGTTGGGGGGACAAATAATTGGATACCATAGCGTTCTTAACGTGTTAAATTCGTGTGATTATTAACAATAAGTGTACAACAAATGAATGCCTGGCTCAAAATGCAACTGAAGAATATTATTATTATTATTATATTTTTTGGGAAGGAAACATTCTAATCTAATTTTCGATCCAGTCGAGAAATACACAAAATAAAAATAATAAAAGGGCAACACAACTGGATCGGCTTACTCCATTGCGATTTCATAAACTTAATTAGCCTGCCGTTTGGAGGAGTGAGAGTGTGCACATCAGTCAAACCGCTGCTAAGTAGTTAGTTATGTTATACATGTAGATAAACGATAGATCTTAAAAACGAATATAATTGTTTAACAAACAGACTTCTGCTTCATTAAAGCCTAGACTAGAGACCTCGATATCGCGGATCTCTCCACACACCACATAAATATGTTTACTTCAAACGTCTCTCATTGCCGACGACGGCTCTGGCCGTCGTTGCACGACCTCAAATTTTGTGCGCCCCATTATCCGTGGACCAGGAGCTCTGTGACGAGGGCGGCGTTGATGTTGCTGATGCTCCTGGCTTTGATGGCGTTGCCTGTGTGGATGACGACGTCGCCTGCAGATCGAATCGTGCATAGAATAACAAATACGGTGTAATGGTTATTTTTCGCGTGGGCGACAAAAGCTCTTCGAATTCTCGCTGCGTCATGGCCTTGATCTTGTCATCATCGCACATATACCAAATCGGCTCTGTGCTCCCATGTGGATAATTGGCCTTGACACCGCCGCGTCCTGTACTGCCATAGCCCGGTGGATAGGTAGTGCCACCGCCACCAACACTGCCTGTGGCCTGTGAACTGCCGTAGCTGAGATTGCTATTGCTACCATTTTGCAGGCACTCCTCACTGAAGTCACTGCAACTGCCGGCTGCACTGGTCTGCTGGCTACAGCACAGCCGCATCGCACAGCAGTTGACCCCATGGCATGTGGTGTTCATTGTTAGCTTGCCAATGCCATTGGTAATCGTCTTACTGCTTATGCCATTCAATTGTTTTACATTTTTGCTCATGTCGCCGCTGCTCGACGCCTTGCTGCGGCCAAATTTCATTTTCTTCATCAGGCTAGTGCCTGAAGAGGCCAGAGCCGAGGCAGCAGCCGACACGGGAGTGATACCACTACTACTCTGTCCATTGTTCGGAGCTGCATTCTCATTGGAGCCTACTGCTGTGCCTGTTGCCGCCGCCACCGCCAAAGCACTTGTATGCTGTTGGGCCATCGTCATGTTATTGCGTCGGTCCTTGGGACAATTGACATAGTCGCTAGCCAAATCCAGGAAACACGTGTAGGCTATATAATGACCCACTGTGAGCGTGGCTCCCACATGGGTAATCACACTGTATAGCTTGTAGACATGGAGCTTGTTACCATCATTCAATTCACAGCACTTGACACAGAAGCAGGGCAGTGTGAATGTGGTCGGGACATAAGTGCTGACCTTCTCCATGCCTCCGGAAAAGCGATTTAATTGTATGACCAAAAGACGCGGCAGCACCTCATACGATATGGAACGTATGGCTTCGGTATAGCCAGTACACTGATTACAACTATATTTGTTCTCTCCACGAAAATACTCCTTGGTGATACAAGAATTCTGAAACAAATCGGGACAAGGAGAGATTTGTGAAAATGTTTCTTAAGGTAAATATTACCCGGGACTCACTTGTATGTAAGCGCTTGGCTTCTCCTGCAGTTCGGCATTATCGTATCCGGATATGGGCACTGGAACCGAGATGTCTAGCATGCCCTGCTTTTGCCGGGTCACAGTTTCACAGCTCAGGCACTTTGTGGTAAGCACCACGATGCCCTCAAAGTCGGCACTGAAGAAGTTTAAATTTAATTCACGTATACGCTCCTCCAGACGCATCTTCTCCTTAAGCAAACTGCTAGTGTTCATGTCATCGTCGCTGTTGTATTTTGTGGGCACTGGTGCAACGGATGTCGGGGGCAGAGGCAGCGGAGGCGATGTAGAGGACGTGGCCCCAGTGAGATCGACTGTATTTAAATAAAAGAGACTATTGGATGTGGCCGAGCCACCTGTGGGACTTTGCTCCTTTAATGGTGACTGGACACGCGTCGAAGATGACTTATTGGATGATGATGACGATTTCAAATCATCTTTTCTCTTCGATTTACGTGAAAAGAATGATGTTTTTGTTGTTGTAGGTGCTACTACTGCTGGTGGTGGTGCTGCTGCAGAAGCGATTGTTGTTGTTTGACTAGTAATGCCATTGCCCGAGATGGTCACAGATGATTCCATGCGCTCCAGACCATCACTAGAGTCCACTTCATCGGGATTGGATATGTAACCATGGGCCATTACCTCGGGACACTCACCAATAGCCTTGATCAGCGATTGATTTGTCTCTCGTATGCAATTGAGCACACACATAAGAAACTCATGGGCATCCTGTTGCTGATTACCCTCAAATGTGGCATTCACATCCTGTATGGCATGCAGCAAAGTGTCCGCATGATAGGGCTCCGTGGAATCGGTCATCTCATTGCCATGCAGATTGTGATACAACTCATGGAGCTTCTCGCTCACCGATTGATGACTCGATTTGCTGGAACTTGAGCTCGTTGTTGTGCAACTGGTTGTGCTATTGCTGTTGACACTGACATTGCCGTTACTGTTGCTTATGCCGTAGGGTGGTTCTGTTGTGACCAAATCCTTGCTACTCCAACTACGGGCATGCTCCAAGTGAGCAACTCCCCCACCTCCGCCACTCACATGCCGGCCCAATGACGCCGATTTAGCCGTATGCTGGCGCATTATGGTCTGCTGTACCACATTCAGATCGTGAATCAGATGATGGAGATTATGCAGGAAGTGGGGGGCAAAACGCAGTGTATATACCACCGAATTTAAATAACATGTGTTGCCAATGTTGCACAAGGTACCCATGGCTGGGGCATGATTAACTGCGCCGGCACTGCCATTTAATCCGGATGTCGTGGAGCTCCCAGCAGATCCATAATACTGATGAGCCTGCATATCCTGCGATTCAATATCATTCGCTGAAGCAGAGGGACCCGCACGTAAACCATTTCCGCCATAACCATTAGCCACACGCCGCTCCTCCCCGGCGGTCTGGTAACGTCGATCATACAAAGACATGGTGCAGGTTCGTTTGCGGCCAACACGTGAATTTGATTTGGGTGTCGCGTCTAGTTCGAGTTGGGCTGCCGCAATTGCCGCTTCGGTTTCCGGTGAATAGATCTCAGTGCGGAGTTGTTGATTTCTTCCCTTTCGAATGCACCGACTACCTCGTTTCTTTTTGCCCAATGCCTTTCCGTTGTCTTGTTCCACTTCAATAAGATTCCAATGCTCTGGCCTAAAGTTATCTGCAGATAGAATAATGCTTAGAACAAAGTGCGACGATTCAATGGTTGCTTATGCATACCTGGATGTATGAACTCTATGGGCGTGGGTGAGGTAACCTGCGTATGTGTTTGGCTAGCCGGAGGTGGTGATTGCTCCGTTTGTTTAGTCGCCGGTGTACCGGAACCCTCTGCTCCAGATGCTGCTTTTCCAGCTGCCTCTTGTCGTGGTCTTAGGCTATAAGAACGCGTGGAGTCTGGAATATAAATACGACGCTGTCGCTTTCGTTTTGGAGGACCTTCAACTTCCTCTCCAGCGGTCGCTGAAGGATCACTTTCAGTTGATTGTATAACTTGATCGATGTATTCCGCAACAATTGGATAAATAACTATATGGGCTGGCGATACTGATGCGGCTTTGTTCTCTGTTTTCACGCGGCTCTGATACTGATCCTGAACCTTTGGATCCCGTGAATTCTTTTCAATAGGATTTTTTGTGTTGCTGTTGTAGTTGCTATCCTTTGTTGTAGGTGGAAGACTGGCTTGTTCCTCTTTGCGCTCTATTACGTCATATTCGTGCATCTTTCATTATCCTAAAAGGAGGAAAAATCCCCAAAAATAATTAACCACAAACATACTGAATAGATTAATAATGGAGAAGGAGAAATCGAAAATATATAACCACGCGCTCTGATTAACCGACGGCAAATGTTCATTTGGGTTCGTCATCAATAGTTCTAACACCTGATAAACTTGACTCTCTGATAATAGGGTAATGTTTGATAATCAATCATTGAACATTTAAAAGGTACTCAGTGATTCATTCAATATGCTTCGTTTACGTGGACATACAATGTGCAATAGGAAGTCCCACGATAAAAATACAATTAATCCAAATACTTTCAAATAAAAATTGAAGGCTAACTAAATCAATGTGATCTATAAAATAAATTTCTCTGATTAAAGTCTATTCTTAAATGCTATAATCAATCGGTTAGTCAAATGGTATAATATTTTTTTTCAATATTCATGTGCTCTCTTATAAGGCAGAAGATTTTTCTCTGTTGAAGAGTATAAATATATTGCATTTAGTTGATTTGGCAAATATATGTTAATTAGATTGTATTTATTGTTTGTCGAACTGAGACAACCAAAAAAAATACTTATCAAATACTATTTAATAAACATTTTTATAACCGAAACTGAAAAAATTATTATTTCATATCTAGATTTAAATTCCCTTTCTTTTAATGAGCATGACTTGATTGAGGCTTGCCCAGCTGTGCTGGAATTCTGCCCTTTTCTGCCCCGCTTATGTCAATTAATGGTAGCCTCGAAAATCTTATCAAATTCTAAACAATATATAACAGAGGTCGAATTAAATTCGGTTAAGGCGATTTTCCTATACGCTTTGTATGTAACGTTTTCTATATAAGCCGGACAAACAATGGACCGAAACACATATAGCCTTTTCCTGCAAGGGTATACAAAAAATTATGTAAAAGAAATACGTATGCAAGGCAATGTACATACATATGTATACAGGTGCAAATTTATTTGGAGACACGGAGATTTCTACCGGTAGAGCTGGGGAGGGAGAGTAGCGGGGGTTAGGAAAGGGGATTGCGACTTATGCTGTTTTTTTTTGGCATTATCTTTTTTTTTTTGCATGTAGTTCCAGGGTCTCCGGTGAATGTAAACTATATGGCTATTGATTTTGTTGTTGGAATGAAGGTCACATGGCACACAAATAAAAAAAGACGAGAGAAAATGAACAACTACAAAATGATACAAGCGACAAGAAACAACATGAGCAGCAGCAACAACAATTCAAATTCAACAATTGCCAATTGCCAATTGCAAGGTAAACAGTTAAGCACACATGCATATGTATGTATGCGAGTGTATGCATAGACATACATACATACATATGTAAATGTAGAATTGTGTCTGTAATTTATTCACGGCATTAGCAATATGCTTGGAAGGGCTTGGTTAATATTTTCTCCTCTTTTCCCTTCACTACTTTTTCGTTTTCCCCGCTCAGCGCCGTTGCATTCGCACTATTGAAGACTCACATAATTGAGGAGGGGAACAACATTTGGAAGCCTGGACCATGCCAATTGTGTTCTGCCGCTTCGAAAGTGGTATTAGACGAAACACCGCCACCGTTTTAATTGGAAATCGTAAAGAAATTTCGGTTTGCAACGTAAGACACGCTCACAATCGCACTCACACCCACACACACACGTACGCACACACAGTTGCACACTCGACACGCACACACACAGACACACGTTTGGGCTCGCGGTGAGAATCTCTTACCACTTTTATAATTTTCTATTCCACTGCCAGGCATGCAACTTATACAACAAATTACTATATGTTTTGCATTACTAGTTAGTTCCCTAAAGACGTGTCTTGTTTTGAATAATTCCGACGTTTTTTTTTAAATATTATATATAAACCGTGTGTTTCTTTTATTTTATGTATTTTAAGTAGTGTTGGAAATGACTGTCGCACATAGCCATACTTAAAAATAGAGAGGAGCATTTTCAAAGCTTCAACCAGGGACTGCGAGTCTGTTATGTAGTATTTACACACGTATGCCACTGTGCTAATTGCTGAATTTAAGTTCTTTGTGAAACTTGATTGAATAACTTTTTAGCTGAAACTAAGACATTTTGCCAATTTCTTCGCTAATCAAGAAATGATGCACTCAAATCTAAAACATTATCTCATCTAAAAAATGTCGTGACCTGTCACAGCCAAGTTGACAATGGTTATCGATATTATTTCAATCGATACTCCCAGCGAACTGACATCTCTAAGCACGTCTTCTTCTTCCGTCTCTCCGGCAGAAATCACGATGTCGACTGGAGTAAGTAAAAAATTGGTGCTATTTAATTCGCAAATTAGCAAGCCATCTGCCATTAATATTAATTCAAAACATACTCAACGCATGCGAAAAGAATTTGGGCATTCGCTAATAATATTCTTTCTATTGTATAATGCGTAATTGCAGACACTTTACACTTACCCTGAAAACTTCCGCGCTTACAAGGCCCTTATCGCGGCCCAGTACTCGGGCGCAAAGGTGAAAGTGGCCGATAACTTCAAGTTTGGCGAGACCAACAAGTCGGCGGACTTCCTCAAGAAGTTCCCCAGCGGCAAGGTGAGAAAAATATTCTTAAAATACGCAACTCGCAGTTTTTTTCCTGGGTGTGGTGTGCACTAAAGAAGCCGGCATGTGCAACGTCATCATTTACTTTATCATTTCGGTATTTTCAGGTGCCAGCATTTGAGACCGACGATGGCAAATATTTAAGCGAGTCGAATGCCATTGCCTATTTTGTGGCCAACGAACAATTGCGCGGAGGCAAGTGCCCTTACGTGCAGGCCCAGGTCCAGCAATGGATCTCCTTTGCTGACAACGAAATCGTGCCTGCCTCCTGCGCCTGGGTGTTCCCCTTGCTAGGCATTGTGCCCCAGCAAAAGAACAACACCGCCAAGCAGGATGCTGAAGTTGTGCTTCAACTGCTCAACCAGAAACTGCTCAATGCCACCTACCTCGCCGGTGAGCGCATCACCCTGGCCGATATTATTGTGTTCAGCAGCTTGCTGCATCTGTACGAGCATGTCCTGGAGCCAAGTGTGCGCAAGCCTTTCGGAAATGTAAACCGTTGGTTCCTCACCATCTTAAACCAACCACAGGTGCAGGCTGTTGTCAAGGATTATAAGCTGTGCGAGAAGGCTTTGGTCTTTGATCCTAAGAAGTACGCTGAATTCCAAGCCAAGGTTGGCGGCGGTAAGCCACAGCAGCAAAAACAGGAAAAGAAGAAGGAGGAGAAGAAGCCCAAAGAGAAGAAGGAGCAGGAGCCGGCCGAGGAGCTAGATGCCGCTGAAGAGGCATTGGCCGCGGAACCCAAATCGAAGGATCCCTTTGACGCTTTGCCCAAGGGCACGTTCAACTTTGATGACTTCAAGCGTGTTTACTCCAACGAGGATGAGGCCAAGTCCATTCCCTACTTCTTTGAAAAGTTCGATCCTGAGAACTACTCCATCTGGATTGGCGAATACAAGTACAATGAAGAGCTGGCCAAGGTATTCATGTCGTGCAACCTCATCACAGGCATGTTCCAGCGCCTGGATAAGATGCGCAAAGCCGCCTTCGCTTCCGTCTGTCTGTTCGGCGAGGATAACAACAGCACCATCTCTGGTATCTGGGTGTGGCGTGGACAGGATCTGGCCTTCACACTGTCGCCCGATTGGCAGATAGACTACGAGGTCTACGACTGGAAGAAACTGGATGCCAAGAGCGAGGAGACCAAGAAGCTGGTCACCCAATACTTCTCATGGACCGGCACCGACAAGGATGGTCGCAAATTCAACCAGGGCAAGATCTTCAAATAAATCAATCGCCATCGCCACCTACTACACGAGAAAGAACCAAGCAAGCAACCAACCAACCGCAAATAACAAATTTTGAGATTCATTCTAGAGCGAGAGGAAAAGACGAAGAAGATCGGGATGCCACCTGTGCCCCTCAAACATATTTAACTTAAGTTTCAACTGATATATAATACCATATAATGGAGAGACGGTTGCATGCCGCCCAACTGTGTCCTGGTTTGATTTTGTGTTGTTTAATTTGCCTCTTCTGCATTTTTGTAAACTGAAGAATTGTTTTATAAAGCGCTCATATGCATAAATACCACGATATATTGTCAAGAACAGCCAGAAAATATAATTTATATAAAAAAAAAATACTTTTATCAATGCTTTTTGCCTTTACAAAACAATGATCCAGTAATGGGCGCTGAACATTAAAGATACTTTTATATTTCCTTTCAATAATCCAACAATTGTTTCAATAAGAGCTGAAGTCAGTTTGTGTGCCTGTAGCCAATATTATTCTGGTTAGTCCAAAATGAGTACTGAGAAATCGCAAGTAAAGTCAATCCTACCATATTGAATCCTTTCCGATGAACTAAGAATGTAAAAATTACAATATCTGTCGATATAATTCTTAGGTACAACTTTTTATTTGTTTGGGCAAGTTTTATTATCCATGGTACTATCTTTAGGCTTACAAGTACAAAAATTATTGACACGTTGTGAACCGAGTCAAAAAGAAAAAATTTCCAATCGACTGAATTTCAAAGCTCAAACTTCAAGAAAAACAATTTATATGCATTATCAAACTTAGTTCTAAAGACAAATTTGTAAGTAGAGCAATATTTCTACGTGAAAAAGAAAACAAATTCAACATGAAAATGCTATCGAAGCCATGTCTCGGTTTGGGGAACAGCTGCCTAGTTTACTTCTTGATTACAACAGGGCCGACATTATCACCAGTCTGCTTGTTGTGCTCGCCATGGCTGCCATCGCAGTAGGGCCACTGCAAGAATAGGAATATTAAATTTTAACTTACAGAAGGAGATTCATTTCACTTACATTTTTGGTCTTCCAGCAGCGACAGAAGGCCGCCTTCTCCGCAATGTCTTCCACATCGATCATGTCCACAACTTTAGCCTCATGTTTCCGAATCAAATTATTGCAGCGTCCACTGCTCTTGGCACTACAACGCGCCTGGGCAGCGGGACAGAAGGCCAAATAACCGGTATAACCAATTCCAGCAACCACAACAGTTGGTGGGATGAGAGCCAGCCAGTCCTTAACTATCAAACAAAAGAGAGAGACGCAAGGGAGATCAATTAGCAGGGTATATTTTAAGATCTCGAGAAGATCGAGAGTTCTCATTCGAGTGAAACCGGCACAAGGTCATCGAATCTCTAAGCATAACTGTAAATGTGTACGTGTGTGTGGTGCATTGAAGCGTCGTCTACGCACTTATCTAATTTCATTATTTGTTTATCACTTTCTTAAAGATAAACCAAAGCAATTTCCAATTAGAAACTTTTGTGACAATAACAACATGTTGCATAATCTGCCGATTGGACGGACAGGCTGGAAGGGTAAAAAATGTATGCGTTGCACTTTACCAAATAGTTCACATCACACCACATAACCTTAAACGTTAGCAAAAGAAAGTATCAAAACTATTTTTTGCTAACTAACTAACAAGCCCTATGATGGAGATTTATTATGAGATGAA
Organism: Drosophila nebulosa; assembly: GCA_024703675.1. Classification (NCBI taxonomy): domain Eukaryota; kingdom Metazoa; phylum Arthropoda; class Insecta; order Diptera; family Drosophilidae; genus Drosophila; species Drosophila nebulosa. The sequence continues at coordinate 6,298,639 of JANFPS010000007.1, read as the reverse complement.
CTTAAATTGCCACTTTAGACCTTTGCATCATATTCCAAGTAGAATTGACCCCGGATTGGGGCAAAACTTACATGACAACTTGAACCATCCTCCAAAAGTATCTGGAACTGGAAGATTTGATAAATAATTGGGCAATGTAGATTTAACTAATTGCGATAACGATTCCATTTTTAATTTAGTTTTTCTCTTTGAAAAGGTAGCTAAACCAGTTCTTGTTGTTGCTTTTGAAAGAGTTCGGTACTGAAATGCTATCGATAATATACGCCAGGGCAGTCGACCGATAACGCTGGAGGATGACTATCAAAACTCGATATTAGATATGTTGAGTCCAATAATAACTTATCGATTTTTTACAAAATAAAAACCTAAATTTAATTTTGTGAATTTAAAAAAAATTCTATAATTAATTATATCAGTAGACGTTAACCCATATTTGTGTAAGAAAAATTGCTCACTTGAATATAGGCCTTATGCTGGCAAAGTAAATATTTTGCCAATTTCAAAGTTTCAGCATTCGATAGATTGCGAGAACGACTCGTGCTTGCAGCCCTGGTTTTGATAATTTATCGACGCCATGTGAAAATATTACTTGCAGTATTTAGTGAATTTGTTTTAAATAATGTCAGCCATACAAGAACGTTTACAACTAAGCCGTACTCCCCTTGACATTTGGTCGAAGCGGGAGCAACTGTGCCTGGCATCGGCCGTATCCTGCAGCGGGGACCAGAACTGGATTAGCGTAAGCCGAACATTAAAAACAGTTTGCGGAGGTAATGGCAACAACAACAACAACAGACCGGCAGATTGGTATTCCCAGAAAAATTGTGCCGTCCAATATGGTCATATGCTGGAGAGCGTGGAGACAACCAAACGCAAGAAACGTAGCAGTGAGAGCAGTGTCTCCTCCCCGGCTACGGTGGAGCCACCCACGGAGCTATTGCTGCGACGGCTGACCGAGGAGAGATTGCAGGAAATTAAGGCACAAATGCGCAGTGACCAGGAAATGTATCGCAAGATGCAGTTAGAAATTGAGGCGTTGCAATCGGATGAAATGACTGAACAAGAGCTGCAGGCGATGTGGCAGGAAATTGAGAAGTCTCAGGAGGCAAAACGGATAGAGGAAATGACCATGGAGAATCGTTTGAGGGAGCGCGAGCAGAGAAAGAAGGAACTGGCGGTGAGTTGGAGACAAAACAAACGAAGTACTCCAACCACACAAGACACCAATACGACAGCAGTGGACATGGAAGTGGAGCAACAGCAGCAGCCACCTTCTGTAGCGGCCCCTTCTCCTCTGCTCACCTCCCTGCTAAGTAGTACTTCAGCAGTGGCCACGTCCTCCACTACGGCCCCTGCAACTGTTAGTGTGGCTAGAACAACTGCTCCAACTATCACATCCCTGCTGACCAGCGGACCTACATCCATACCAAATCAGCCGGCCATTAAGGGCGATCCAGCTTTAATGGCCCGTCCCATTAGTGGACCGCCCGGTAGTGAGTCTCTAGCGCCTAGTACGCCCACCACTCCCGGCAAGAGTCCTTCTCAGGCTGCTCCCACATTGTCCATGTTGCTGGAGCAAAAGAATAAAGGGGCAAACCCATCAAAGGGGAATAATGAAGCAAAGACGTTTGTTGTAGGCGATCCAGTCAATTTGGAGACGGCACCGCCTGAAACTCCAGCTCCTCCTCTTGCTTCAGCCGCCGCTGCCGATGCTGGTAGCGATGAAACTGATCCCAATGAGGAGCAACTTTTAGAAGTTTTTCAAAATATCATAATGAATGACATAGATATCGACATGGCCAGCGTTATCGAAGATGAGATCCTGAAAAATGTGGAAGATGTCGATGTGGCCTCTTCTCCCAGCAATGCGAAAGCCGAAGAGGTTATCGATTTCGAGGATAAATTGGATGCCTTAAAACGGGAGCAGACAAAGAAATCGGATGAGGTGAAACCGGTTGAGGTTGTCATTGGTTCTAGCGATGATTCGAATGACAATATACCATTGGCTACAGTTGCCACACACAGTGAGATCAAAGATCGGCATCAGGCAACTGATGGAGCGAAAGTGGAGGAAACCGCCGGCTCCACAACAGAACCATTAGTCAGTGAAGTTGGTGTGGAAGAAATTAATGAGACAATCACATTGATAAGCAGCTCTAGTGAAGATACAACAGATGTGCTAACAGTCACAACGAAGCCTGCGACTGAAGAGCTACCCACAACGGAATCAAAAAAGGAAGATGAACAGATGGAGAAAGAAAAAGAAGCACGCAAATCTCCTGAGGCAGGGACAACGTCTGCAGACACAATGGGGGAATCGGAGGAAACGCCTGCTATTCAGGAGACACAGCCATCCACAGAGGTAATTAAGTCCGCGGAGCCTACTTCGGATAAGCCCACCTCAGGGACGGATGAAGAGTCCTCGTCATTAACCGACAGCAACAAACAAGATGATCCTCACCGCCAAGCCAAACTTAACAAGCAGACGACCAACAAATCCTTTAGCTTAGAAGAGCACTCAAAGCCCGAATTGGTAGAAACCCATCCACCCCAACCGCCGACAGTGCCGGCTACTCGTGCCCCATTACTGCGCAAGCTGCCGCATCGCGACCGTTCCGAAAGCCCCATGGTCGATGATGACACTACGACAGCCAGTGATCATTCCACCGCTCGATCCAGCACACGACGTCGTTGCTCCTCTACGCCTGTAATTGACAGCATACCCAATTCACCGGCCTCTAGTGAGCACAATCCCCATGATGATCGCCGCGAGACAAGAGCTGCATCTAGGAAACTTTTTCAAACTATTTGCTCCACTCTGTTTGAGAGCAAATATTCATCACCCTTTCGTCGTCCCTTTCTTGAGGAGCATGGCCAACGTCATGCCGAGCTGTGTCTAAGACCTATGGACTTGCCGACCATTAGGCGAAATGTTGAATCGGGTGTCATCCGCAACATCAATGAGTTGCATCGCGATATCCTGCTGATGACCCAAAATGTATTGATCGCCTATAGGCCGCACACGACCCAGCACAAGACTGCGCTTCTCTTTTGGAAAGATTGCCAGGCAATTAAAGAATTTGGTGTCCAGCAAGTAGAATCATTGGTAACAGCTCCTGCACCGAACAGCGTGAGCAGTTCCAGCTCTTCCAATGCGACAGCAACCAGCTCTAGCTCCAGTAGTAGTAAAACGGATAAGGACAAAGACAAACCGGGGGCTAATAAAGCAAGAAGCGGTTCCCGCAAGAGCCAAAGGCATCATTAACTCCAATAAATAACAAATCATTATACATATATGTATTAGAGAAAGCATTTACTTTATTTGAATTGGATTAATCGAAAAATATTAAATTTTGTAACCGTCTCGATCGTGAGGAATGGCACACAGCACGTCGTCGTGGGCAATAGAATCTTCTCAAGCAACGCGATAGCTGCAGATCACACTGACACAGACGAGCCGCACACGACTCGGGACCGCCCCATTCGCCATGATCGATGGCACAGAGCGGTTTGCCACGATAACATTTCCACACATATGGCACGAAGTATTCCAGATAAGAGATGCAGTTGCTCTGGCCATAGCACTTGTCATGCAGCCGACAACACCGATCAATGCCATCTGTTGGAATACCCTGGCCACCGAAGCCACAATAGCAACCATAGCCTTTGTAAATCAAGGGATCACAGCTTGTCGAGCATTTGATCATGGAATACAAACGAGTCACATCACGTTTACCCCGCTCACTGGTTTCCATCTGCTGCTGCAGCTGGCGTTCCTCAAGGCTGGCATTGTTGAATTTCCATTTCATGGAATAACCAAATGGATCATTCACCCTGGCTATATAAACATTCTTCTCATCCATCAGATCCTCCAACTGGGCCTGCTGGCCATGGTTGGCAGTAATAATCCGTATATCTGTTACACGGCCATCGAAATGCTGATTCTTTAAATCCAAGAGTATCTGATCCCTGGGATATGCATTTTGCCAATCAATCGTTTGGTATTTATCCCTAAAAAGAACAAAATTCTGGTTATTGCAACCGAAACTATATTTTTTAATCTGTTTTCACGCCCTAACTTGTAGATGCAAATCTTTTTATTTTCTCGGATTGTACTCACTTGTGCCCCTCTTCGAGCCAAGGCTGTGGACGTTTAAGTTCTCCCGTCCAACCTTCCAGACCAACTTGCTGCCATTGTCCTTGTGGTGCGCTTACTAGACTGGTCTTTACATTTGTCTCTGGTAATGCGAATGTCGGGGATTCCGTAACTGAGGGGATTTCTGTGACATTAGGGAAAATTGGTTCCGCAAAATCGGAGCGTTTCATGGTTAAAAACTCAAAGCCTTTATCTTCTGGCGATTCGGTGGGCATTCTGAAGACAAAGATTGGATTTGCATTGCGCATAATGGGTCCATACATTTCCGGTATTATATGATCCACGAGCTCACTGTCGTTGGTAATGCCCTTGAAGGCCTTCCGAATGTCTTCAATAACCGTGACATTTGCCGCTACCACCAGGCAATAGAGAAGCAACTCTATGAAAATCCGAAACATTTGGCCAGGAAACGGGACTCAAATATTGCCAATGAAATGGAAAGAGAGAAAGGAAAAGAAAAACACAAGCTGAACCGCACTAGACGAGCTCCGAGCCGAAATTGAAGCTGGCCAGGCGAAATGCGGTAGTTGGTCAGTACACGAAAAGCAAAGTGAAGTTTAAATTGCTTAAAATCGTGTTAATAGCGAAAAGTAGCAACAAAATATAGTAAAGAAACAAACAACAATGAATCGCCGGCAGCAGCAGCGCCGACAACGACGTCGGCGACGACGACGGATTTGGTGCACAAACTCAAAGACCAACTTATTGGTGGGGCTATTAATACTCACAGACGACGACGACGATGAAGTGGCACAAAGTAGTTTGATGGGTCAGTTACCCAAATTCGAGCGAGTTAAGGCGAAGGTTAGCCCTGTTTTATTTATGTTTTTATTTTTATTTATAATTATTTTTATATTGTATTTGTGTTTTATTTTTGGTAGCCGCATGACTTGGCAGCTTTCCTTCCCACCTTGCTGCGAAATTGTGTGCAAAACAAAACATGGTAATTGAAATAAAAGTACAAGCTTATAATATCCAAAACAGTTTGTTAAAGTCTTGCTGCACATGTACATAATTAATGGTGGCCCTGCTCTCCGCCTTATTCGTTGCGTTAGAGCTCGTTAAAGTAGGAAACTTGAAAAGTTTTAAGCAAATAATAAAACTCCACTTGAAGTGTACAGTCAAGTGCACTTGTGAAGGTGAATAAGAATGAACTAGATACATTTATTTGGAAAAAACTTAGTTGACCGTTTGTATTTAGTAATTTATTTATTTCATTAGCAACTAAACAAAAGTAGTCGTTAACGGTTGGCCATTGAAACTTAAAAGAACATTTGGAGGTGGCGCCACTGTGCAACAAATCGATTGCCGCTGTACTTTTTGTGCAATCGATTAATTTTCATTCATTTCGATAGACCGATAAGAAACAGGAGCGAACTCAATTAAAATGAGTGGATTCAAATTATATATTTTTGCCATTAAATAAATTAACTCCTTTCATTTATTTTGTTATCTCTGTGACATTGTTAATTATGAAAGTAATAACAATTATCTGTCAATTAAAGTTGATTTTCCGATGGCTTGCCATTGGATTCCACTAATTTGGTACTTACAAGTACCCTTAATAAAACTATCGATATGTTTAACATCGATAGTATGTACGATATACTAATGAATGTACTTTTATTATTATTCATTGCAACCCTAAATTAATATTAGGGCGGCTACGTTCGAAAAGCTGAATTTGTCAAAACAAAAAAATGCGTAGTTACTCATCTTTTAGATATTCATTAAAGCCGAGACAAAATTAAGTCCCACTCTTCATTTACATATAAATTAAACTGCCGCGTACTTATTCAGTTTGGTTCTTTTCATGCCGGTACATTAAACTAATTCTTTTCTAATTTTTTTCAAACTATAGTTTCAAGTTTTTGTTTTAAAGTTTCTTTACTTTTTTATTTTCTGCAATATTATTAACTTACTTTCGATCAGGTTTTATCAGGTAATTGTTTACCCACTAATCTCAATTCTAAACTATAGCAGTTGATTAAAGTCTTTTAATTACTACAAATTTTATCGCGTGATGAAATTGCCATTTGCGGAACCCTTTTGCTCATCTAACTCCCTTCCTTTTTATATCTTTTTTTTATTGCTAAAGCAAACATACATACAAACAAAGACAAACAAAATGCTTTAATACATTTTTTTCTTTTTTCATTCTTTATTTTGATTTAATAAATGTGATTATTTTTCTTTCTGATCACCATCGTCCGCCCCATTGGTCGAACCGTTGCCGCTGCAGGGGGGTGGAGGAGGCTGAAGAAGATGTGGAGGATGCGTCCTCGCGGGCAAACGGAAATGCCGCGCATTGGGATTGGGGCAAGCATTTTTCCAGCTGCCGTTTGTTCAGAGTTCAAGTTGCTGTAGTGACTCTGGCTGACTGACTCGTTCTGCTTTGCTTTAATCGTTGCATTGTCATCTTGCCTCCGCTCCAGCAGCTTCTCCTCCAAGTATCTCCAAGCATTTCGTTTGTAAAGTGCTGGGGCATTGTTGCTGCTGTTATTTGTGGGAACAAGCACACACACACACGCATACACACACACAACAAAAGAAGAAGAAAACTATTTTCAAATTGGAAAGGTTTTGCACTTCGCCAACGCTGCCGTCGATGAAGCTCCGTTGCCATCATCGTCTATCTCTCTTTTCTCTCTCCCTCTTTGTTTCGCTGCTTCTCGTTAGTTAGTTTGTTATTTTAACTATTATATCAATTAGTTTCAGCCTTTGACGGTTTTCGAGATGGAAGGAAATGGCGGCAACAGCAGCAAAAAAAACAACAACAACCAACTGGATCGGATCAGTCGTTGCATTTCAGTGCTCTTTGCTGCTGCTTTCTCGCTTGGCGTTAGCCGCACTCGTTTGTACCTATTTTACTAGACTATATATATATATATATATATATACTTATATATATTTACATATGTATAAAATAGAGCAGAATTTCATTTAAAAAATATGTAAATAAGCCCAAACAAAAGTTGCTGCTGCGTTTGGCACTTTAAATGAGCGTGAAAACAATAACAAAACTACTAGAAATAGGGTTAAAAAAGGTGCTGTTCCGGCTTCGGGGAGAGAAAAAAAAATACAAAATTAACATTAATGAGTGGAGGAGAAATTTGTTTTTGTTTAAATGCAAAGTAATTTTTTTGTTTTGAACAGCAATCGCAGGTTTTTTCCCAACTTAATGGCGGTAGGGAGAGAGAGAGGGTGCAATGACCCTTAATTTAAAATCTACAAAACTGCAGCTCTACCTCTACCCTACAAAAGATCAGCGGCAGCAACAACAAGTGACATGGCAAACGGAGAGGGGACTTGGCTATATCCACTCATCCATAAACACCTTAAACTTTTTCTTCTACCTGTTATTGAAAGAAAAACAACGACATTTTGAAAAGCATTTTATACAAATATAGAGTAAATTCCATAGTGCCACATGAACTCTAAAGAACTTAGTTGGAAATCCATAGAAAACCAATTTTCAATTGATTTAAAGATAAATGCCAGCTACAAGATTTCATCATCCTACTTTATGCCACACTAAAGTGAATGCATTTCACTCCGAAATGGGACTATTTTGAAGTGTTATACCATCATTATAACAAGGCCCAGATAAGATTTCCACTTCAAATTGTATGTGTACTCTGCTCTGTTTTCAACTCTCTTTAGTACTCGAAGCGCCACAGCTGAGTATATAGGCAAACTATTGAAATAAATATGCCACAAAACATTCTAAACATCTATGACGATATGTGTTTTTGAATTCCTGTATTAATGACACGTTGAAGTGGACGAATCTAAATCCTTTTTAAATTAGTTAAAGAAACAATTGTGTATCTAATAAAGTAACGCTGTTTGATTCACATCATTTTCAGTCTGATTTTATTTTAAATCAGATTAAATTTTAAAAATATATTTATTGTACTATGAAATCAATATGAAAATTGTATATTAAATTTACCAAGGATTCATCATTTCTCTTTTTCAGAATAAATTTATCACTAATAATCATATGATATTGATTTAACTTTAAATAGTTTTTGTAAAAATGACAAAACTTAAATCCAACGTTCAATCATGTAGAACATCGAAAGACTAACAAAATTATTTATTATTCCAGTTTATTTTTTATCCACTTTGTAAATGTCATTCACATATGTACATATGTACATAAATAACAATATATTTAAAACAAATTTTAAATTTTATCCAACAATTTTGTATAAACTAGTCATAAAATGTTTGCTGAGTCGCGAAGCAAGTTGCAAGTCTCATATGTAACTTCCACTCGTGATAGCTAAGGAATAGACTTAATCTCTCCTTGTGCTCTTACTGAAAGCAAAGGTTTCCCCAAGTCCTTAGGTAAAATGAATTTTTTTTAGGTTTTTAAGGTGCATTTTTAATGCTGATAATACAACAGTCAGAGCAAAGGAACAGTTAAAATAAAAAATGACTGCTACTGTTATCATCCCTAAGGTCAAGCACGCCCACGCAATAACAGCAGCAGCTATTAAAAAAGTGACTTGACTAAAGAGAAAAACCCGTTAAATTTTTCAAACGTGGCCACACTTACCCGCCAAGCGACCCGCAGGCGCTGCATTTTCACACGCTGGCGCACCACAGTAACAACGACAACAACAACAAATGCTGGCCCAAACCCAATCCCATCCATTGCTGTCTGTGTTTGTCAACCGTAAGCTCCAGATACAGATACATGTATATGTGTGTGTATGAACATTTGTGCTTGTCTAGGGGCGCTTGTTTCGATTTTCAATCGCGTGTCGCACGCCCATAAATTGGTGGGCCACAGCCAGGCGGCTGTCACAGTCGAGAGTTGCAGATAAAAGCGCACAAATCAGCAGTAAAGCTGCAACATGCGGGCGACACACATTGCTGGCAAGCGGGACGAAAGGCGGGGGGGATGGGAAAGGTGGTTGCAACTGCGCCTGCGTAAAGGCCATTGACTTGGTTTTGTTTTTATTATTTTTGCGGGCTCATTTGTTGATGACGAGCTACTACTGCGGGGCGGCGTGTGGCGGTAGTGAATCATCATGTGGGTCACGGGTCAATCGGGCATCTATAATTAATGCGTCTGCTAATTGTGACCCCCACCACCCTCTCCACTCGCTCTCTCTCTCTTTCTCGTTGTAAAAACTGCATTAGTTGTACCTCTCTGCGCGGCGCTCTTGTTGTGCTGACCCAACTTAATAGACGAGCATGAAATCTAGTCACGAACTTAATCATGAACAAACCGTGCACTAGATCCATGTTCGCCGACAAAATAGAGTCAAGAGACGCTGCCAGCATAGATGGTAGAAAGAAAGGATTCCATCCATTTATCTATCCATCCACACACATACATACAAACATTCACATCCAAGCCCAATCCTACAATGATTATTGCCATTGCACGACTTTTTCTGTGGCATTTTCTGGTGATTGGTGATTTTCGGTTCGGTTTGGTTTGGTTTTGCATGTCATGTCATTGCTCCATCGTTTGTTCTACCCTCCCTTCCTCTCTCTCTCTCTCTCTTTCTCTCCCTCTCTTTCTCGTTCTCTGTTTCCCCATCATCCCAATGGCCCGGCAACAATTTCAATTGGGGCCTTCGTTTGATCGGTTTTCATAGCTCAATTGGCGGCGACTGCTGCTACGTTCATTTTTTTCTTGGTTTTTTTTTTTTTTTTTGAATGAATCAAAAGCTTGAAGCTTCGAATTAAGGTTTATTATTTTTTGTCGTTGGCTTTTTTGTTGCTTTTTTGCTGATTTATACAATAATAATATTCAACAACCCCCAACTCCCCGCCTTTATCTACCCCCTCTGTCTTCTTATAAAAGCCGACAACAAAAACATCGCTGTCGTCGACTGATTGTTTAAGAATAATGGCGACGGAGGGCATCTCATTGCAGTTTAAATTTCTGCTGATCTCTGCGTCAAAAAGAGTTCGACAAAAAAATAATAAACTATAAACGCGCCATATTCTCCGAATTCTTTTTTTTTTTTTGTATGTATATTTGTCAAAACTTAGAAATAAGAAAAACAAAGAATGAGAACGAGAAAACCTATTTCCAAAATTCCCTAAGCCAAAGTCGACTTTATATTACCTAGTAGAATACCCAAAGTAATAGGTAAAGGTTCTACCAAAAGATATTTGATTTTAAGTTTGTACAAAGGTTAAACAAAATTCTTAATATTTTTTAAATTCGGGAATATCAATATTATTTATTATTGGTGGCGGCAAGAACCTAATGTAGAATTAATTAAGCCCCAAAGACATTCGACTTATCAAATATTCGGGAGAAATGAGATTTTACTCTCAAGGATCACAGTGAATGTGCAAGTATTCTAACAAAATCTATATACCTCATTTGGCCTATGAATACAGGGTACTATAGTTTCTTCTAAGAATTTCAGCAATTTGTTCCGGTAGAAAAACTTAAGGCGGAACCTTTAGAGTCCCATCCATCCCATGGCAGAAATGTTGTTGAACCTTTTGTGTTTTTTGAATTGTTTCAAGAGTAAAAGAACAGAGAGCAGCAACGTTTCGACAATTAATTTAAGACTTAATTTGTTTCTTTTTTTTTTTGGGGGTTCAAAATGATACACATTAGCATTAATGTTAATTTAGTGCGGTGTAATCACGACAGAGTCACCTAAAGCCTAGAGAGCAGAGATCTACTTCTACTTTGTCTTTATTTCCTCCAGGTGCTACATCGTTCTATGTGGCTGACGTTGCGTGCGTGTTTTGTTGGATGACTAATTACTTTTCAAGAGAGAGAGAGAGAGAGCGAGAGAGGGAGAGAAAAAGGGAGAGGCTTACAAACAGGTGGTTGATTTCCGTTAGGGGTTTTCGAAAAATGCAAAACTCCAGGTTAACTTTATTTCGATGATTGAACTACCGTTTTTAATGAGTGTGGATCTAGTCACAAATACTAAAACATTAATGTGAAACACTGGACCCTCACTCACTAAAAACAGAAGTAGTAGTTGTTATTATTGTTGTAGTAGTAGTATCCGCCATTTCATTTCATTCCATTCCATTTCATTTATATTTATTTCCATTGTTAAATGCGATAGTGCTAAATAGTTGAAACAACAAAACAAATGCGAACGATGAGCGACCCATTTTGTTTTACAAAATGTTGTTGATAAGCGGTGAAGGCGGACAAATGCCTCTGCTTGCCGCTGCTGCTGATGCTTTCTTCTTATCAGCACAAGCAACAAAAAGAAATGATCGTTGATTTAAAAAAAAAAAACGACGAAAAGGAAGAAAATATATTTCTACTACACATTCATGTATACATTTGGATGTTTGTATGTACGAAATTGCACTAAATTCGAAAAATGTAAGCCGTGTGGCAACGCCAGCAAAAGAACCGCTTATTGGCAAGCGGTTTTTTATATATAGGGTTTTTCGCGTGCTTTCACATATACACATACATACCACAACTACAAGCTCAATAAAAGCTACACACGCGCACACAGAACTGAGAGAGCCAGAGCAAGAGCAAGTGAGCAACAAATGAGTGGAGTGAACAACGATCGCTCTCAGTAGTGGTTGTTGTTTTTGTGTTCTGGTGAAGCTGAAGAAGTATGGCGAATTTTTATACACACATACAGCATATACACACATAGATTTATATACATATATATATATATGTATATAGACAGGCAAACGCACTTAACTGAACTTTTCCACGTATTGCTGTGCCTGTCAATTTCATTTTCACTAAATTGTTATTGAAATTAAATCATTTCTAATAAGTAGATAATCGACACGAAAGAGCGAGAGAGAGTGCGCAAATGTTGCGTGCATCCGCACTACTCATTATATCGGTAAAGCGTCGTCACAAATACATACACACTGTGGAGGAGAGTGACTTTAGTCGTAATTTAATATATATTTTTTCAATGTTTCTTTTTGTTATTTTTGTTGCTGCGTTTGCTTTAATTTAAAGTCGTCGACGAGGGCAATTAACGCAACAAGCTGGCATCTCTCTATCTCTTACTTTTAGGCAGTGTACAGTTATTTTGTAAAATTCTTTACACATACACACACGCACACACAAGAAAAGGCACACACTCAACCGAAAACGTGTAATTACGAAGCGTCGCGACACTGTGGCAGACAACAATTCAATTATTTTTCCGTGTTTTTAAATTTTCCTTACAGTATTTGTTTATAACTTTCTGCCGAGCTACACACTGAGAATCTCTTTTCTGTTGTTTTAAATTTCATTTTGTCAGGAATAACGTTCGGCGACGGCGCAGAAGAAACAAAACTCGGGAACGCCGCTCTCGCATTTATATATCACATATTTTCTATTCACCATGAGATCAAAACTCACCAGAGAATAACAAGCCTCTCTCTCTTTTGCTCTCTCAGCCAACCGAAGTCCGCTGCTTGATCTGGGGCTGTCCACGCGTTTCGTTTGAAATCTTTCCATTTGATGAGCCTCGAAATACTGCAAAACATTTAAATCTTAAATTTTGTTATTAAGTTGATAATGTTTTCATAAATTAAAAAGTATGTCTTAAATTTTTGAACTTAGTTTAAAATATTTTACATAGAAATCCTTTTGAGTTGGCAGCTCCAACGTGGTGGTAATTGAACTCTCTGCCGCTGTAGAAAAGGTTCACATACACACGGTTATTGCTGAGCGTGAATTTCTGTGTGTGCGAGCTAATGTATGTGTGTGTGTGCAAATGATACAAAGAAGAATTATATCAAAAGCGGAGAAAAATAATGATGACGCAGTGAAAAGAAAAAAAAATTATATTAAAATAATTACAACGGCGCGTTCAACTTGGTCGTGTTTGGTTTTTCTTTAACTATTGGCTGGCGGGGTGGGTTTTCTTGAGGAATTGTAGCGAAATGCTTGGGAAAGGTTTTCCATACAAAAATTGTTTTACATAGTTTGTACATAGGAATGTACCTTCATACATGCTACAAACATATGTATGTACAGACATACATATGTACATACATATGTATGTATGAAATGAAAAAGTGTACCGCATTAAGGGTATTCACATTTTATGTATGGCCAATTTCGGGTACATGGCAAAAAAAATGTACATATGTATGTACATACATACATACATACATATATAAAAAACGGGAATAAACTGAGGGCGATTTCTGGCTGAAGGGTTGTCTTGTCTGCTGTCTTCCTGTTCCTGAAGAACACTCTCCCCCTCCAGCAGCATTTAGGGCCGGGCAAATGAACTCACACACTCGTCTCGCGCAGCTGTTGCTTCATTGAACTCCAAGTCCAAGTCAGTCAGTAGTAGTAATCTTCTTCGTCACCGCTTTCTTCTCTCCTCCTCGCATCGACTACTCCCCTACTTCTCATTATACGAAAAAAAATTGCCCAGCGGGTAGAATTTTATTTCATTTATTTAAGGTTTTTTTCCGCCGTTGTCGTCAAGGTGACACACATTGACATAGTGAATGAAATTTTGTGCAGAAATGACAAAATTGTATTTAAATACTATTTTCATCGATTTTCCATTTCCTGTAATTTGTATTCGCGAAAAAGAAACAAACACACACAGAACAAAAAGAAATGCGTCTCTGACGTGTATGCGCAAAGAGCTCATTTTAAATATGCGAGTCGTGGGCGTTTTTTGGATTCGTTCCTTAGGGATTTATTTCATTGTGATATTCTGCAGCAAGTTTAGCTACAGACTACTACTACGTACATACATACTAATGATTAAATGAGCCTTATTGGAAATTAGGCAAGGGATAAATTTAATTTATTGGTCTAAAGATATTCGCTCTCTTTAACTTTTCTTATAATTGCATTGCCAAACGTTGTTGATTGATTACCTCTGAAAAAAAGGGTATATTCGAGTCTTAAAAAACTTTCCTTCTTTTAAGAGGCCTTCGATTAAAAAAGATATTTATATTCTAAATAATGATAAAGTTCGTTTTCATAAATTCGTCCGTTGAGCCTGGGTTTTGCTGTAAAATTATGTCCCAACATTTATCTGATATTATAATACATATATTTTGGCTGTTATACCACTGATTCTTCAATTCTTAAACAAAGCAATTTGCATCTAAAAATTTTTCTGCTTTGCTTTTCATGTTTCCTTTTTCTTACATTTATTCTAAAAAAATTAAAGAGAATACAATTATAAAGATTATATAAAATTATATAAAAATTGTTTTTTACGAAATCTTTTCAAGAGATCACCAGTTTGTTGTGACTTATTGGTGTTCACAAATTGGCACGGCAAAAATTGTGAATAAACGACTGTTAAAATTATTGTAGATCTTTGCAACACTTTCATCTTTTAATTTAGATATTTAATTATAGAACTTTCCAACTGAATCTAGCAGATAACTTGGGTACTTCACCTTTTACAGCTGATAAAAGACCTTTCAGTTAGGGTTCTTCCCCCATAAACCTTATCATCGTGATCATCTGCATCACTGAACTGTATATTCGTCTAATATTTTGCCAAGACATCTGCTTGTTGCCCTAATTAAACGCTGAATTCTTCCCACAGTCTTTGGACCCCATCGCCTAACCCAATTCATTGCGCTGTAACTCTAGAGCAGATTAAAAGATACTCACACACATACACACACACACACATGCATCGCCTGGGATACTACTTGTCATTGCGCAAAATTTCAAGGTGTGTACACACGGAGGCTCTGACCCAAGTAATCTCAAACCCATTGCGACGAACTCGTATCTTTTTGGCATTGCCCAATTGCCAGCAGTCCGGGGTTGGCCAAGCCAGGCCGCATCCAAATCCAACATAACATACACGTCCAATGGACGACGTGGATGTGGATGTGGATGTGGGGACGTGGACATCCACTCACATTAAATTACATACACTCCTTTTGTTTGCAATATATTTAAATTGCTTGGCTTGGGCCTGTCTAAACAGTCCAAAAACAGAAAAGAAAGATCGGCCTATCCAATGGCTCAAAACAAATGGCAAAGTTCAAATGAGGTTAACAGCATTTCATGCCACCTTCCACTGGAGTTGAAGCTGAAGCTGAAGGTAGATGGTAGGATGGTTGCTCGATGGTTGCTCGAGGATGGAGGATGCCAGGCCACCAAAATGGATATAAAAACTGCAAAATAAAAACAAACAAACAAACCAACAAGTCAGCCAGTCAGCCAGCCAGCAAGTAACCAACCAACAAACGCAGCCAAAAAGCCATCTTAAACGACAGACAGGCAAAAGGAAGCATGACCATAGGTAACGATAGCACCAACTTCAACTCCAACTCTAACTGCAGCTCCAATAAAAAGACATGAGCGCAAATCTGAAGCCATGGCTTCATATATATACATATATAAAAAAAAAACCTTTCTAACGATCGTTTACCTCTCGCAAAATGTAACAAAGGAGTCGGATACAAAAAAAAAGTTGCTTAGCCTGGTTAGAGGATGGGACGACAGCAACAGCAGCAGATGGGCTATGAAGACGGGTGGTGGAGCAAGCGGTGTAAGGAGGCTGGCCTGGGCCAAGCCTAGGCCAAGCGCCCACTTCCTACTTGTTGCCAACTTTGCTGAGATTTGGATTTCGACTGCTGCTGAGCGGCAGCGTCGTCGCATTAGGACTGAGGTTTTCGGCTAACTTGGCCGTCCAGTGGTCCCCTTTGCATACGCCACTGCGGCAAAAAAAAAAAAAGAAAAAACGTTGTTGGTTGGCGGCGGCGGCGTCGGTGATGGTGAGGAAGAAACACACAAAAAAGAAAAGAGTAATAACCAGTTTTGTCTCCCAAAAAAGCCAAACAAATGAAGTCAAGTCGAGTAAAAAAAAAAAAACGAAAAAAGAACGTACCTCATGTTTACGAGTGGAACCAGCGGCAGCAGCAGCAGCAGCAGAACCGAGCAAGAGATCCAAGAAGGCTTGGATGGGGTGGTGGAGGTACGCAGAGAGGGGAAGGAAGGAGGCAACCAGGTCGGGTCGGGCGCTCTTCAGCCTTAACTTTAACGTTAACGGCCATCATCAGATAGAGCCAGGCAAGAAGACCAAGAGACCAGTACAGTTGTTGGTACCATCATCAGCCGACTGTTCGCTCCGTCGTCGTCGTCGTCGTCGTCATCGTTGTTGTAGGAGTTTTTGGGCTCCACAGAAGTTCAGTTACACGCTCATTACATAGATACCACTGTGCAAGAGCGAGATGGAGATGGAGAGAGACAGAGACAGAGAGAGAGAGAGAGAGAGAAAGAAAGAAAGAGAGAGAGAGAGAGCAAGCGAGGGAGAGCATCCAACAGATACATTATATGTGGCTCAGCTCAGGCTATAGATACATACAATTTATGTATTGCAGATACATAGATAGAAGAAGCTGGGGCCTAGCTGACTTGCTGACTCGCTGGATTGCTAGCCTGGACTTGCTTTGGATGGTGCTCTGACGGTTTCTGCTCTTGCCTTTCTAAACTTTGGGCCTTGTGCTTGTGCCGATGTTTATCGCGGCAAAGTAGAAAAAGTCAAGACTCCCACAAAAAAAAAAAAAAAAAAAAGAAGCAAACCGAACCATTTCTTTGGCCTAGCTTCCCTGCTGCTGCTGCTGCCATGATCATCATGATGATGATGACGATGCTCCTCCTAACAGAAAGATCTTTCTTCTCATGCATAAATTGCAAACGAAAGCATCATTAGCTTTGAAATTTTTATGTATTGTGAATTGTTCAGGATACAAAGCAACCAATACCGTCTGAGATACTTCAACTCCAGCTCCAATTCCATACTCTGACCGTGTAATTGTGAAAACAATTTAGACGAATTTTCCAGTTCAATTGCGCTTTTAATTTAAATTGCATTTTCACTCTTTCTCCGCTGTCTCCGTGGATCAATTGTCAGTCAGAGGAAGCAAATTGCCTAAACGCTATGGAAATGTCCAAATGTTTGGGCTCTGCACTACAACAAATTGCGAGAAATTGTAGGCGAATTGCCCAAAATGATCAATCGATCAGCAATCGATCTCAAAACAAGACTAATTAATGCTGCCAATTAAGTACCATTTTGTAGATCCAAAGTATATAGGAAAGTGATGAATGTTTTATAGATTTTTCTACCCGCATTGATCTTGGGTTTGATTAGAAAAAAGTTTCTTATTTGTTGTTTTGCATGGTTACAACTTCGAAGACTGTTTAATGGGCAAACATTTGAGACTAAGAGTCACTTAAAATCAGAAAGGGGGTGGGCGGTGTGGGGGGGGCTCCCTTGTATACTTATTGACCACTTGAAAAGCCTTTCACCGAGCGCCAACTTGAAACTTTTGCCTAAAATGTTGTTATTGTTGTGAAACATTAAAGAACTAAGTACAACAAATCGCCTGCTGCTAAATTTCACTGTTTATTCTGTTTATTTCTTATGCTTGAGCTGAAATTAAAAGACTATAAACAATCGTGAGAATGGCACTTGAACATGTTCAAAACTATAATGGGCCTAAAACGAAAATGGAAGACGAAGACGAAGGCGCACAACAAGCCAGAGTCAGAGTCAGAGTCAGAGCCAGGCCAGAGCTGGAGCTGGAGCCGTAGCATAGTCTTAGCCAGAGACGGAGCAAAGAAACGAACAAGCCAAGCTAAATGAACAGACAGTCAATCAACTTTTAGCAAAAAGCAACAACAACAAATACATTGAGGTTTGAGGAGGATGACGATGACTGTGACGATACGTTTGCATTGGATGATACAAGGGGGAAATTGTGGTGGAACGGGTGGAGGGGGATGTTCCATCAAAGAAACCAACGCGCGCGATCACGAGATCTCTCTACCAAAGGAAAGAGAGAGAGAGAGAGAGAGAGAGAGATAGAGATGAAGATGATTTAAACGGAGCGCCAAAAGAAAACTATTACAAAATGATCAGAAATGAACAGAAAATCAAATCAGTGTGTGCGCAAACGAACCTGATCTGAGCCTTGGCCAAATGGTGATGGTCAGATGGGTTGATGGTGATGCCGATCGTATCGGATTGGGTTTGGTTCGAGGAGTCTCGAGACTCGATTACAATAATTACCATCGGCTACGCGCGCGCGCGCATTTCAAGCAAAGTAGAGTCCAACTATTACGTGCATATACAATTTTTATAAGAAATTGAAGTCAAGAAGCAGAATTAAAACAAAACTCATCAACAGATACAAACACGCACACAACAGAGAGAGAGAGAGAGAGATACACACTTACACACAGTTAAAACATGGCATAAGTCAATCGTGAAGGGATCTATGTATCTTTTGATGCTTCAACTCCAAGTTCATCTAGGAATCACAGTGGCGGTTCAATAAGAGAGAGTGTTTCTATACTTTTCATTAAGAATATATTTATAAATTTGAAAAAAAAAAAATATTTCAGTTGAAAAAGGAAACTCTTAGAAACTTTTATTTACATATGTACATAGAAATCTGAAATTAGGCATTCGAATTTTTAAAAAATGTATATTTCTGAATATATGTATATACATACATACATATATACATACAATCTTTAGATAAATATAATAATTTTGTATATATTTCGTTTGGTTAGCATAAAATCCAGGTTGAATTAAATAACTTGGGCATTGAAACACAATTTTTGCAAATATTAATTTTGTTTTTATTCAAAAGCCCCTTTCACTATTAAGGTAAAAATCCGGCCCCAATGGATTTCTATCTTAGCATACAAATGTATCTGTGTGTGTTTGTGTGCCGGTATGTGTGTGTTTGTGTATCTGGGGTCCATTTGGCAAAGCGAATCGGGCAAAACAAGAAATTGAAAAACAGACAGTTACAACGTCATAATGAAGCCTGGGCTTGGGCTTTAGCTCAGTTTACAGAATCGACGGCAAACCGCATGCCTACACACACAAACCAAGAAACACACACATACATTCAACAGATCGTGATGTTGTTGTATACACATAGGCGAGCATAGCTGTTTTTTTTTCTTTTCGCAAGATACATAGCAGCCCAGAACCAATGAAAGAGAGAAAAATATAGAGAGGGAGAGAAGAAGAACCTGAAAGCTAAGTTTCTGTTAGTTGTTGTTGTTGCTATTTCTCTCATGCGATTTTCCACGTTAAATGAAAGGCATAAGCTTTGACAGCGCATCAACAGTAGCTACATAAAGCAGCCGCAGCAGCAGCAGCGGCAGTGGCAGCGACCACGGCAGCATCAGTATTTAGATGTACATAACTAACTATTAAAATAAAATGTGATCTCGTTTTATGATAATGAAAAATACATGCAACAACAAAACAGCTTGCCCTATACGTCGTACATACAGTGTGCGTGTGCGTGTGTGTGATTGTGTGAGGAAAATTTATTGATATTCATTGTTTATTTGTATGCAGCAAACTCTCGCCGCATCTTGGGATGCTGCTGGCGTACTGTAATCACAATTGTTGGTTTCTTTCTTTGGCAACAACTAACAGCAATAGCCAAAGAGTTATCAAGTTGAAGAATTCGAAAACTAAATATCCTTGAACGAGAATGAAATATATTATTGGTTGAGCTGATTACACCTAATATATGTAAATCCAGGGTTCTTGTTGTTTTATTTCCTAGCTTAATGAGAGCAAGAATTAAATGTACAAAATTATATTTTATACGTACCATTACTTTAATATACCCTTCTTTGTCTATACTTTTAGGGTATCCAAAGGCTGCACAACAAGTCGCTCTGCGTGTGCCTTCACTTCTAGCCACACATAGATACATGTGTATATATGCCCACACACACACACACACACACACACCGAACCTAGCAACTGGCTTTTGGTCTATAATTCTTGTTTCTGGTTTCTCCTCAAGCCAGCATCCAAGATAAGGACCATAGGCACAGCGTCTTCGTCTCAGCAACATCTTTCGAATAGACCTGGACAACAGGAAACTGCAGCATCAGCAGCAGCACTAGCAACATGGCGCTTTGTCTCCCAAAGGAAGCGGGGACCAGTAATATTTACATTTATTGCAAAATTATGCATATTTTTTTTTTTTTTTTTTTTTTTTGTTGCTTCAGTCGAGAGTGCATGAGCAATTTTTATTTTATTCGCAAAATGGGCATGGGAATGTGCAAAACTTTTCTTGTTGCATTTATCAACACTGCCGCTAGCGCTTTTCGGCCCAAAAATTGAGCAATCAACGGTTGAAAAACAAAAACAAAAACAAAAAACAACAACGTCATTTATTAATGAGTTTGTAATTTGAATAAAATTTATGACGTGAACTCATTTCTATGGAGCTGCTGCTAATGCCTGTGGTTTTCCAAGCCTCTCCAGTGAAAATGCGCTGGAAAGTTTGTGCGGTTGCTTGGCCCGATGCTTTTTCTTCTTTTATGAAAATTTCACGCTAGTCGAAAAGAATTATTAATTGCGCAGCAGCAACAACGAACGAAACAACAACGAAAATTCAAAAGTGGGAATTATGCATCGTTGCGCAGAAGCAGAACGCAGTTAGATCTATGTATGTGTGTGTGTGTGTAAGCGCGTGTAAAAATATGGTAAACATGATAATACGTAATAACAAAAAAGGGAAATATAAAATCAGGTACAAATTTTCACCAAAAAAAAAACCTGAGTTTACATGACTGCAGTTGGGTGGGGGAAGGGTTGGATAGGGAGGGAGTTTGACTTTGACGATTCGTGGTCACACAGTGTGAAGAAGAATGGAATAGGAAACACTGCATTGCACCGTTGTTTGGTGGGCTGTTACAGATTTTGTTGAAGTTGTTGTAGTTGTAGAAAGATTTTTGTTGGTAGATAACAAATGAAAGTGCCTGGTACTGTTGAAATTGTTGGCCTGTAAATCTGGGGGTTGGGGCCAAATGAATGTAGGGTCTAAAAGAAAGCAGAATCAAAAGTAGCAGAAGGAGGTTGAATTTTGAACAACAAAAGAAACAAAAGTCGTTTTAAACAATTTAGATGTAAGAGTGCCTGCTCTTGTTCTTCTATGTAAGTTGGTTGGGTTTCCATTTGCATATGGTTTTATGAAGAAAGATGGGCGATAAGTAATGTTTGTTAGTATTGTTAAGCATTATTGTGAGTTGGCAACTCCTTTTCATGTCATTTAACAACACTGGCCCGAATCGTCAAAATAAATTAAGAGCAGTGTGCTTTTATTCTTGAATACTTTAATAGCAATGACAAGTAAGTTTATTAAATTCGCCTCAAAACTGTTGCCGAGCTTTGCGACCAGGCAACTCTATGGAGGACAAGCCGGACGACGTGGGCGTGGAAAACTAATGACTTTAGGCGGTGTCGTTACTGGTGGCATTGGCCTGCTGCTGTACGCCTTGGAAGCCAGTGTGGATGCCTCTGGCGATTGTGTGCATCCTCCAAAGCACAAATGGTCCGATTCGGGCTTATTATCCGCCCTGGATAAGGAGGGCATTCGTCGTGGCTATCAGGTATACAAGGAAGTCTGCGCTTCTTGCCATTCGATGCAGTACATTGCCTACCGCAATTTGGTCAATGTTTGTATGACGGAATCGGAGGCCAAGGCTGAAGCTGAGCGAATTACCGTCAGGGATGGGCCCAATGATGATGGCGAATATTACGATCGGCCGGGAAAGCTGAGCGACTATTTCCCATCACCCTATGAAAATGAGGAGGCTGCTCGCTCGGCCAACAATGGGTCTTATCCACCGGATCTCAGCTATATTGTGTCCGCCCGTAAGGGTGGTGAGAATTATATCTTTGCCCTTTTAACTGGGTACTGCGATCCACCAGCTGGGTTTTCACTACAAGATGGCCAATACTACAATCCATACTTCTCGGGTGGAAACATTGCCATGTCTCAGATTATTAGCAATGAGGCGGTTACCTATGAAGATCCCGAGATTGCTGCTTCGGCCTCCCAGATTGCTAAAGATGTTTGCACATTTCTCAAGTGGACATCGGAGCCAGAATCAGATGAACGCAAACTTCTACTGATCAAGTTGGTCATTATGTCGACATTTCTAATAAGCATTACCTATTACATAAAACGTTTGAAGTGGTCCTCCCTCAAGTCGCGTAAGATTTTCTTTGTCCCAGCCAAGGAAAATGGTAACACTAAGGGTCACGGAAATAATTGTGACCATTAGAGGCAAAAAAATTTGTTAAATAAGAGATGTTGTGAATAAATATACATATTATATTTCCCACTAAACGCTTTTTGAAAATTTAGTCTTTAGGGCTATCTTGGCAAATGATTTTTTACTTTCAAACTTCGCGCGCAATGTAAGAGAAAACGTAACAAAATATTGAGTCGTAAGCAAGTAATGTAGTCTTCAGAGGCGCCATCTATGTCTCAACTTGCAATCAGCTGAGTGTACTCATTTTGAGACCAAATTGGTTAAAACGCGCCAATCGAGCTAAATAGACAAACAAAACACAAGTGTAATTAATTAACAAGTTGACAATATTAAATTTATTTAAATGCCCCATCCCTCTCGGAAGTTTATGGAATGCCTGCAGTATGCGGCACACAAACATCGGGATCAACGGCGCAAGGTGAGAACGTTAAGCATCAAGATTCATAGTTATCCGAATAATTTGTTTTACATTTGCAGGATCCAAAAGAAAGCCCCTATGTGAATCATGTTATAAATGTCAGCACCATCCTAGCTGTGGAGGCGGGCATAGAGGATGAAAACGTTCTAATGGCAGCTTTATTGCACGATGTCGTAGAGGATACGGATGCCACATTCTCAGATGTCGAGGGTCTCTTTGGGGCCGATGTCTGCTCATTGGTAAGAGAAGTAACAGATGATAAGTCCCTGGAGAAGCAGGAACGTAAACGTTTACAGATTGCAAATGCTGCCAAGACGAGCACCCGGGCTAAGCTCATAAAACTAGCGGATAAGTTGGACAATTTGAGAGATTTACAGGTTAACACGCCTCGCGGATGGACGGAGGTGAGTACTGAAAACACAATTGAACCAGAGCAATTGTCAACAAATCTTTTTCTTAGGAGCGTCGGGCTCAATACTTTGTGTGGGCCAAGGATGTGGTGGATCAACTTCGTGGCACTAACTGCCAACTGGAAGAAGAGCTGAACAAGATCTTTAGGAAGCAAAACCTACTTTGAAACCAAATGCCTATAAAAGTTTTAGAACAACATTCTAATTTTTATTGTTTTTGTAAAATGCCAGCATGAGATTAGCCAATTGTTGTGTCTCCTCCAGAGTGATGGCATTGTACAGGGAAGCGCGTATTCCGCCCACAGAACGATGTCCTTTTAGCTGTATCATACCTTCAGCTTCAGCCTTTGCCAGAAATTCCTTCTCCAGGGCATCGTTGCCGGCGGCACTGCCAATGCGGAATGGGACATTCATGCGGGAGCGCACATTTGCCTCCAACGGACAATAGTAAAAGCCATCGGATTTTTCA
Organism: Drosophila nebulosa; assembly: GCA_024703675.1. Taxonomy (NCBI): domain Eukaryota; kingdom Metazoa; phylum Arthropoda; class Insecta; order Diptera; family Drosophilidae; genus Drosophila; species Drosophila nebulosa. The sequence continues at coordinate 6,275,149 of JANFPS010000007.1, read as the reverse complement.
ATAGTCTCATAGATCAATCTAGACTTGGCCTTAGCTTGCTCAGCCATACCGGCAACGCCGCCATGATTTTTGATCCACTTGAAGACCAGCCCCATTACATAGATTCTGGAAGAAGATTCCAAAATAAGTAAGGAAACCACATCATATCCGGGACAGACTTACCCGAATGTCGGCGGCGTGTTAAGCAGGGAACTGTTCTTGTCCATCAGCTCAAAATTAAGAATGGAGGGAGTAGTTTTTAAATGTTTGCCAATCAGATCGTCGCGCACAATGATGACTGTAATGCCTGCAGGTCCAATATTCTTCTGGGCCCCGGCAAAGATCACACCAAATTTGCTGACATCGATGGGGCGGGAGAGGAAATTGGAGGACATATCACAGACCAGCGGCACATTAGATGCCAACTCGGGCACAAAGTCAAACTCCACACCCTCGACTGTCTCATTGTCACAGTAGTAGACATAGGATGCCTTTGGATCCAGTTGCCAGGTGCTCTGCCTGGGCACCGACGTATACTTGGCTGCTTTGGGCAGGACTGCATTCACTTTACCGTATTGGGCTGCTTCCTTGGCTGCTTTCGAAGACCAGGAGCCGGTAATGACATAATCCGCTGTACCTGTTATGCCGATTAGATTGAGAGCAACTGCAGCAAACTGTCCAGTGCCGCCGCCCTGCATCAGCAATATCTTATAATTACTGGGCACACTTAAAAGTTCCCGTAAATCGGCTATAGCTGCATCCTGTATTTTGGCATAATTTGAAGAGCGATGGGACATTTCCATAACCGAAATACCGCTGTCATTGCAATTAAGCAGATTTTGTTGCACCTCCTTCAGCACCTTTAAAGAGGAGATGAATGGAAGAATAAAGCGGTTAGATCTGGATGGCTTTTAACTCGTCTGACCAATTTTGACTCTGACTGACCTCTTCGGGCAATTTGGCGGGACCGGCAGCAAAGTTAATAACCATGTTGAGGCGTTGCGATCGAAATTATAACTGAACAATTGAACGCAAACACCACACGATGTCGACGCCAACGCAGACGCTGCGTAAAATAAAATGTAATAAAACGCATGCGGTAAAGTAGACGGAGAGCCCTGGACAACGAACTTTTCCTAAATGACAGAGGCGTTGCCTATGCATTGCTTGCAATTTCCAAGCCTTCTCGTGCACTTTAACTACGCCCCTGCAACGTATGGGAAGCGACAATAACAAGCAAAGCGGCGAATTTGATGAAAACAAGTTGTGCAAAACGTCAACGTCGACGGAGACAGAGAAGTTGACTGCAACTGCAACTGCATAGGCTTGTTTACCATCCGATCCCTCCGCTTAGCCGGTTGCCATGCACTTTTTTCTTCGTGTTTTGCTGGAAAGACAAAAACAAGTGCACCGCAAGCGGGTAAACAAGCTTCGACTCAATTACGTCTGTCTACAGTGGACACTCTAAAGACCAAATGACAAATGTGTTATATACATACTGACATACATAAATACTTAAGATAACCTGTTCTATTATTTTTATTTAAATATTTTGGCATCTGTTTTGCCTTTATCTGTGTTGTTTTTTCATACACATTTTGTTTTTGATTAACATTAATCAGTGTGTTTAGTGAGTCTAGCTTAGAAAGAACGTCTTTCTAAGAGCTTTACAAATTAGTTCTCCCTTGTTTTTTTATTACGCAATTCAATTAAAAATTGTTTGTTTTATAGCAAGAGCACGTAAGGTTAAAGTAAAGTATATCTTAACATTAGGAGAAGATTTATCTCATAACAGAGAAGTTATTAACTTGGTTTTGAAACAAATTACAAAACTGTTTAACAATTGGGATCGCATTGAAAATTATGTTATAATTCTAAGTAACTTTGTGATAAATTTGTTTCTTAATGTTAAACTGAACAAGAACAATTAACAAAATTTTTATATAACTTTCTAAATAATATTTATAACTTTTTTCAAATATAACAAATAATTCCAATGTTTATATCAATGAAAGTTATTCTATACGGCTGATATATTGTGATTCTTTAAAATGGTTAATATATGTATGAACATTTAGACGATTATTTAGCTCTTGTTTTAGCCACAATCTATGGTATTTTATGTGTTGTTATTGACCAGTTTTCACCAGTTCATATCTAAGAGTACGTACTTATTTCTTATCCGTCGCCGTTGATTAGATCGCAATGCCACAGGAAATGTGAACTTCCTCGGCCTTAAAGTGGTAAATACGTATTTTGTGCTTTATTTTGGGGTAGGCAATTTTCTTTTCTTTTTGCTTTTTTGGCATGTTTGGACGTCTGGCCGTGTCCATTGGTCTAATTACTCGATTTGCTATCGCTTCAGTCGGCATGAAAGGTGCTTAAAGTTTCCAATTTACTTGTATCGGGCCCCAAAACGAATTTCCAATGAGAAGCTGAGCAACGTGTCTGGAAATATAAACGTGCTGGGGCTTCTCTATATGGGCGGGTGGGTGCTTACGTTAGAGAGGGAGGCAGGTGGAGATAGTATGTGTGTTTGTGTGTTTGTGTGTGTGTGTGTGAGTGAGCTGATGTGAGTCTGCCTGGTCATTCATAAACGTTAAGCCAAAAAGTCAATATTTTTGCTCTTCAACGTTTCGAGGAGTTGCTTCAACCGTGGTGCAAAATGATTTGTTAAACTCATTCGAGTTTTCTATAATTTATTCTTCATTTTTTATATACATTTTATGCTTAAAAATATATTATTAATTGTTAATTCTGGTTATTACGGTGTTTCCGCTTGCACTTTATTGACAATATCGCTCCAAAATGTGCCATATTCCTTTAAAACAGTTCCACTGCAAATGAAAAGAAAAGAGAAATTTCAATATTATTGCAAGGAAAATTTATGCAAAAGATTACACAATTTGATTAAATACAAGCAGATGCTATAAATTACCATCAATTGATGATTCAACACATTTAAGCGGGTGGGCATTAGCATATGGCCAATGAAACACTCCACTCATGAAATTTTTAAAGCTAAATCGAAATGAAAAATGCTTTCAAATTTCAATAATTTGTCAAAGGACAAAAGTAATTATTAACCCTGAGACCTGTGCTAATGTTAGAGAATAAAGTCCTGATAATGGGTTTTAGTCGCCCAACAAGTTGCTGTGCGGCTAGCAAGCAATAAAATTACGTTCACTATGTTGCAGTTTCAATGGTTATTAATGAATGTAGCTCCGCTATAAATCATTATATTTTTATGGTATTCCTTGAATAGATATTGACCATATACAAACATTATTAGTGTGCAACTAATTAAGCTACAATTTTGAAATAAACTTTATACTCGCGGGTTGCAATTACGCGATTTAGACTGCTTCGTTGGATTGCCTGATTTGGGCCAAACATTAAGGTTTCTCAATGAAAGATTTAAAAGCAACGCAACAAAAACCAAAAGTTATTCAGATTTCTTATGAATAATTCCCATCTGACTTTCTGCCAACCATTTTAAAAGTTTCTTTAATAACTTTTATAATATTAGTTAAACGTTTTAGCTGGTTATATTCACTTTTGTATGCATAAACTTTCTCATGTCTCTATATATAGTAGGTTTTTAATGTCTAAGAGTTAGATAAAACAGAAACATTTGTTTTATAACAATGACTTAATACTTCTCAGGAGACAAATAAAACTTTAGATGAAATCAAAAAATCGTCTTTAAGCTTGCGAAGTAATTTTAGCCACTAGTTCTTCATGTGTTTATGTTCCTTAAACTTTTGAAATTTGGGTAACTAATAGCGCTCTTTTTGCAAGAGTTTACTTGCTGCAATAAGTTAAATAAAATTTATGTATTTTTTTATGAATCTTTAGCTAAGAGTCTTTCATCATGCATAAGTTGATGACGCTTTTCCCCTCCTCAACACATAAATATATTGTATTTTCACTTGCATAGGGGCCCTTCTCTAGCTTATGGTTAGCCTTAGTTCCCTTAGTTAAACTTTTGGTGTTAATGATAAATGATCAAGCTGTCAGGGAGCGCGCCGTCTTTGTAGCATAGTGTAGACTGAATCGCATGTTTATAAAGCCGTTGTCGCGATGGCTTACATATAAAAACTTCAACAACTTTTTGCCGCTGTCATTACACAGCGTCTTTTTGGGATGCCTTTAGCCATAGACACAACAACAATAGCACCAACATAGACATAGACAACAACAACAACAAGCATACACACACACACACACACACACACACAAACAAGAAACTCTTTTTACAAATAAATCAATTATATAATGCCTTTCAGTGTGATTATCCGGCAAGTTTGCTGACAATTATGCGCACATTTGTTATGTGGGTCAACGTGGCGTATGATTAATGAATTCCCTTCACGACACTCAGATGATAATGATGATGGTGATGGTGATGATTATGGTGGCAGATGACTGTTGACTCTACTTTATTGTCAAATCATCATCATCATCATCATCATCATCATAGCGGCAAAGGGCTTGGGGCCAGCAGCGGCTTTTACTTACGTAAAATAGACATTGCCCCGTTTATTCTGGGGTGCCTTCCATATCAGTTTGGCTCCCAGCTTATCCCGGTTATCCGAATGCGTTATGGCCGAGCATTCTGGTATGGTTTTTGTATTCTCACTTTGCTCCCATTCACCAATCCATTCATTGGAATTGGCATCGCGAGCCTGCAGAAAGAAACCCCTAAAGACTGTGCTCGTCTGTGTGTGCGGATAGATGACCACCGAGATTTGCTGGCCGGGATGATAGGACTGGGCACTGGCCACCACTTCGAAAGGATTAGTTTGTGCCGGCTGTGAGCGTGCCTGGCCATGATTGGGTTGATTGGCGCGCTGTTTTACACACGTATCGGCTGGTGCCCCATCCGGAAAGGCCCGCACAGAGATTTTGCCACCGAATAGTGGCAGGAGAAGACAAAACACTGACAAATATCGATTCTTCATATTTTCACTACACTTTCTAATGCTGATGATGTCGATGATGATGATGATGATAATGATGTTGATGCACACGCGCGCGTTCTCTGCAAATCTAACGGTTAAACTCGCAAAGCGGCCGCCATCGTTGGCCGTTTTTAAAGCCTCGCTGCGGCATTCGAAACAGCTTCACTGCGGCAGCGGCGGTTGTTGCTGCTGCTGCTAGCCATAGACATGGGAATGCGTGTGGCGTAGGGGTATGTATTGCCTCTAAGGTAGGTGGTTTACACAGAGGGGTGTGGGAAAGGGGGTTTTGTGTATGGGTGTGCTTTGTCGGTTGGCTAACCAGTTTTTAATGATTGAAAAAATCCAAGCTCTAAGCGGCAGTTCCTTTGCTGCAGCTCTTCCAAAACTGGGTCATACATTAGCCTGCCTTTCGTGGACTCCCCACTCCCCTTCCCACCGCTCTCTACCACTTCACCTTTCGTGTGGTCTGGGCTCTGGCTCTAAGTGCTCGATTGCGAAATTCTATGCTTCTAATCGTTGTTGTTGTTGGTGTTGTTGCTGTTGTTTGTATTGCGCCTATTCGGTGAATTTTTCAGCGCGTTTTAATGTTTTAATTGACAAGCAAGGTAGACAGACTGCCGTTGGCGTTGATTTCATTTGAGTTTTGTCTATAAATACTCTTGCCAAAACCAGCCTACTGATTCTATGAATGCTTTTAAGAAATGACTTAAAGAAGCTCTTGGGTACTGAACTATTAACTACTCAACTTTCTGATTCTGTCTCTTTTATCCTACTTACACCACTGCTGGGCAAGACTATCGAGTCACTATTGTTGACAACACATAATGGACAATTACATGTTTTGATTTAAATCTCATTCTGGTCATTTCTTGCTCCAGTCTATTTATTTTCCTCAATTATTCACAACATAACACGACTTCATTGAATAGAGAAAGTCTCAATACCAAATATGACTTAAGGTAATTAAAAACGATTATGAAATTGAATTTAATCTTTTATTGTTTAAGCAGCAATTTGTCTCATAAACAAATAAACGTATATTAACTTATGAAACTGATGAAAGAGCAATTTAAAATCATGTGCTACTTTGTGATTGTGATATGTATATGAAATACAATGACTTCAGTTAGAGTATATATATATCGTTTTTAATGAATTGTTGAATTGTTGTAAAATTTTTTATTTTCCTCTGCACTTTGTATTTCGCTTTTGCTGCGTTTCCCATGCACGTTTCCCAGTTATTTGCAAAAAGACAAGCTTGGATTTCCTTTCAGGGCTGTAAACGCCAAAATCGCCCACAATCCCCAACAACAGCAACAACAACAACAACAACAACCAACATAAGTATTTTGTTTCTTATTTACTTAAAGTTTTAATTAACTTTGAGTTTGGCAAACACAGCACAAGAATTTCTGCTTCACTTTGACTACGATTTCATTTTATTTTGTCTCGACGACGACCTATTTAATTAAATTTTGTAAATGTTGGTCAATTAGATTGTTGACTTTTTTAAATTACTTTTGGTCACTTAGGTGCATAAACGTAATAAATTTTGTAAAAAAAAAAACAAAAAAACCAAACAAAACTGAAATACTAAATTGCCCAAAAACATTTTTAAATAATTAAACAAATGTGCTAAACTACTTACAATTAGTTTTGGGTAGTTGTGCTTTTTTTATGATCTTCTTGCTTAGGTTATAATAGCTTTGATGACCACTTTGATTTATAGATAATAAAAAAAAAATGAAGTTCATGCTAAATACATAGGAAATAATCTCTGTCATTTTAAGATATCGATTTCTGGTAATTTAAATATATTTTTGCTGCTTATCTTTCCTAACATTAACAAATGAACAAGAAGTAGTTAATCAAAAATATATATCAAAATTGGAACCAAATATTGAGAAAACTACTAGTAAAAAAAGTTTTAGTGTCTCGTTCAATTCAATTCAATATTCAATTGTTAGGGTACATAAACTACGACTCAACCGAACTGAGCTTGAATTGGAAAAGGTCAGTTAACCCAAAAACAAAAAGAACAACAAAATTTCTAAATAAAAAGCTCAAAAAAAATAAAGCAAATAAAATGAAAAACTCTGACTCATCTATTATAAATGCGGCAAATGCGAATTTTCAACTCCCTGGACAGCTTCCCTTAAATGTTCAAGCATGGAAAATGACATTTGCGCCACATCACACCCAGAGCTTAGTACTGAATCCTGTTGCCTTTTATGCCCACCCATCTCAATCTGCTTCTCCTGCTCCCACCCTCCCACTTGGCAGCTGACCCCATCCAACGGTTCAGGCAATGCATGCGAAATTGAGTAAAACAAGCAAGTAATGAGAAAAAAAAAAACAAGAAAACCCAAGAAATAGCAAACTGAAAATAAGAAAGAAAGAGAAAAGCAAAGAAAATTTCAACGCTCAACGTTGAATGTGGCATGTAAATAGTACATTTTGTAGGCTATGCAGGGAAAATCCACTACATCGATGTGTTCGGTTGGCGCGGGAAAAAAAGGAAAGGAAAAGTGTGTCACCTGCAGGTTGGCCGCTGCCTGCTCTGCGCATGTCCTGTGAGCGGAAGTCGTGTTGATGAATAAGTTGTGGATGCCGTTTGTGGGTTCACCAACAAATTCGGGCTAAAAGTCCTACGCTCAGAACGCTGTTTGACGTTGAAGCGCGTGGTCGAGTCTCAGTCTCAGCTGGAAAAAACAAAAGACATTTCAGAAAAGACAAAATAAGAAAAAGGAAACTAAATACAATAACAACAATAACTAGACCAGAGTCAAGAAATTGTAAGCAATTTGTAGATTTAATACGCATTTATAAATACGTGTGTGTGTGTGTGTGTGTGTGTTTGACAGAGTGTGAGAGTGGACCTCTCTGCGTGTGTGTGTGTGTGTGTGTGAATGAAGGACCCTTAACTCATTACGGGCTGTGTGCAACAGAGCAACATGCAAATAAAAAACACCAAATACAAAAAAAAAAAAGTTCACCGAGTGCAAACACAAACAAAAAGCCAAAATTAACAGCAAGGAAAACAATATCAAAAAAAAAAAAAAGAATTCCAACAAACACAAACTTTTCCTGTTAAACAAAGAAAACAAAAAATAAACAAACACTTAACTTTTTAAGAGTGAAAAACAATTAAAGTAAAAAATAAAGTGATGGCCAACCAAAGAAGGCTATAAAAAAAAAATCAATGCTAAAAATAATATATTCGTCTATATGTACATATGTATGTACGTATACTCGATACGTATACGTGATATGTGCTAACTAGATAGCAAAACCAAATAATAATAAAGGAAATTCTCACGTGACGTATAAAAAGAAAACTAGAAACCGCACACACACACACCGGCAAGGGGTTAATGCACACCCCTCACTCCTACACACACACACACACACACCCTACAGATTCTCGGACTTGTATCCTTACAGCAGTTGTCAGTCACGTACTTTGATATTTTCCTCTAAGTAAACGGGGGGCTGGACAGGATCCGCCAGTCTAGATTGCCTGTGAATTGATTCGATCACATTTAACTCTTGGGAGTCCAATTCGTAACTGAAATTGGCAAAACATTGCAAGCAATTTAACTAATGTCAGAAATATTTATGAATTGTCTAAAGTGATTCAAATCGAAAGAATTATTCCAGCTATATAAAGGGGATTATATTATATTATAGTGTATTATATTTTAACAATAATCTCTCAGTTTAAAATCATTTGCATAAGTTTCTTTAGTTTTATCATCAGGCATAGAACTTACTTTTATATATATATGTAAATATATAAGTACTTATATACTTTGAAAGAAAAAATAGGAAATTTTTTTAAGAAGTACATAAAAATGACCAGTAAGAGCAGAGAAAGAAAACATTTTTTTCTCCCAAAAGCAAACTAGTTACTCATTTTTAGAGATAGAAATGTATAAAGATAAATTAGATCTATTAGAAAAATTTCAATAAGTTTATTTCTATATTCCTCTTGGTTTTGCTATTCGAATTTTGCCTTGCCTTGGCCCCCTTTTGTCTGAGCCACTGTGTTCCACTATAACAACCACACACATCCACACTCCTGTACACCTGTATAAACAACAACAGCAAAAGAACTCCTCAATTTTTTGCGCAGTCTGACAATATGTAAGAGGGAAAAGCATATGATTATGATGAGCAGTTGACGGCGGCTTGCATACTTTTAGGGGCAAACCAAAAATTGACAACATTTGCTCTGAATGTGAGTGAATATGACAAAGTGGGAATGGGAGTGTGTGTGTCTGTGTGTGTGTGTGCCGGAGTGTGGAGTGTAAGTTTAGGTTACCTTTTTGCCACATTTTGCATACATTGAATATAATGAACTGACTTGCTTTTAATAATTTAGCGCACTCACAACTAAATGGCGCCTTTAAAGTATGAAACGGCAGGCGACCTCAATATGAGGGGAGAAAAAGAAATATAATAAAAAAGCGAAAAAAAGAAGAAGAAAAAAATAAAATAACGACAACAACAAGCAAGCAAGCAACCAACCAACCATTTAATGCCGTCTTACCCTCCCTTTGAGTGTGTGTGTGTGTGTTTATGCAAGGCACACTAACACATTTAGCTTGGAGGACTACGTCATCCTAGCACAGAGCCAGAGAGCCTGTGCCTGTGCCCTGTGCCTGGGTCTGACTTTGCCTTATGCCAGCGTCGTCACATTTTCGCATTCACAATCACATCGCGTGGCATAGGCCTGGTTGGCCTCCACTACCACACACACACACACACACTAAAACACACTCACACAGTCACATGCACAGTGGAGTGAAGTTATACGTACTCAAGCCGTTTCTTTTTTTGGATCGATTTCGGGGAGTATAGACTTTGCGGCAGCTGCCGCCTGGCTGCATTTTTGTTCCGTCGTTTCGCTCTCTCTTTTTCTCTAGATTTACTTCGTTTACTGGCTCTGCATGGCAATCTGCTTGCAGCAGATTCAACTAGGGAGGATTCAAGGAGAAGTTGGGGAGGCTTGTGTGGTGTGTTGTGTGTGTCTGATGTGGGGGACGTCATCAAATCGAATTTAGCCTAAAAATATATAAAGGCAATATTATATTCTATTCGACTCTCTGTCAAGTGTTGCAGTCAATTTCGACATGCTGATGCCACCCGGCGTGGCATGACCCTTGACCTTCCGCCATATGCCATGTGCTCAATTTGCCATTTATGCTTCGATTTTGTCCTACAATTGCATGGCAAAAAAGCAGAGAAGCACATCGAAATCCTTGTCGCGCAGTTTGCGTTTATAATTTATATTACTTTCTTGTATGGATTCTCTTGTTTTTACTGGCGCCTTTGGCCTTGTCTTTAGCCCCTTGTATCTATATATGTATATATGGCAAATATATCTAGTGTATATATATATATATATCTGTGGTCTTTAAGTATGCCCAACGGCATTTTGTGGGCTCTAGAGGCGTGCCATTTTTATGACTATTAAAATATGCATTTAAATGTATCTTTTTCTTAAGAGTGTGTCTGTATGTGTGTGTGTGTGTGTAAAGGCCTGTGTGTGCGTATGTGTGTGACGTTGAAAATTGAAATTGTACGCTTATTTACTCAACATCTTGGCTCTTGGCGTTGATTGCCGTAACGCCCCATTGCCATGTACATGACTATAATAATGATTCGCCTCTCCATTTTATAGGCCAGCCAAGATAAATAGCTCGGCTACCCGCCGCCGCCGCCGGCTCAATTGCCTTGTGGTTGGTTCGCCTTGCTGCCATTTCAATCCTTTTGCTTCCAAGCATATTTAATCGAAGCATTTGTCTTCAAAATTCTTCTTCTGACTTAACCCTTAGAGCCTCTCAGGGCAAATATATGCAAAAGAATATAAATTTCAAAGGTTCTTCATGACTCTTTGAAATTCATAAACTAAATAAAAATATAAGACGATTATTTCTAAATTTTGTTTTAATTTATGACATCTTAACTAAGCCTTGGAAATCTGTACTGAAATAGATAAATTTTGGAAATATGATCCCCACTTAAAAGTAAAGTTAAGTGAAAGAATAAATTTGATATTAGCCAAATAGCAAGTTTTCTTTTGTAGCCTAATTACAGGCTAAATTCGGATGATTCCGATTTGAGTTTGGAATATATTCAATTGGATATTTCATGTGGAAATTAATACCAAACCAATTTAATGCCAAATAAGAGTAAAGATTATTTCTAAAGTAATTCAGCTGATCGATTGCTAACTGTATTGATTAGATTGTCTTAATAGGTTGGAATATTTTAAAGCAATTATAGATTATTATCTTAGTGTAAATTAATAATTGGATCAATTGTTTAAAAGCTTTCAATAGCATTGTTCTGAAATAAGGAATGTAATACAAAAAGATTTATTTCCAAAAACTATAAATGATTGCAAATTAAGAGAGTTAATTTATGCAATTATAGGAAACGCTTCTTGAAATACTTTAATCTAGTATATTAACTTGGCAAATTCAATTGAGTGTTCTTTGCCACTAATTTAAGCCATTGACTAAACACCAAATTGCATCTTTAGTGTCGTTAGTGACGATGAGCAAACATTGCCTAATGTCAACTCGGCATATGCGTAATTTTTGGCATGTCTGTGTGTCTTAGACTGTCAACGTTGTCACACCGCCCTTGGGCGCGGTTTACTTAATTGCTCTAATACATTTGGCTAAGGTGAGTCTAAGTTTGTAAATTGCGTTCTATAAGTAGCTTAAGGTCGGCCAAAAAAAAAAATAGAACCAACTGTGTGTGGGTAAGTGGTCATCTCTAGGGGCTGATGTCTGTTCCACTCCAACGACTCTGATGACACACACAAACACACACACACAAATTATAGACAAGGAGGTGGGGGGAGGGGGGGCAGGAGTAGAGTTCTCATTATGTATAGCAAGTTGCACGTGTTGAATATTAAAGCTAACAATACACACAGTTGGCACATTAACCATGTCATGGCTAATGCATATGCTCCACTATCCCACATATACGATACACATGGCCGGGGTGGAGGTAGGTAGGTGGAAGGAGATGGAATCCGATCTATCTATGCGTGTCTTTTATGCGCAATTAAAATGACAAAGTGTTGTCGCTTAGCCGCTCGACAGGAAGCTCGACATTGGCACACACTTTATATGGATTAACGGCCAAGCGCATTAGCGTATGCCATGAGCCAGGTGTGGGCCACGTATGGGCCATGCAGTGGGTCATGGCAATTGAAATGTGTGAAAAATGCTTGTATTAAATACACACGAGCATTGAGTTTTTTCATGTGCTCCGTGTTTCACCTTTAAATATTGCAGCAGTTTTATGCGATTTTCCAAAGTGCTGCCACCAAAGCGCAGTCACATCCGTAGTTCACATCCGCTATACGGCTCTGATGGGGCAAATGGTTTAAGGGAAAATGGGTTGCATACATATATGTAAGGGAGATATAAGCTGGGTTGACTTTACCAAGGGTATGCCCATTTTCACAGTATAGGATTTTGGTTTCAATAGAATTTCCATACATTTAATGCCCTTGAAGTGTTGTTATACTATCGTCAACTAATCTACGATCAGAAGCTAGTTGCCGACTGTTGAGATATTAACTCCCAGTTCACCCAGTTTTTTGTCTTGGCCCTATCGTCTTTTGCTGGGCATCAAATAGTCGATTTTCCTTCACTCAAAAAAAAAAAAAATATGTAGTATATTCTTTAACTTGGCCTGCCTTTGTTCCTTCCTTCCTTCCTTTTTCCTTCCTTTATATTTGACTTGTAACATTTATAGTCAAGCCAAGCTAAGACCACCCAACAACTCCTTGCATTGGCAGAGTGCAATGTAAATGCATTGTTGATGGCTTTTTGTATTGCATGTGCACACCGCAATGGTATTTAATGGATTGAGCTTTTTTCTATGGGAAATTGTCTTTAAATTGCTCAACCGTAGAATCGAGGGAAACAAAAATATGTATTTCTCGGCTCTCTATTCTGTTCAAATCGCATTTTCAAGTGCAAGTTGATGAATCACACAGTTAGAACGCTGCCACCAAACACAAATGTGTCACTTGTGGACATATCAAAAGAGGAGCCAATTGCGGTTGACACGACACGCCCCGTTGCGTGCATTAGAAAGGCATTAATATTGTGGAATTTTTTCTGTTCCGTTGCACATGGTGTCCATAAGGTGATATACGCATATATATTCTCATTTATTTATTATATTTATGATGTGTCACACATAGCAAAAAGGTTAACATTTGCCATTTGCCATAACGAATCGAATCCGATTCCAAATCGAATGATAATGGCCATGGCTATGGCAAGAAGGAAACAGAAGTGCATGATGATGACAAAATATCATAGACTTTGGCCATGTTAAGACAAGCTGCAAGTCTTGCTGCAAATTTGTCAAGCAGACATACAAAGTTTTGGGTTCCCTTCGCCTTGACGCTGGCGGCTAATTGCCGCCTGGTCTGGTCTGGCCTCAACGGAATGGGGTTATTCGAAAAGCGACCGTCGACCGTCGTCCGCCGACCGCCAGGACCGTTCCTTGCCACGCCATGTTTCGTGTGCGTTGTATGTATGTAGCAGAGCAGAAACTGAAAGCAGAACCAAAACCTTTAGCAACGCCTACAACGTGCACAACTCACGCCATTTCCGTCTGAGTTGCCAACGGTTGGTTCAGTTTTGTTTACTTGCTCTGGCAATACTTTATTGTATTTCGCATTTTTCGCCATTTTTATTTATTGCTTCTCATGGCAACATGGCAACCGACGTACCAAAAAAAGAAAGGAAATCCAACAAAGTAATATATATGTACATATGCGAGATATATAAAAATAAAGTTAAGCACGACACAAATTGAACTAGCGGAGGGTATTTCTTGTTTCTCAAAGGTTTTTTTTTTTTGTGCTGGGTGGAGGGTTATCCCTTATAAACATAATTCATAAAATGGCACACTAATTGTGGGGAATTTCCCTTACTAAGCCAGTGAAATGCGAGGCTAAATTAATTCATAATGAGGCAAAAAATTTTGTTTTATTTGTTGCATACTTTTCGGAGTCACCATGGCCCATTTGACAACATGCCACATATAATTGAGTTTTAATATTTCTCTCTCTCTCTCTCACCCCCTCTTACTCTCTCTCCCCCTACCACCCTCCCTCCCCCACTCTCTCTCTCTCTCCATCTCTCCCTCTCTCTGGCTTCTCCCCTGGTGAAATATGAAACTAAAACGTAATTTCATTTCATCATGAATACGCTAAGTAAAAGCTAAATGCGTTTTCAACTCCGCCCCCAGGACCCTACGACGACCTATATAATTGCCCGTAAATTCATGCAACAAACAACACAGATTTTACGTGAATATCTAAAATGTTATTTAATATTGTTGGACATACAATTTAATTTACAAGGTAATCTAATTGCTAAAAAGTGTCCACTATAAATCGTGTAATTGGTGAATGAATGAAATTTGCTCTCACAAATCACAGCGAAAAATAAAATCAAAGAGAAAATCTAACCAGAGAGCTAAACAATCAGTTTAGCTACTACAAAATACCAAATTGAATCTAAATAGAGCAAGTATATTCTGCTACTTGTCAGTTATTTGTGTTGTCACTTGATTATATCAAAACACAATTACATAGCAATTAAAGGCTCATTTATATCGCTCATGAAAGTTACAGACAGCCGCCCATTATGTCCATTTTAAATTGGACATTTTAAATGACAGCAACTAAATTGCATCTAAATGCATTCAATTGAGCGATTATCAATGCAATTATGTTCAGTTCAAAGCATTTTTCTATTGATTGCAATTTAATTGGCGACAAAATGGAATTGATTACTATTTCACAGTCGAGTCCTTTTGTTATGTTGGAATGAATTCCATTGTCAGTTTCAACAAAATGAAGTTAAAAAGCATGGTAAATTGAATTTTCGACAGATCATTGAAAAGTTGGCACATTTGAATGCTCTTGCAGAAGTTATTATGACCAAGGCAAAGAGGGAAATGAAGAACAATTTTCGTCGGTAAAGAATTAAAAGGGGCTACAAGCGTCGCCTTGGAAATTTGTACAGAAATATTCCTTTGAATTTCCTATTCAGATCACTGCGAACTAAGCCTCAAGCAGCGGATAAGAAGATGTTACTTTCATTGGCACTGTATGGAATCTTAATGAGAATATTCTATTAGTTTATTGACATAGATATTCGCCTATTAAATGGCCGACATGGCGACCATTTTGAGTGGCAGTGGGTGGACAGATTGGGGTGGAGGGGGGGGGAAGCGGAGGGCGCCCCCATTTAAGTCATTTGTCTATCATCTGTCTTCGTCTTTTGGCTTTGTTCTCGTTATCTGGCCTAAGAATGGGGTTGGCGAATGCCAAGCAATTTGTTCTACGCATATAAATCTTGTGTGCTCTGTTTGGCCTCCGAACAATAATTGCAGCAATAACACAGAGGAAGGAAACAAGCGGGGGGTGTCCCCATAACACAATGAGAACAGAGCTCAGAGCACAGAGCAGATCCTGAAGCTTTCTTGGTGGAGAGCCTAAATTGAGTGGCCGCTTAAAATATGCGAATGTGAATGCATTTGGCTTTGGCAGTTAGATTCTGCATTCAGATTGCACACATCACAGCAATCGATAAAATTTTAGCACACATATACACATACATGCACACAAAATCTACATAGAGATAGAATCTGAATGGCTTAAAGCCAAAGTGCGAGTGCGTTTTGGCGGCGTCTCCAAGAGCTCACTTGGGTTCACTTTGTTTGCTCTCGCTCTTGCTGTGTTTGCCTTATTGTTTGTCTACTGTAAACACATACATAAACACAAATAATATGTACACACCACACACACACACACAGCATACACACGCACACAGCACACATAGTGTACCGTGTACACATGTACACATATGTGTGCCTTTTGCCATTGTTTGCTGAATTTATTGCACGAATTTCTCAATTGGCTCTTTGCGACTGAATGTAGTTTTATTTTTATACCCATAAAAGCCTTCTACTCATCCTCCTCCTCCCCCTGCTCCCACTGCTTTGTCCAACCTCAGCTCAGACGCGTCCTTGAGGCTTATGCTAAAACAATAGTCAGTCTCTGGGCCCGATAAGTATTTATTGCCTCCAAACGTGAACCTGAACTGAACTGGGCAGGTGCTAACCTTTTCTCTTTCCTTTTTGCGTTTCATTGTCCATGTCTACGTCATATTAATTAGGCATCATTTGTAGAAAGTGAGATGGGTTTGTGTTGGGTTTATTTATTATAGATTAGCCTATATTATAAGACAGTGGCTACTCATTTTAACGAACATGCATTTGGATATAAACATTCTTTGTTAGCTTTCGTTAACCCAAAGCAGACTAAAATAAAGGCAATATGAAGTAAAAACATTCCTTAAAATCTAAGAAAAAGACAAAATTATCATTTTGATGCTATATGTATTTATCAATTTACATGAAATAAATGGATGGATTAGAAAGTTTCGTTAATGCCTTAATCATAAGTTTGCAACGAATTTAGCCGTTGGCAATAATTTTCTTCTAGGATTGTTTTCTTTAAATTATGCATATATTTGGTGCTCACTGTCTGTTTCTGGGTTTGGGGCAACATTCGTTGTTATTGTGGCTGTAATTTCCTTGTTTTTGGTTGTCACAGGCATTCGTCCCACTCTCGTCAACATCATCATCCCACTCTCGTTCGTAGGTTTGCTGTAAATTTGTCCATGTGCCAACACAGCATCAACATCATAGAATTCATATTCATATTTATGCCAACATTGCGTATACGCATTTTATTTATTACACTACCCACACATTGGCTCCTCCATAGCACACATAGATTTATGAAAAGGGAAATCCAAAAACAATTTTCATCATCTTCTTCCCCACAACAACAACGTGTTTCCTGTGCTCCTCATTCACGCTTCACTGCGTAACCGCAATGGCATGGCAAGTATTTCGGTGCGTGCCTCGTGTATTTACGAGCTGCCTTCTTGTCCCAAATCCATATGAATATGGCTAATAGTAAGAACACATACATACATATACGCGGATATAAACTGTAAATTCGTTATATCGTATGTAATGCGACAGCAGCATAAATTAAATGCGGATTTTCCAAGCTCATATTGAAGCGTAAAATACAATATTATGCCTGAATTATCAAAGAGCGAAAAAACTCTAAAGTTCAACCTAAAAACCCTCAAAACTTTTCCAGGCTTTAAAATTAGTTTATTTAGTCTTGTAGCTCCCAAAAGTATGCTAACGACAGGCCGCAAACAATTGAGACATTTACCAACACTATGACTCAGTGAACACAACTATTAGTCATAAAAGAAATGCTCAAGTAATGGGCAAACTTTCTTATTTACTAGCCAAGTTAAGCGAAGCTGTTAAAATATTGGCTCTTAGAAATAAATGATTCAATAACTTTTCCTCTTAAAGTGAGAAAGATTTAAAATAGGTCGAGAACCTTACTAACAGAATTCCATTAACCACATGCATATTGAACAATTTAAGCCACAATTTGAGCAACGTCTGAGCATTGGAATGTGGCATATATGTTTGTACCTACATTAAGTGTGGCATGCAGCAATGTTGAAACATTCAATGTTTATAATCACTGGTCAAACAAGAACAACAACAACAACGACAACAACAACGACAGTAACAGCAACAGCCACAACTTTTGTTATTCCAGCAACATGCGTTGCATGTTCAATTTCATGATTTATTTATCAGACTCAGTTCGCCCCATGTGGCAGGAATAAGCGACGGGATTGTGACACGGCATAAATCGACTGGACACGTTTTGGGAACACAAAACATAGTTAAGTTAAAGCGTTAAATCAGTACCAATGTACCAATGGCTTCAAACAAAAAAAAAAAAAAAAACATCTTTAAAGTAAAAGAAAGAAAATAATGAGAAAAAATTCTTAATCAATTTTCTGGTTTGGTTTGTTTATTTTTGTTGCCCTTTTGGTTGGCTGCTCATGTGACTGGGTGCGTTTAATCCAATTAACTGTCATAGCCAATGGCCAGACAGTCTCCCTCCCAATTTGCTGCCAGTCAATGTCCTGCGAGAAGTCATGTTGTTCCCGGCATCTGGGGAACTATGACACTTTGGTTTCAGCTTTCTATTTTCCATTTGCCATTTGGCACTTTCGGAAATTGTTTCCATGTCGGTTTCTAATTTCACATTCGCCGCAAAGTGATTAGCTTAGATTTTCGATTTTTGTTTTATTAACCCATTTTGGACTGACATTTAACCCTTTCTCTTTCTCTCTTTTTCTTTTAGAGTTGTAAATGTGTTTTTAAAGTGAATGCAGACAGAAACAAAAGAAATATAATACTCTTCGGTGGCAGCATGGATGAGGAGCACGACGACGATCAAATAATATGAGATTAGATGGGGCTTTAGAGCCCCGGCCCCGTTACGGAGCTGCCTCTGGCACGTTAAAGGGCCGACGCTTCATTGGTGTTGCCCAATATCGTCGCGAGACGCGTGAAAAATGTGAGACAAAGCAACAGCAACAAGCTGATGAAGACGACGAAGCATCGTCCACAGCCTCAATTTCAGATGCTGAGTGTTTGACCAACAACAACAACAACAACAGCAGCTGCGACAACAGCAACTGCCACAACAGCAACAAGAAGCACCAAAACAACAGCAACAATTGCCGCTGGGCGTGCATAAGTAATACTAACCAAAATAAGGGTGTCTCAACAACAACAACAACAAGAGCTAAAACAACAACAACAGCAACACGTGTAGTAGCCGCAGCTGGGGAAGCAGAAGTGAAAGAAGTAGGAGACTCTGAAAAAGAAGAAGAAGAAGGAGCAAAAGCCCCAACAAATTGGCGAGTCATTTCTTTGTGCTGCGGGAACGTTAAACGCGCCCTTCTCGCGCCCCTTAAAATTCGTGCCCAGCAATCGTTAATGCTAATGGCAGCCCTTACCGGGAACATGAACAAGCGTGGGCGCGGGTGTGGGCGCGGGCATGGGCAGGGGCAGGGGCACGAACGCAGGCATAGCACCAAATTTGGTGGTCTTGGTGGTGGGAGACTTTGGGAGCGACGCCTTAGCACGTTCGTCCTGAGCCTGATTTCCGTTATTGCGCTCCTGCCGCCGTTGACTCTCGGGGATGACGGCGACAACTTCTTTGCCGTTAATGCCTTCAGTGCGGGACCGGAGACAACAACACCAGAATTTGGTAAGTTTCCACCATGTTCATATAGAGATAAGAGAATTCATTAAGCTGCCTGCCACTGTCGTGGATCGAGCCATTTTAAATAACAATTAACCATATGCCTTGGCGTAATGACGTCATGATGTCATAACGGAAGGATTGCAACCCATTTTGTTGAACTTTACAACAAGTGCAACAACTGCTTAGCCAAGCTCTCAACTATCTGCACAATTTAATGTCTGCATTTTTATTTCTTAGTTGAGTTTCTAATTCTCTTTTTTTTTTAAAGTGCATACTACGCGAAGTTTGTATACTCTTGCTTTAAAAGTGTTTTTTAGATTTAGGGGCGTCGTTTCAGATATTATTCTTATGTTATAGTAGCATATTTTGACCAATCTAATAGCGAAGAAGCAATATAATCATTTTGCACTTATTCTACAGGCTGGAGTGATCAGATTTCTATCAAGTTTGTCACCTTTAAAACTCTTTTATGTGATATTTAGCAAAAAAAAAATTAAAACAAATACATGCTTTGAGTTTTTGTTTAAATTGGATCAAATTTTTAGTAGTTTTGGCATTGCTCAGATGACTACTTAAACCTTTCTTTTCTCCCCCGTTCAAAGTCAATAAATGCTGCTAATGCTAATTTATTAATTTATTAATTTGGTCCCAGAAGAGTTATAAAAAACTATTGAATTTGTTAAGGATTGTTGGACTCTTTTGCTTTGAAGTTCAATCACAAGAACTGCTTATAATTTGGACTTTTAAATTTAGTAGAGATGTATTAAATTTTACTTTGTTTGGTTAAGTTACATAAATTGAATTGGAGCTTGGACACAAATTGAAGAATCTAAGACTTAATAGTTCACTGCGCATATGACTTAAGGGAAATATAGCTCACACTTTATAATGATCAACACTTAATCATTGAGGAAAACAGAATTACACAATAAAATAAAAATTTTACAGTGTATTTTGAAAAAACGCTTTTTCTTTGACTTACCTTCCTGTTCCTATTGCCCTTAAGTCGAGTAGCGCCACAGTTATCCTATTTCAAACAGATCAACAGATCATAAGCAGCAACTGCACATAGAATAAAAATGGACAAAGAAATGATATAATATGCCTTTCACTAAGACAGCTTCTAAAGATAATTGCTATAAAGGGGTCTATCGCATATATTGTATGCTCACTAAGATAAAGGGTATTTGATTTCCATGTTATTAAGAAAAATCCATTGTGTTTGCACAAAACACAACAGTTGAATTTGTAATTTCCATTGATTGCAATTGCTTTGAAAAAGGATTTAAGAGTCTATGTATGCATTGTTTTAGTAAATTCTATTGTAGTCCTTCAGACCTAAATTACAGTGAGTTTTTGTCCATTATGTCGTTCAGTGCGTCGTCAACAAAAGTGGTTTTCCATACCTAGAGAGAGAGAGAGGGGGAGATTTCAATGTACTATTCTGTGTTTTTGGCCTTGTTAACCCAAATGTGCAAAAAAGTTTTCCACTCTCATACTTATTTATGCTAGTTGGGCTCTAGCTGTTGATGAGGATGTTTTGTGAGCACTATAAATAAAGGGGCAAACGATATGTGGCGGGGGCTACGGGGGTTCGGTTATTTTCTTTCGTTCTCTTTGTTGTTTAATGGCTTAGCCTAGTTTTGTTAATTATAAATTTTGTGGGTGTTGTTGCAGTTTTTCGTTTTAGTTTAATGACCAGTCATCAACTTTTCTGACATTTACAATTTATATACCGACATATGACGGCTCCGGCCTTCTGTTCTGCTCTGCAGTTTGATTTGATGCTGAGTTGTGAAATATTAGCTGCCCACACGGGCAATTTTCTAATCTCTCGTTTTGAAAAGGGTCTGCCTGGCAGTATTATGGGCGGAATCAAATTCCTTTTGATTTAGGAGGAGGATGCAAGGTCATAACCGCAGCAGCCTCTGGGCGTTAGCCACTCTGTCAACACTTCATGGCAACGCCCAGGCCACGGAAACCAAATAAACTGCGAGCACAAAAGTCAGAGGACAACAACAAAAAAGGAAAAAAATGGATGGAAATCTGCTGCGCCAGAATGTCCGTCTTTTTTTTTCCGGTGGTTAAGCGTATTTGTAGGGTATTCGGGGTGAATTCGCTAAGGTATTGCTCTACTGACAAAGTGCTTGACCATTGTTTTAGGTTTCACTGTAGATTTGCATTTCTTTTTTTTTAGCATTTTGTTGGCTCTATTCATAGAGCAGTGGCTGCATTTAAAAATAAACTAAACCACAAGCAAATAGAATCGACCATAACCCATCTCCCACATGCCCCGCTAGAAGCACTTTAGCCATACACACACATACACAGACACAGCCACATACAAAAGGGGTAAAGCGAGGAAAGGCGGCGAGGCATCTACAAAATGGCGCACCCTTTTGTGCATGAGCAACCATTTTGTTTGGTCCTTTCGCTTCCGTTGGCTTAAATGTCAGATGGGCATGCATCCGTCGCGGTTCTCTCTCTAGTAATTATGGTGGAATATCAAACAAAATTAGTTAAGCAACTGCCAAGTCATCATACATACGTACATACGTATGTACGTACATATGTCTATTTACATAAATATGCTACGCCGTTAACCCTTGCCAGGGCGTTGAGATTTTTCACCGCACACACATTGTTGGTCTCAGGTCGCCGGCTCGCAGGTTGGCAGTTTCACAATCCCGGCTAGAGTTGCTCCCCAGTGTATAATTAAGATGCTCCCAAGCATAGGCATGTGTTTCATTTCATTCAAACTTAATGAAAGAATTCAAGTTGGCTTCCGGTTTATGGCCTCAAGAGTATCATACACGTACCGGGACACACACTCACACACACACACACACACCGACGTTCACCTTGTGAGCCAACAGCTTAAGAATTTGCGGCTAAAGAATTAACATTTTAATCTTTTACTAAGTCGTTTTGGGAGATTTTCGCTTACTTTTCGCAGAAAAAAATAAAGAAAAAACTTTTTCACCTTGGTTTACGGTTTTGCCTCTGTGTGTGCTTGTGCTTGCTTTCTTTCATGTTTCTTGTTTATTTATTTATTGATATATGCAAAAGTTTCTGCTTCCACCAGGGGATTAGTACAAGTTTCTTTTCTATTTTCTCCTTCGAACAGACTATGCCAGTCGCGGCCAGAAGAAGTATGGTGACAAATGCGAAAAAACATTGGAATGCGGCTTTCCTGGCTCAATATGTGATCCCAAAAAGAAATCCTGCCAGTGCACCGAAGATCTGCCCGTCACCAATCACTTTGATAAATGTGGCAAAGGTAAGAAAATCCTCTCTCTCTCTCCTCTAACCCCCCCCCCCCTCTTTTTATCCCCCTATCTCTGTGGTTTGCGCCATTCTCTGGCTTGCTGTCAGTTTGCCAAGTTTTCATTAAAAAAGAAAAAAAAAAAAAGTCACAAAACAAATACCCCTTAGGCCATGTCTCTCTAACTGCAGCAGGCGAGGTGCGGGGCGCGGGGAACGGGGCAAAGAGGTCGCGGCAACGATTTCTGTAAATTAAAATAGAAAGCAACAAAAAAAAAAAAAGAAAGGAAATCTGCTTGGCAGCCATCACCACAAAATGCAACTAATGCATATTTGACATAATTATAATGGATATTCCCCCGACAACGTTGTAAATTAAAATCAAATTGTGAAATTATTCTCGTTCAATGCAGAAAACAGAAAAACCAAATAGAAACAGAATGGCGAATCATTTGGATTTGTCATATTTATGATTGTCTTTCTTTTATTTGGCGTTTATGGCCTGATATGGTAACTAATTTTAACCCAAACCATTCAAAACAACATCGAAAATCAAGCAAGTTTTGGCCTTGTAAATGTTGTAGATAGAGCCAATAATCTATTTATATAGCATGATCTATTCCTTGGAATTTCGATTTGGCTTGATTTTAGAATTTCAAGTGAGACTCAATATTAAGTAGTTAATAGCCTTTATATCCTAATAAATCGGTAATAGATATGTATATTATATCTATTAAGGATCTAGGCAAAAATTATGGAATAAATTAAGAATTAAATGGTTTTAATGGCCGCAAAATTGGCTTGCCTTTCCAGGTTTTAATGTAAAAAAAAGTTAAGTAAGTGGTGAAAAAACACTTTGAGAGGAACACTCATTCATTTTACTCTTTTTGGAGATCCCCCACTATAACACAAGACTTTATGGGTCACCTCGTATCTTGAGATTCCTGAAAATGCTACCCCGACTACCTAAGAAAAACAGAAAATTCTTTCGTATGGGTTTGCGGAATCAGTTAGTGACTTCGAGTATCATTACTCAATGAAATTTCTTGTGGAATTTAAGCAAATCCTTGTACTTTCCCTCCCCCCCTATATCTAAATTCTTGATGGCATTCAATGCTATGGAAATTGGCAATATTATTAAGATAAGTTCTGTCATTTGATTATGCAAAGTATTTAATACCATTTAACGCTAATGTTCTGGAAAGCAACAATTTGTATATCTATGTAGATTGGTGAATATTTTTCAGTTAGCCCTTGATATCAATCTTCTACACTCTGCTCCTGTCAAGTCGCAATAACAATAATCCACTGTCCATTATCCTGGACATGCGATTCATAGTGGTGGCCCATTTATCACCCTTCCTCTGGTTGCTCTATCAAAATATTTGTCAGCCCGTCAACACAATCGTCGCGACGACTTGCGACTTGCGGCCAGCATTGATGGACAGGCCAAAACGATAAACCAGTCCCAGTCCCAGTCCCAGACAAAGTCACCGTCCCAGTGCCAGTTCAGTTTGGTTTCGTCCCCATCAATTTACACCCACGATATCTGGATAAGCAAGCTAGATAGACTAGAAGGAGGGGGGTGGGCATTAAATCAACTTGCAAACATGCTAGACAATAAAGAATAGAAAAGAATACTTTTGTTCTTGATATGTACATATATAGATAGACACTTTGCATGATCTGGGAATGAAAGTGTTTTGTTGATTGTATGAATCATGGTCTTGGCACTGCCAGGAAACCTGTCAACACAAAATCATTTCTTACTTATGTGTGTACTTGGGTGTGTGTGTGTGTGTGTATTGCAGAGGCCGCCGTCAACGAGTCCTGTTTCTTCAACGAACAATGCGAGGTCAAGTACTTTCAGACGGAATGCCGGGACGGACGTTGCATTTGCCGGTTCGAGATGTCGCCCATTTGGGGCAAGGATGGATCTGTGGAATGCAAAGGTTGCCCATCATCTTGACTAGTTGACTACCATACTTGACTACATATTTGCTTTGCAGGGCGCCAGGATAAGCGTGGACCCGAGACCTACATTGATCCGGCCATGATTGGTGTGCTGGTAGGAATGGCATTGATGTTTATTATTATTTGTGTCGTCCTGCGATTGTTTAGCCAGTGAGTAAATTGCAAAGCAAACATTCTTCACCCACGCACTCCGTTTCTCCCCATCTCTACATCCCCACCATTACCATATTTTCTTTTTTTTTTTGTTCACTTGACCTCTTTGAGCATCATTCATTTGCTTTGTGACACAACTGGGTCAAGAGGCAGATGCTCTAATAAGACTTCATTAATTTCAGTCTAATAAACTGAATTTTTGCATTAATTGCCATTAGGAGCATCCAACAGCAACCACCACTCCACCACACCCATGCCCACTCATTTACTCGTTCATCGTTTCATCCATTCACCACGCCCAGCTTTTGGCACACGTCATCATCACCATAATCAACAACGTTATTGTCCTCAAGGACGAGATGCTTGTAAAACTAATTTTCATCTCTCTCTCTCGTAACCTCTTTTCCTGCAGAGCACGTTGGCGTGAGAATCGCACCATCTTCAATACGCCCAATCCACGGCTAATGAACGTCTCCCTACTGCGGGATAGCAAACTGCTCCATGGCCAGGAACGTCGCGGTTCCCGCATGTCCGTGCGTGCCCCATCCCGACAGCCCAGCATGGCCTCTTTGCGACCCCATTCTCCGAATCCGTCGCTAGGTAAGACAGGTTTGTATTCCATTCAGTCCATTCAGTGGGTTCTTTTTTTTTTTCTTACCAGAATATTTATCTATTCTCTGTGACCATCATTGGAATGGCTTCCATGTCCCACAACGTGTCAACGAGTTCAAGTGTTCATTTTGCTTTGATTTCTCTTTCGTTTCCTTTTCTTTCTTGTTGTTTCTATTCGTTTTATTTTGCTCAAAACTTTCGTTTTTCGCAGCAAAGATGAAGTAAAGATACTAACTCAATCAGCCAGTCAGTCAATCAATCAATCAATCAATCAATCAATCAACCAGTCAGTCAATCACTAAAAACTAACAAAATCACAGCAACCAAATATATATTAAACTAAACTACTTAACTAACTCAACTTAACAAGAATTTATACGTGAATGTGCAAAAATGAATAGCGGAATTTCGGGTTTTTTTTTTTTTGTTTTTTTGATACTAATAGAATGGAACTATGTCACTCCTTAATGAGTTCCAAAAAGGTCTTTGGACTTTGAAATAATTTAACATACACCCTAAAACCTAAATACCGTTTAAATTTATAAAAAATTGTTGGTCCTTAGCAATTTATAAATAGTATTAGAGGAACTCATGTTAATGTAAGCCTGAGATTTATTTTGAAAGTGTTTTCTTTAAGACATTTCGAAATGCCCTTTTCTAAGCCAACTTAATAGTTAGCTTTATTTCAATAATCAACATCTTGTTAAATAAAATATCATCTATAAGATTCTTTGTTTTTTTTTTTCTATCAAAATCCCACCAAATATGTTTCTTTTGGCAAACACTTACTTCGAATTTAAGTGACGAATCTTTTTGAACAGCTTTTTCTTTATTTATTTTGTAGATTATTAAAATTTAAGTAAGTTTAAGCTTCAAAAATCAATTGATTCTTCAAGAGTTTCCTAAAGAAAACTTTGTATTTAGATTTAAATAGACTTATAGTGATCGGTAGGGTCTCTGATGGGCGTAAATACCCTAACTATATGAAATTGTAGCTGGTCATCAGCGGGAACCCAATCGTAATCAATATCAACAGTGAAAAGTGCTAAAGACTAAACACACTTTGTGGGGCTCAATCAAGTTGATTGACATTTTAAGAACCATTTAATTTAGTGCCAATTGTGTTGTTGTTGTTGTTGCTCGTATTGTTGCCTAAGCCCTGTCGATAATTGTATGAAATTAAGTTTAATTTTGATTTTCAGTATTTATTTTTGTTAGCTAGAGCGTGTGTCTCTCTCTCTCTCTCTCTCTATGATAAACGAATTATTAAAAGTTATTCCCCAATTTCTTTCCGCCCCTCATCCCTGCTAACCAACCACACAACCAACTCCTTACAACTTGACTACAACCAAAAAAAAAAAAATAAACAAACAGGACGTATGATACGGTCAAAGAGTAATACACGTTCCAGTGATTCACGTGTCAGCGATGTGTCCACCTGTTCACGTTTACTGGAGCATCCAAGCGCCTCCACCCAGTACACTCATACCCATAGCCACTTTCTGCCCTATGTGCCAACAACGACAAGTGCCGCTACCGCCACTGCAACGGCAACTGCAACTGCAACTGCAACCGCAAACGCCTCCATCACCACAACCAACGCAACGAATGCTGCCTGCTGTACAACGGCCACAATGACGCCCCAAGCAACGCCATTGCCATCGCCATTGCCGGCGGTGGCTGCGGGTGCGGCTGTGGCGCCGTCTGCAACGGTTACAACCACCTACGTATCATCGCCGGGGGCGGCGCCGGCCTGTGGCATGACTAGAGCAAATAAGTTTTAGACCACACAAAAAATTGAATGAACTAACACAAAAACTCTTAGCAAACAAAAAGACACAGAAACAGAGACAAAAAACGTATCAGAGAAAGAAGCAGCATCCATATCAGGTTGAAGAGGTAGGCGCGTGTCTTCAGATATATATACAAGTTAATAGCAAATATATAGTAGTTGCTCGATTCTGTCTGTTGAATGTCCTTATGGTAGATTCAAGTGCCCGCAGTTTGTAGTGCATACATATGTAACTCTACTATATACCTTATGTACCTGTCGTTGTTGTTATAGTTATCGTTATCGTTATCGTTATTGTTGTTGTAGTAGTTGAAATTGAGAAAAATCTAAACTCTGTGTAACTACTACTACTAGATTTCCAACTACCTTGCTATATAATCTCTCTCTATCTCTCTCTCTCTCTCCTTCCACACACACACACACACACACAGACAGACACGAAACAAACAACAAACCAAATCCAGACACCCTCACACAAAAGCTACGTGTAGACACCTGCAAACAAAAAAAAAAACCAACTAAAAGTCTCATTTAAACAACAATTTTTGCCCTCTAGATAAAGGACTCACAACTCAACTTGAATTGAGCTCATGTCCTGACTTTAGTGGGGCAAAATAACACTTTCATTTTTAATTTCAGTTTCCGCTTTTAGTTTTTCCTTTAGCACGACATTTTTATAAACTGTTTTGGTTCCGTAGTCTAAGGTACTTTAGTATGTGGTCATCGTTGTTGTCCCTCGAAAAATATGGATAACTGCCCTTGAAGGTTATCTTTAGCAGTCTCCCTTTCCCTCCCCCACCCTCTCTCTGTCACGCGCAATAATATATAATGGCAAACTTTTATGTTTACCTCTCTAGGTTCTCATTCGGAATCGCATGGCAGTGCCAGCAATGCATCGGCCACCTCAGTGCGTTCCAATCGCAGCAATTCGGTGGCACCTGGCAAGGTTGCAGCAGCAACTCATCACGAGCGTCATGGATCTTCGCATCGCCACCATTCGCATCAACAGCAGCAGCAGCAGCAGCCACAGTCGCCGCAGGAGCAGGCTTTGATCACAAATATAACAACCAATCCTGTGGCCGAGAGTGTAACCGTGGAGATCATTGAGCCAGGACAGAAATAAGGCAAAACGAAACAAATGACAGAAATAAGAAACATTAAATTAAATATATTTATATAGAATTCTGGCTGCCTTTTAGAGGCTGTCCGTAGTTCAGAAATACATAGAAAAAAAAACACTCATTTTTGGATGATGACAATTTTTTGCAATTAATGGAACTTTTTTAACCAAACCAATATGCTAATTATTAACCCCCTCAACACTTACACACACATATATATACTTATATACATAATTATATAGCGAGCAAAATGTACTGGACTACACCGTAAATGAAAACGAAAAACACAAAAGAAAAAAAATGTTGAAAAAAAACCTTGCATAACAAATTCATTCTACTCTTTTTTTCGAACCAAAAAAAACAACCAAAACCAAAAAGAATAAAACCAAAAACAAAAACAAGAAACTTAGATAACTTTAATAATTTTACATAGTTATACTCAGCATATAAAGAAGCTTTGGGTTCAATGCTTTAACCCTACGCATAGACAAAAATGAGATATACATATATATATTCATATGGGGCACGCTCTCAGTTTTTAGTATCTCCATTGTTAATACTTATCTTACAATTAGAAGACACAAAACAAAAATCATTGCCAAAAGAATAGAACTACTTAGAAAGCAACATTTGCTGACCACGCCTTATCTAAACGAAACCAAAACCAAAACCAAACAACTGGCCACGCCTCTAATTGCTGCTCCCAAAGAGAAACAAAAAACCAGAAACCAGAAACCAAACCAAACCCTTGGCAAATATGGATTGTTAACTTAAAAGAACAAAATGCAACTAAAAGCGATAAAAAAAAAAACAAAGACATAAAACAAAAAATCTAACAACCTCGGGACCATATTTTATAATCAAAATATGCGTTTCAAAATTGAAGCACGCAGCAAGTTAAAGTCAAATTCTTTAGTTTCTGTAACATCAACAAAAAAACATGTATATTTTGAACAATCTAACAAATCTAACAAACTAAGCTTAACTTAACTAAACTAAACTAATTCAAAACTAAGCTAAACAAAAAAACAAACAAACTAAATTTAACTAAAGTAGCAAAAACGCACACTTAAATAAGTGCCGTAAATCGAGTATCGAAATTGACTTCCAAAATGAACAATATTGATTTACCGAATTCCACAATCCACAGCGATCGAAACTCTATATTGGGCTAGTCGAAAATAGGGGAAGATTCTTGAATCTGTCCAATGTAGAGTTTCGATTACAAACCACTCCGACTTTTCCAAACACTTTCCACACTCACACACACAAACACAAACACACTCTACATAGAGTAGACTATGAATAAGGTTTTAGTTTTCAATCCCGCGCCCTCCCTCTCAAAACCCTATTCAAACCCCATGCTACCCCTTCCACACCAACCCAACAAATAGAACTCTCTCTCATTTGCTTTTGTGCTCAATCAAAGAAGCTTAACTGTGAGAATACCGAAAAAAGAAAACTTAAAAATTAAACAAAAAAACTTTAAACATATTAACTAAATACAAAATGGTAATGAAAAATGCTTGATAACACAAAAAAAAAACAAAAACAAAAAGAAAATACATACATATTACATTTAGCCTAAAAACCAATTACCAGTTAGTGTAAACTTTAAATGAGAACAATTTTTATTATCGAAGCATCGAATTTTTTCTTAAATCGCAAACAAACAATCTTATTTTTAGGACATCATCGTGGCGCGAATGGTTTCGCGAAAACAGATTTAAGCTCTGAAATTTGGGGAAGGATTTCAGGAATTGAATCTGTTTTGTTGTTCGAAACTATTTTGCTTGAAAAGTTTTTGTAATTTTTGCTAAGCACAAAAGAAAAGATAAACCTAAAAACCTATATGAAATGATTTTTCTATTTAACAAAAAAACAAAATAACAAATGTTGAAGGCAGACTTTAAGCGAATTTTAAATAAGAGACAAAAAATATGAAAAACTATATACACATTCATATATATACATACATAAATATAGTATATGCTTTTCTTTAATATTTACACTTGAATGAGAAACAAAAATCACCCAAAATAGAAGGACTAAAACCAAAACGGAAATACTATTAATCGCACTAAACTAATGTTAAAACAAAAACAAAAACCACTTTACAACTTTAAGGATTATACTTGCTTACAAATACATATATATATATATATATATATATATATATATGTGTATGTGTATATATATGTATATGTAGTGTAGTGAAATGATTCCGATTTCTCATGTGACTAACACAAAAGACCAGGAGTTGATTGTAGCGAATAGCAAAGAATACCAAAAAAACCCAAAATCTTTTAGCAATTATATAATACAATAAAAAATGCTTTTTCCAATCTTCAAGAAGCAGAAGGGCAACCGAACAGTTGAAACAACTCTCGTATATTATAAATTACATATACATATATACATGTGTGTATATATAATATATAAATTTAAAAATCAAAAATCAGTTTCAGTTCAAGTTCACTATATAATAAAAACTAAACCAAAAAAACAAAAAATCTATATTACCATACCTTATAAAAAAAAAAAGATAAAACCAAAAACTCAAAACACAAAAATTCACAGTCTTTTATAGAGTGGTTCCCCTGTAGGTCACATCCTTTATTTCAGCGGGAGACCTTTTATTGAGGACACGCTTACGATAGCTCTGCTCGGCCACATGGCGCAAATGCTTGGCCGTGCCCACGCCAGTTCTCTCCACAAAGCGATACAGATGGCCATGACGCTGCTGGAGCAACTCATGCGGATGGCCCAACTCCACGACGCGTCCCACATCCATTACCATAACCCGATCATTGTCCATCACCGTGTGCAGGCGATGGGCAATGGTCAGCACAGTGCAGTGCTCGAATTTTGTGTGTATGGCCTCCTGAATAAGTTGATCCGTCCTGGAATAATTTAAATTTAATAAAGAGAGTCAGCAGAGATTCTCAGAGTGAGTGAAACTTACTCGGGATCCACATTGGCTGTGGCCTCGTCCATAATGAGTATTTGATTGTGCCGCAGTATGGCCCTAGCCAGACAGACCAGCTGCCTCTGACCCATGCTAAAGTTGGAGCCACCATCGTGTAGCCTACAACTGAGTCCACCCTTGAGTTCGCTTACAAATTGCTTTAGTTTCACCGCGTCGAGGGCTTGCCACAGCTTCTCATCCGTTTGATATTCAAACGGATCCAGATTGTAGCGCAAAGTGCCCGAGAATAAGACAGGATCTTGGGGAATAATTGAGATGCGGCTGCGTATGTCGTGAAGTCCCAGTTTGCCTATCTCGTAGCCATCGATCTCAATGGTGCCCTCGGTGCGGGCCAAACGAAAGAGGGCCTGAACTATGGAAGATTTACCCGCTCCTGTGCGTCCCACAATGCCAATTTTCTCCTTCGGATGAATGGTGAAATTAAGACCCTTGAGGGCGTAGGGCCCATGGTCCGTGTAACGCAGATGCAGATCCTGGAAGTGCAATTGTCCCGAGCTTGGCCAATTGGCTGGCAAATTGATATCTGGCTCAGTTTCGTATGGTGGTTCGGATGGTATATTCACATATTCCAGCACCCGTTCCACACTGGTCATTTGATTCTCCAACTCCACGGTTTGCCGCAAGCCCCACTGGCACATGAGTATCAATTTCATTGACTGTGTAATGGCCAGACCAACATCTCCGCTGTAATAGCCGCGTTCCTTATCGAAAATTAGGAAACTAAATGTCACAGCCAGAATATAGAGTACACAGATCAGGTCCGTCCAGAAGGCAAATGCCCGATTGCAGCTCACATAGAGATATAAGGCGGAAGTGTTATCATTCTGATAACGATGAAACTCATTCTCCAGCCGTTTGGTGGCATTCAATGCCCGGATGGTGGTCAGCCCACGGAAAGTGTAGTTTGTATGCGAGTAGATGGGACTACGGGCTGCAAAACGAAGATTTTTCATTTGAATAGTGTTAAAACCTTTGCTTTTAATTCACTTACAGATGGTCTCAATTCGCTTCAGGCTCCGACTGGCACCGATATACAGGGTCCGACAGAAATAAAGCAAGGCAATCACTATGACTGCTGGAATCAATAGCCAAATGTTGGCCGTGCAGACAACAGCTAGGACAGCCAGGGCATCTACCACAAATTCCAGAGAATCCATCATGGATTGGGGTACACTAATGTCAATGGACAAGATGTCGCTGGAGAAGCGATTCAGAATGCGTCCCGAGGTGGCCAAGGTGAAGAATTGCATGCTGGCACGAATAATGCCACGAAAGAGATAGTTATGGATGCGAAAGGATATGCGTAGACACATTACAAAGAAGCCAAAGGTACGTAGGATATAAAAGAACAGAGTGCTGATAATCAGGATGCCATATAGGGCGACCAGACGGGTGCGAGTCCTGCGATATTCAGGCATGGGTTCATGCTGATTGGGCTCCGTTTCCTCCCACGTGGCCCTAGCATCAAAGACTAGATTAGATTTATGCAGAGAGTTTTCATTTGGCCTCTACTCACCACTTGGAGATGAATATATCCATAGCTGCCTCACAGCCTCGTGCCAATATGAAGAGCACAAAGATCACCACCACCACCGAAGGAATACCCACAATGGCTAGGTATGCCTTGTAGGTGGAGAATTTCACTGATCCTTGCAATTGTTGCTCCTTGTACAGTTGCTCACTGCGATCCAAATCAATTTGCTGTTGTTGCTGTGGGTTTAGGGTATCCCTCTCACGCTCCTCACCCTCCTCGTAGATGCTATCGGAACGTCCAGCGCGGAGTTTAACCACTTCACTGTCATTCGCCACTGACATGCGGAATCTGATGAGTTTTTTGAGTGATTCATATTGTCCCTGCACCGAGGCACGTCCCGATTCCATGAGAACCAAATGATCCACATGCTTGAGCAGCTGCACCCGATGGGTGACCAAGATGCGTATCTTATCTTTAAGGAATTCATGAACACAGCGATCCAAGAGTATTTTAGCCACATGCGTGTCCACAGCGGAGAAGGGATCATCTAGTAAATAAATGTCCGCCTTGCGGTAAATGGCTCGAGCCAAGCTGACTCTAGCCTTCTGCCCACCACTCAAACTGGAGCCACATTCACCCACTATGGTGGCATCCCCCGCCGGCATTTGTTCAACATCCTTCTCCAAGAGGCAAACGCGGATTACCTCCTGGTAACGTTGCTCGTCATAGGGCTCCATAAAGAGTATATTTTCACGGAGACTACACCGGTTGAGCCAGGGCTTCTGATCGGCATAACTTAGGATGCCATTTAATTCCACAGAACCGCTTATGACGTCCAGTTCTCCCAGCAGGGCATGCAGGAGAGTGCTCTTGCCGGCACCCACTGTGCCCACGATGCCAATGAACTCCTCCTCTTTCGCCTGGAAACTAATATTCTCAATGTGATAATGGCGCTTCTCCTGATTGGGGAGATCCCAGCTAGCTGTCAACTGATGCAAGATCAAACTTTTGCGAAGAGCCCGCGGATTATGCATGTGTCCATAGAAATTGCCATGATCGGCATCTTCATCCACATCCTTGAAATTATCGACTCCACCATCGGCGGGATCCTCATTTTGCAGAAGAAAGTCCAAGACGCGTCGCGCCACCACAAAAGTCTCTGCCCACGAATTAACTGCCAGTGGCCAGAGATGGAGCAGCGATTCATTGAGATTGTCATAGTAACTGGACACAATGAACACCTTCTTTGCCGTTACAATGTCTCCGGTGAACACATAGGTGATGAGGCACAGAAACAACGACAACTTTGAGATCATTCTGGTGCACTGTATAGCCGCATAGATGTACATGGAACCCCGAATGGCGCCCATCTCCTTCTTACGGATACGCGAAATAAGCTTGGAAAATGATTTCTCCCACGCATACATCTTGATCAGTTGCATACCCTGAATAATCTCATTCATGAGCTTGACTCGCTCATCGCCGTATTCGGCGGAGAGGCGCTTGAAACGTGCCGTGGCTTTAGCTGCCCACGCCTGGAGGGGAATGAAGAGTATAATGGTAAACATTCCCACCAGAGCCGGCCAACCAATTACTTGGTAAATAATGTAGCCAAAGACCACACCCTCGAGCGGTCCCTTCCACAGCTCATGAAAGAAATAGAAGGTCTCATTGAACTGTGGCAGATCTGTGGCCATTATGGCAATGGCATAACCACTCATTCCACTATTATCGGCGGCCACCGATACTCTCAGGCACTTCCTATAGACAAGCCCGGCACAGGCAAGACGTATCCGAGCTCCAACTGTGAACAGATGGGTCATAAATGGATGATAGCAGAGGGCAGCCACAAGAGAGCATAGAACCACTCCCATGGCACACATATATGCTGTATGCTTCGATATATCCACATCCCCATCTTCACGATCACCATCATTATCGTCATCTATGGGACTCTCCGAGAAAAATGACACCAATACTCCCAGAAATAGAGGTTGAACCGTGCTGCGGCGATAGTTAAACCATAATTCCATTAAAATACTCCATCTCAGCACTCACTCCTTTACACGCCCTACTCACTGCACTGAAACCTCCAGCAAGGAATAGAGTATACAGATGGGCACAAAACTCCAGCCATAAGCTTTGAATATCATGTGCAGCACACTTGGTTTCTTTCGTTTCAGCTCCTGCTCCCAATGGCCGAGAAGTGCATTGGACACATCGGTACTGTCCAGACTGGGTATGTGGGCATACAAGTCCGTCGGCTCCACACATTTTCGCATGCCCTTGCGAAGAATTTCGCGTGTCCAGCTGAAAGACAGGTCGGATTTAACAAATTCGAATGGAAAAAAAAAAACACACGAAACCCAAGCGCAAAACAAATTGTAAATTCCATTTGACGGCCAAGGTTAATCAAGACCATAAATCTGGCTGAACAGAGTGTATCTTATCAGCCGGAGCACTAGATAGATCGTGCTGGACATCGAAAACATTTCAAAAAATTTTTAACATCGCCTAACAAAAACGAATGCGGCATTCTCTTTAACACTCTTTGTATTCACTTTAATTTTATTTATATTTTTTTTAATTATGCTTTTGACTATAACATTGTATTATTATTTCATCATTTGGACTTTTGGTTTATTATTTCTTCTTTTAAAATAATTCTTCACTTTTTGATTTTTGTTCTTCGTAAATATTTATTTAAAGTGGTGAACTGCTTATATACACTTTAATTAAATCCTTTTTCATTTAATGCACTTTCACATTCACTTAACAATTTGAGTAAAGTTGAAACCAAAATTTTTAAAATAGTTAAAGAATACGTTTTATCTTGTTTCTTACATAAAAAACCATTTGGATAGGAAATTTGCTTTAAGCACCGGATTCGGTTTACGTTGTTGCTCATTGGCAGCACTCATATGTAATATTCACATATGTTGGCCTCGGATCCTTGACACAATTATTCACTTAATTCCAATTCGCGATTTGCTACAATTTTTTGGGGTGAAGCCACCTCTCAATAAACTGCCGCCTCCTGCGCCGTTTCACTCGCAACTGATTTGACGAACGGCCATGGCGATTGATTTTTAACTAGAAACTACACCTTTTTGGGGCCGGGGGATATCATCGCTATAAATCAGTGATCCGCTTTGCTTCTGGCACCTATCAGGGGAACACTGTTTTATCTTAATGCCCATTGACAGCTAGACATCAGAGCAGAGCTGATGCCAAACCTCCGCGCTGGAGTTGCAACTAACATTTTCTGCAAAGTGTGTTTTGATGTTGTTTTTCGTTATAGATGGCGGTGGGGGGCAGGGGACAGGTGGGTGATTTGTTTTGACGGATGCAGTGGGCACTAACCTCTCGCTCACACTATCTCTTACTCTCTCGTATCGTATCTTATCGCCAACGATAGTTACCCTACTGCAGAATTTTTATTTATTTCAGTAACATTTTTCCTGCTTTTAAATCGAAACTCAATTGACTCAACGATCAGAGTGGTTCTCCATTATCTCTGGTACTGCCCATATGAATCACACGTAGCTATAATACTTAATCATAAGCATGAACAGGCCATTGATTGCTCAAGATGAACGATATGCGAACCAATTATAAAAACAAATATTGTCTTTTAAAGAGAGATTAGTAACCTCCATACAATATAAAGGTAGATCAAGATTATTATCCCTGAAGTAATTAAAAACATTTGAAGCCATCAATGAAACATTAGATAGTTGTTCATAAAGGTGAGTAAGAATGCGTTTTAGCAGGGGAATTGAGTTTAATTAACAATTGTTGGTCAATTTGATTGACCCTTAAGAGTTTATTTTTAGTTATGCCCTTTCAGGCATTTGAAGTCCACTCCGAAGTGAAAGCTATTACTACTTCCTAATCCAAATGGTTTATCTATTGGTTTGCGGATAACTAAAAGAAAAGCTAAATAATCGTTTAACTTTAGTTACACCACGAATCAGATTAGAATGATTGCGTTAAAAACGATAATAGAACAATAAAATTTCGCATGATTTTGGATAACATCAACTCAAAATGCCTTAACTTAATTTTTAATGAACTGCTTTAAAGGCAAATAATTCAAGCAAGTTAATGGTAAGGCAAATTCTATATGTAGGTATATACTAACTTGCTTTTTGTTTTATAAAATTAAATTTTATAGAGAACACAGATTTAGTACAGAACTTAATTATAGTTTTTATATTATAATTTTGTAATTTTCAGGCACTTTATTAAGATTGTACGTACTGAATGTATGTACATAATTTACAATAACTTTTTAGTCCTACGTATACATTTGCTAAACAATGTAAAGGTACATATATGAAAGTAGATTCTATTCATTTGCAATAATAATAATAGTTTCTGTCTTAGTTTTGGTTGGAGTTTCCTTATGCTGTTTGTGCACAAAATTGATAATGGATGCTATCTGAACACATTGTATATACTAATGGAACTTTCACTTACATATTATAAGTACATATAAAAAACAAAATACAAACAAAAAATTCGCCGATAAACTTGATTTACGAGATCCGTAATTATCTCAATCTCGTAAGTACAAGGCCATAATTGGTTAATTAATGATAAGTACAATATTTCTTTGTACATAATACTTTCAGTTCTAATGTCTCGACATTAAGTAGATTTGTGCGTGCTTAGTGATTAATGCTAATCCTTGTGCTCGTGCAGGGCCATTGTTAAATTTATATCCTCGAGTTCGGTGTCATCTGGCAGATATCGTTTTCTATAACTTTGTTCGGCTGCCTGTTGTAGGGCATATGCTGTCGCTGCACCTGTATTATCGACCAGTTGTCGTAAGTAGCCACCTGGGCGCTGTAGCAATTCATAGGGATGGTCCAACTCGCGTGCCTCGCCTGCATCCATGACAAGAACCCGATCGCTGTCCATAACGGTGTGCAAACGATGGGCAATTGTCAGCACAGTGCAGTGGGCAAATTTGGAGCGAATCGTACGTTGAATGAGCTTATCCGTTCTGGTAAGAAATATACAAGAAGATATATAAATAAAAGGAAAATAACTGGTTTTTATTGCTACTTACTCTGGATCCACATTGGCAGTGGCCTCGTCCATAATTAGTATTTTATTATGCCTCAGTATGGCTCGTGCCAAGCAAACCAGCTGCCTCTGTCCCACACTAAAGTTTGAGCCTCCGTCATACATACGGCAATTAAGGCCTCCAATTAGAGTGGATACATAAGAGCGCAGCTCGACATCGCCCAATGCCTTCCACATTTCCTCGTCCGAACGCTCATCCATGGGATCGAGATTGTATCGCAAAGTGCCAGAGAATAGAACTGGATCTTGTGGTATAATTGAAATGCGACTACGCAGATCATGCAATCCCATTTGTTCAATATCGATATCATCGATCCGAATCATTCCCTCGTTGCAGGCAAGACGAAATATTGACTGGATAATTGAGGATTTACCCGCTCCAGTGCGTCCTACGATGCCTATCTTCTCTTTCGATTCAATAGTGAAATTAAGATCCCTCAATACGGTGGATTCATTGGGAGAATAGCGTAGCTTGAAATTGATAAACTCAATCCGGCCTTTGCTCGGCCATTCTTTCTTGGGTTTGAATTTCTCAGCTGTTTCCAGTGGCGGCTCCGAAGGCTGCTCCGTGTACTCCAACACACGCTCCACACTGGTCATTTGATTTTCCAATTCGGCCGTCTGTCGCATTCCCCACTGACACATGCCAGTCATTGTGGTCGAGTGTAAAATGGCCAAGCCAACATCTCCGCTATCGAATTCATTTTTGAGCAGTAGAAAACTAAAGGTCACCGCCGTCATATACACAATGCACAAAATATCCGACCACAAGGCAAAGGCACGGGTGCAGGAGAGAAACAGAAACCAAGCCGAGGTATTCGCATTCTGATACTCATGAAACTCCAATTCCAAGGCATTCTGAGCCTCCAAAGCCCGTATAGTGGTTAGACCCTGGAACGTTTGATTTGTCAATGAAAAGACAGGACTTCGAGCTGCAAAAGGATTTAGCGTTTAATAGATGAATCAAAAAGGTTAATTGACAATCTGTACTTACAAATGGATTCCAGCCGCTTTACACTTCGACTAGTGTTGACATAGAGATAACGTATACATCCCAAGATTACACAAATAATGGCAGCCGGTACTAGTAACCAATAGTTGGCAATGGCCACAATAATCAGAACACCAGAGACATCGATAACGAACTGCAAGAAGGGGACGCAATGAGCTCAATCAATACAATAAAGATGAGAAAGGAAATGCTAGATTTACCGCTAAGCAATCCAATAGGGTATGGGGCAAGTCGGTGTCCACAGTTCGTATGTCCTTGGAGAAACGATTTAAGATACGACCAGATGAATTGGTATTGAAGAAATACATGGTGGCCCTGGTTATGCCACGGAAAAGGCGATCGTGCAGGCGTAGGGAAATCCTTAGGCACATCTTAAAGAACCCAAAGGTTCGTATCAGGTAGACACACAATGTGGTGCACAGCATTATAGCATAGAATATGACCAGCTCCTGACGTATGCTTCCTTCGATGCTGTCCTGCCCAACCAGAGGCACTGTGTCGTTGGTCGGGACTTGATTGGTCTCTGTATCATTCGACACAGCCTTGAGAGTGTTATTGACAGCAATCTGCTCCTCCCAGATGACCCAGCGGGATAGAAAATAGTCCACACCCGTAAGCATCACGCGGGCGCAAACAAATAATGAAACTATCAGAACCAAAATGAAGGTGCTTTCCAGTGCCTTGAAATATGACGCATAGACATCGAATTTAACCGAACCCATCGTTTGTTGTTCCTGATTGACTTCCTCCACTTGTTCACCCGGACGCAGCAAAGGATTGTGATGATGTTCCATGCTCTTTTCCGAATCACTCCGAGATAAATAACTGCTTACACTGTGCGTATCGATGCCACTCTCGTCGTGGGTTTGTTCGAGAAACTGGAATTGCCGGGAACGCTGCAGCTCTTGATAACTACCCTGGGCAACGACCTTGCCGCCACCCATCAGCAGTAAATGCTCCACATCGGATAGATATTGCACTTGATGTGTGACCAAAATGCGAATTTTCGTGGACAAAAAGTCGCGTATGCATCGATCGAAAATGTGCTTGCCCACATGTGTGTCCACGGCGGAAAGAGGGTCATCGAGGAGGTAAATATCGGCTTTACGGTAGACAGCACGAGCCAAGCTGACTCTGGCCTTTTGGCCACCACTGAGACTTACTCCACGTTCACCCACCATGGTGAGATCACCACGAGGTAGTAGCTCCAAATCACGCTCCAGACCGCACACTTTTACGACCTTCTTGTAGCGCTTCTCATTATAGTCCTCCACAAAGACAATATTATCCCTGATGGTTCCCTCGAACACCCAAGGCTCCTGCGAGGCATAAGAGATCCTGCCATGCACCAGAGCCTCGCCTTGATCAATGCCCACCTCACCGAGCAGGACATTGAGAAAGCTTGATTTGCCAGCTCCAACGGGACCCACAACTGCGGTCAGCGTATGATCGGGAATCTCAGTGCTGAAATTCTCAATGGCACAATTTGTGTGTCCATCACTTGTGTCCCACGAGGCAGTCACATTTTTGAGTACCACACACTTAGTAGCTGCCTCCGGATTGTAATCCCTCAGACGACTGTGTTGGTTTTGGCCATTTGCCAAGAGGGTGCCATTTAATTCAGCGTTCTTTAGCTTGTCCTCCTTGGTTAGGCTGCGCCTAGTCTTGGAATGCTGCTGATTTGCCTCTAGATTGATGGGCACCTCAGCTCTATCCCCGTCCAGTAGGAACTCTTTGCATCGGCGAGCCGAGACCAGAGCTTCCGCTATGAATGTCAGCGACATTGGCCAGAAAGTCACCATAGAATCGTTGAGCATGTTGAAATAAGAGGATACCGTATAGACTTTCTGGGCAGTCAATGGGTCACCCATATAGACATACGAACATAGGGCCAGGAAGACGGAGAGCGGTGATATCATTGCAGTGCAACCGAGAGCGGCATGAATAAAAGCCGTGCCACGTATGGCATTTACTTCCTTCAGCCGCACTTCGGCAATGATGCGGGCAAAACTCTTCTCCCACGCATACATCTTGATCACCTGTATCCCTTGAATAATCTCATTCATCAGTTTCACTCGTAGATCCGTCCGTTCCGCTGTCATTTGGCGATAGTAGGCCGCCTTACGGGCTGCCCATGCTTGCAGGGGAATGAAACTGAGCATGAACGCCACTCCAATAACCGCTGATAGTCCAATTTCTCGATACATGAGAAATCCGATTAGTAATGATTCCATTGGACCCTTCCAGGTGTCATGAAGAAAGCAAAGTGCCACATCGAAACGACCCAAGTCATTGGCCAATATATTAATTGCCCTCCCACGCAATCCATCATTACTGCTACTCTTCGAAACCTGAAGACATTTGCGGTAGATAAGACCGGAGAGCGCCAAACGTAGCTTGGTGCCCAC
Source organism: Drosophila nebulosa (assembly GCA_024703675.1). NCBI lineage: Eukaryota > Metazoa > Arthropoda > Insecta > Diptera > Drosophilidae > Drosophila > Drosophila nebulosa. Next base: position 6,234,086 of record JANFPS010000007.1, on the reverse strand, counting down.
TTGGAAGATGTAGAATATGAAGGGATGGAATGATATCACAGGCACCAGCATACATATCACAATACCGAGGGCATACAGATAAGCCTCCTGTTTGCCAATTGTCTCTTGATTTTTGGCAAAGTAACCAACCAAACCGCCGAGAAACAAAGGCATCAGAGATCTGTAATAAAATCCATTCGATAAGATTGTGGCTTAAATTAAAAAATATTTCACTTACTTGCACACGGTTTCGCCTATTGAAAAGGCCAGACCCAAAGGCACAAAGACACAGCCATAGGCACGTAGAATCATGCGAACCACACTGGGATTGCTACGTTTCTTCTCATCTTCCCACAATTCGTTAAACTTATTCGTCACCCGTTCACTGTCTAACGTCTTTCTGTGCTGATAAAGTTCCTCGTCTGTAAGTGGACCCTTCAAGCCGCGCTTAAACAAATCTCGCATCCACCTACAAAGTACCAAATTTGCAAATTAATCAATTAAAGACTAAACTAATTTCTATATTAAAGTATTTTCTTATTAACTTTTATCCTTTACCATTTATGTGGATTGTTTTTGTACACTACATTAAAAAATTAGACTGTAAAGGACAAAAAAGACTTTTTGCCCCGATTTCTAAGTGGTAAATCCACGAAAATCATGGTTGATTTGGCTATGGACCATGACATCACAGTTATATCGAAATAAACAATAAAGCACCCTGTATACAGTAGACAATATCTATATAGGAACTTAATTATATAAAATTATGGAGGTTACATCTCAAATTATTTTACTACTGAGGTCCATAACCTAATCACAATTGTAATACAAAGTAGTGCCCTCGAAATTTGTTAGTTTTTACCTAGACGGCAGATAGGGAGAATATACACATATATACATACATATACAAGCAAACTGGTGTATATAAATGTATATGCACATACATAGAGAGACTTGTAGACAGATTTATAATCAAATAATTGTGCATAGTAACGCAAAACGTGTGATAAAAATAGGCAAATGAAAAGTAAATCTTGTTGGCAGACAAAGAACAAAAGAGTGTAAAAGTTTAATGTAAATTTTCAATTATTGTTAATTCAAGACTTACAAAGAATCAAGGAAAGAATATTGCCGCGTTGTAGTCAAATATATATGTAAGTATGTATGTGTACGTACATATGTACGTAATTCAATGTCTGTACTATTTGTTCGAAGCGTAATTCTAATCAAAATGAGTGTACTTTTGTTATTACTACAGTGAAACTTGGGTAAGACGGATATCAATTTATATTATTTCAAAGTTTTCCATTTAATTCGACTCGAATCAGTCCTAGGTTCAAACACATTAGTTTTCATTTTTACAAGTTCTGGACTTATTAGACCTTTTATCACTTTGTTTATGTATGTATGTATGTATGTAACTCTTGATAGAAACACTCCTAAATAAGCAGGGTATTCCCCCTTGGTAAAATATTGGCTATTATCGAAAACAAATGATAGAAAATACATAGAAAAATACTCTCTGTAATAGAAAAGAAAAATGATATTAAGGCCCGCTTGCCTTTTAGTCTCAAATATTTATTAACAATTATTTAATTACGAAATATACCCAAAAAAACGTTACTCCTTGAGATGATGTTTGCCCTATGGAGTTATCACCGTGTAAAAAATTCGTATGTTCTATTTAGCCAGCATTTACTTTATATGATTTATACATACATACATTAAATGTACATATAATAAAACTATGCCCAGATAATAACAATGTAGCCTTGCACGTTCAGAACGTCGCATCCAATAAATTGGTCGAAGCCAATTTAATTGTTGTGTATTCAGTCTCATCAAGCTGCGTCTCCCTTTCCAAAAGAACGGCAAGGGGAGGTCGGAGACGACTTCTTTCATTGATAACTACATAGAACTGAAAGACCCTTATCATGGCTAATGGGATATTGGATAAACTTCCATTTAATACATATGTATGTATGTATATGTGAGCACTATTAGTGACAAATATGTTCATAAAGTAGATTATTATAAAACTCAACAATATGGTCAGAACACGTGCTAAAGAGAAATTTCTCTATAATTTACCGTAAATAATGTATGAGTGCGCCTATGTATATATGTATGTATGACTAATGCTAGACTTGCAAAAGAAGGTGGGGGTGAAAGGGAATTTTTCTTACCAGAAAGTCCAATGTGAGAAGGCATTTGCTTCTGTGTAAGGATTCTTTGGGCGTACAATCTTCCTTCTGGTACGATTCATAATATATATGTATAGTCAAGTGAAGGGGAGACGACCTCTCTTGATTACCGTTACAGCACTGATTATTAGGCGAGCGGAAGACGGGACGGAGATGGCAACAGAGAAATTACGAAGGGGAAATCGACCCAATTCGTTGTCTGCTACTCGAATATGTACTTGATTAATTTTTAATCAATGCCGGCAAACAACAACAACACGAATTACTACAAATTACACACGTTCTTTTTCGGGCTGAGATTGTCTAGGTCGAGGTCAACGGCAAATTTTTTTTTCCAACATCCAATCGTATGAAGGAATTTACCGTTTCTTGCTTGGCTACTACCAACAACAAAAACCACACCAATTTGTTGGTGTTGCCGTCCACTTGTATGCAAATTTTAAAGCCGCAACACGGCAACAAAACTTTATTTATTTTTAGATTTGTTAAGCACTCTTATTAATTACTATTTTACACAAATAATTACGCGAAAAATAAAACGAAAAAAATGCAACAACTGCGATGGGACCAGCGAGCCGCCCACACAAAGAAAACGAAAAAACTACTGAGAAAAAAACTCAACCCGCGTTACCTTTTATACTCTGAGTGAGATGCGTTTGGCGTTGCCACCTAATTGTCTTTTTAGAGAGATAATCAGTTTTTTTTTATTTATTTTATTTCATTGTTTATTTGTTTAAGTATTCGCGTCCAAAAAGCCGGTTTTTATTTAATGAAATTCAGTTAATTGTTGTACTTAAATTGCATTTTGTTGTATTTAGCTAAGCTAAAAGCAAAGAGCAAGAGAGCGAAAGAGGTGCAAAGAGAATAAAAAAGACACAGTAAGACAGCATGCGAGATAGAGAGAGAGAAAGAGAGAGGGAGAGAGAAAGATTTAAATGTTAAGCGCTCATTGCCGCGCATTGTGAAATGGTTTATTTATATTTCATAAGCTTTTAAGCAATAAATTTAAAAATTCCAAAACCGGCATCTTCTTCAAAAAAGCTTCATCTTTTGTTGATAATTTTCCACAAACAGAGAGAGGCGGGAATCTGGCATATACGAGGGAGGATCCAACAAATAGTCAATAATGGATCAACAAATATTTATGCTGTTAAAATTAAAGTTTACAAATTATCAAATTTTCCAACAAGCTGGAAATCACTTTATAATTAATAACCTATTTAATTTTCTGTAAAGTAAGAAATTATCTCATTTAATTAGTTTATAAATGTTGTAAATACATTCTCAGCTAAAATAAAATATTTAAAATATTTTGAAAAAGCTCTCTGCATTAGAAAAAGTCATCATCATCAATCGTTTTAAAACATTAGGCCGCGAGTTGTAAAATAGTTGTTAAATAAATGTCTGTTGCCTTAAGCTATAACACTTTATCCTAGCATGGTAACGCCGGAACCTTTTTGTAAAATTTTAAAATGACGCCAGAAATATAATAATACGATTCGATACTTTCAGTTTTATAGAATGTTTCCAGTGCTTAGCTGAATAATAAAAAAAGGAATTCTTTTAACACCCTGTGTAATTGTTACTAACTGCTAATTATTCCCATTTAAAAAGATTTCACATATTTTGACAATTTTTATGAAGTTTATGAACTTTATTATATTTACGGATTAGCAATAATTCTGCGTATTTGTTTGTTTTTAGTACACTTTAGTGAAAAATGAGCTTAACTAAAAGGGCTTGGGGGGGACAAATTAAAGGGAAAACTTTTGCTTAGATAATGACAAACAACATGCCCATTTAGTCTTCAATGTATTCAAATGGCTCTGGTGGCTCGGGCTCCTTTTCGTCGTCGTTCATGGGACCGAAAGCGGCAACTGGTTCGACAAGTTCCTGCTCCTCGGCCTTGCCGGTGTGCTGGAATACAATGATGCCACCAATTGTGACATCTTTAAGTGGCTCGTAAGACTGACCATCGATAACGCTGAGAACCTTCAGTTGCTGACGCAGGACACGGGCGGGATTTTGTAGGATTTCGAAATTCGGTTCTGGTTCTTTCTTTTCTTTCTTCTCCTCCTTCTTGTCTTTCTCTTTGTCAGCACTCGCACTAGTGCTGGCCGCAGACTCCTTATCCTTTTCCTTCTCTTTATCCTTGTCGTCGTCCTTCTTTTTGTCCTCCTTTTTCTTGGGCTTCTCTTCCGTAGCGGCTGAAGGTTTCTCTTCCGTTTTGACCTCGGACTTTTCATCTTCTTTCTTGACAGCAGCTCCGCCTTCTTTGCTGTCCTCATCCACATCCATCTTCTCGTCTTCCTTCTTGTCGGCATTTTCACGACGCTTTTGACGAGCAGCAATTGATAGGACAGCAGTCGCCACCTTTTCCCGCTCTTCGCTCTTCTTCTCTTCCAGCGGGGCGGGATAGGCGTAGAGCGAAGGCTTGGCGGCCGACTTGTACTCCATCTTGGGCATCTTCAAGTCTGAATTAAGGCCAATCACACAAGTGGGCGTAAAGGCCAGGGACAGGGTGTGAGCTAGTGGGAACCAGTACCAATATTGAGTGAAAGCCAACATGCCCACCACTGCCTGCAGATTGGTGTGTCCAGTGCGGGATTGAAGTGACAACGTGGCATTGCGTCCGCCAGCGTCGATAATGCCTTGGGCCAGAATGGCTCCATATTTGGCCATAACATCCTCGTGCTTGTTGCTAATAACCTCTGCATACAATTGCCGGAAGAAAGTTACCTTGGGGCAGCTCTGGTCGGTGTGCTGGATCAATATCATAGCCGAGGCCATAAGAGCTCCCTGGCGCACAAAGTTAACCGGGTCGAACTTGACCATGGGCTCCAAAAGGGCAATGGCCTCGCGTAAACCGGTGCCGGCACAGGCAATACCTAAGGCCATGGCAGCTCCATATCGCACATGCGGGTTATAGGATTCTGCCAGCAAACTGACCACCGATGGACACTGTTCTGGTGTGCGGAACAGAATAAAGCCAATGGCGGTAACAGCGGCCCGTCGCACATCATCATTTACATCGGAGACAGCCACATGCAAGAGCTTTCGAATCGCTTTGTTGCTTCCCGTTCCATTGTAGGCCATTGCCAGGGTATACATGCCGGAACGACGCAGGACGGGATCCTTGTCGCTGGAAAGGCTAGTCACCAGTGGATCAGCTTCTTCCAAGCGAGAGAACATCGTCAGCGATATACCGACAGCCAGACCACGCAGAATCTTCTCATGCTGAGTGTCCTGCGCATATGACACCATGTCCTCAATGGCCTGGGCATTCTTGGAACCCAACATAACCATGCCCATGGCAATGCCCGCCGCCTCGCCTGTTACTGCATCATCTTGATATAAATTGAATTTTAACTGCTCGTACAGATCCTGACGATGGGTACCCATGCCAGCCAGACCTAATCCCAGGCAACCGCCATGGCGCACATTCTCGTTTTGGGCATCCTTTAGCTGTTGCAACAGATAATCGATGATATTGGCTCCATGATTGGCATGGATCAGGCCCAAAGCATAAAGAGCTCCACCCTCAGAGTAACCCGAACTGGGGCCCGCTTCCTTGGGTAAATAGCTCTGCATGAGAGCCAAGGAATCCTTCTCATGACCACGATGAATTACACCCAGCGATGCAGTGGCCGTCAACTTGGCCCAATTCGTAGCTCTGGCCAGCCAGTCAAGATTGTCGCGCAGAAACTGATCCGATGTGGTTCCACTGTGCATGAAAGCGTTTGCAATAACAGTTGCCGTGTGGCAAATTGAGACACGGACTGCCTCCTTGGTGCCACGTAAGACCTGAAGATCGGCATGATTACTCCTTATGAGAAACTGCAGTTGCAGATCGATCGACACTTCTCCTGATAATATAGAAATTAGTTTCTCAATATTTTTCTGATGGAGTTTCTCCACATCGTTTAACGAATCGATGGTGCGTTCCACCTTGGCGGGATCAGCTGTGGCTGTTTAAAGAAGAGATGAAATATATTATTAAAACATTTAATAAGAGAACATAATTTCCGTAGCAATATGAACTTACTTTCCATCTTCTCCTCGCTGCCTTCATCATCCGCTGCCTTGTCCTTGTCCTCTTCTGTCTTAGCCGAGCCATCTCCCGAATTAGTTCCCTGCGGCTTAAATGTGCTTGGAAGGGCTGTAGGAATCGGAGCCGTGTCCTTAAGGGCCTGCAGCACGTTGCCCAAGAACTCTTGCGTTGCGGACTCATACAAATCAAAGGCTATTTGATAGGCCATTAGATTATTTGTCTCCACGGAGGAGCGTGTAAGTGTGTCAAGCATCTCGGCCACAGCAAGAGGATCCTCGAGGAATATCAGACATTGACACATGTTTACATAGTCGGGCACACCCAAATCCCTGTATAAACTGACCAGACAACGCAAAACCTGATTTCGAAAACCCCGATTGGGTATCAGGGACATGGTGACATTATAGGCATATGCGAGCATTCCACGCACATCGTCGGAATTCATGATGGCCTGCTGAAAGATATCCATGCGTCTGGTCTCTAGAGCAATGCCCAAAGCCTGTCGGAACTGGTTGTCATCCAGGCAGCGCTGAATCATGCGATTAACAATACCCTCCAAACGCTCATCCACTGGCTTGGCATCCTTGGGATTCTCAATGGACTCAATCCGCTGGGCAATATAAAAATCAATGCACTTGGCAATTATGGTTTCGGTGTACTCGTTGCGGGCATTCACATCGAAGAGATCTCCAGCGCCCAGCGCATATGTCAAGGCATCTTCGAACGAGCCCAAGTGATAAAACACCTTGGAGGCCACCATTCCAGCCAGTTTGTTCTCCGGAAATCCACGATCTTCGTGCAACATCTCGATTTTCTCAATCGACTCGGATATCTCCGGCCAAAACTCATCCACAATGTTGTCCAGTTTCTTCAGGGCGAACACCTTCAGATCGGACATCGGCTCATCGAGTAGGGATATAATCCCTGCAGCTGATGTGAGACTCATTCCAACTATTTTTTCTTAGCTTAACTTTTTCCCGAGTTAAAATATTTTCTAGAAACGTGTGAAAATTGATGTATATTGAATTTAGTTTCTACCCGCACTATGCTTACAACTTCAAATATTGTGTTTTTGCTACGTACTTACCAATTAATTGCAACTTTTTATTTTTCTTGTGCCGAAAAATGCTAAATCACTCGAGAGATATCGTTCGGTGTGACCAAACCCAGTAGCCGCTGGTTCCGCAAAGCTATCTACGCAACTATCGATATATGTACATGTAAACTATCGATTTTGATTGCCAAGTCAATATTTGTGTGATTTCTGTGAAAAATAATAGCAAAAATTTATGTTTATGTCTATATTCAAGCTGTTATTGCTATTATTTTTCTCTCATCAAAGCGTATCACGTTTAGATTTTTAAACAAAAATGTTTATCAATTTAAAACCGCAAAAGTAATTAAGAGGTTTCCGAGGAAATACAATTATAAATAAACTAAAAAGTACGCTATCGAATGAAGAAACTCTTTTACAGTGAAAACAAAGATTTTTTCGAATAAAGATAATTATAAAACTATCGTTCTCCGAGTGTTGGGAAATTTTTTTGCCCTTTGCTTTTTGGTATTTCACGATTGAGTAGTCGCAGTCACACTTGGGCATCACACAACTAATAAAACGCGCGAAGGTTGCGCACTCTGTTTTCGACTTCCGAACAAATCAAAATAATCACAATTTGTAGAGTGATTTGCAATCGAAATTGCGTATATAAACTTCACATATAACTGTGCCTAATATGCTCTGCGAAGATCAACTAATGTCTGTGGATAACACACCAATAAAATGCCCTGGCAGCCCAAATTCTTCTGCCTCATCGGCAATTTCGATGGATACAAAGCCCCTAACAAGAACTTGGGCCCAAGAAGTGCGCGCAGAGCTGGGCCATAGCGATGAGGTAGGTCCTGAATTGGTTCCTTTTAACGATATCTTCTAACTCTTGTATCTTGTAGAACTCCACTTCCCTGAACAGCAGCAACGCAAGCAATCCGGAGCAGAAGTGCATTACAGATATTAAGCGGGAAATAAAGGAGGAGCGGATGATTAATTTTGAATTTCTCGACGATGTCAATGAAGTGAAATTTGATCGCCTGGTCAAGGATGAGAAAATTAAGACTCCTATTAAGCGTCGTCATTCGCAGACGCCGCCCAGTCAAGATGAGGACAACAGCCGCTCAAATAGCCCCAACAGCAGCTGCTCCAGTTCCAACCACGCCGATGAGCCGACAAATGCGCCGGCAAACGACCGTCCCAGACGTCATCATCATAATAATTTTAAGGCTCACAAAGAGGAGAAACGATTGCGTCACAATAGCTACACCTCATCCACCTCGTCGTCATCCTCCTACGTCGAAGGCGATCCCGCTGTCTTGACCCGGCGTCAGAAGCAGATCGACTATGGTAAAAATACGGCTGCCTACGAGAGATATGTCGAAATGGTACCAAGGGCCCAACGTACACGCGATCATCCGCGCACTCCTAATAAATATGGCAAGTACAGCCGCCGAGCCTTCGATGGCTTGGTTAAAATCTGGCGCAAGAGTTTGCACTACTACGATCCGCCAACTGCAGCCGGCGCTCGAGGTGAAGGCGATGATAATTCCGACTCGGATTCAGACTAAGGTTTTGAATTCTGTGTGCGGTTTTTGGTAATACGAGAGAGGGGAATCTTGCGGGAGGGCATTTAAATTTATAAATGGTAATGTACAAACAAATATTAAGCAATCATGCAAACGGATAAGCGACTTTATTTTTCTATACACTGCATATCGAATTGTTACACTTGTGTTTTGTTGAATAAAATGGCGACGTCTTTATCTTGAATATGAAACATCTTTCTCTACCTGAAGGTTTCTCGCTAAAATGGGCATTTGGGTCCTCTACGAAAAGTATGCAACTGCAAAAACTGTCAAAAGGACAGCACCTACCTTACTTTGTATGTATGTATACCATATTTCCTTGAAGGTCCAAGATGATACAGTCATGTCCGTCGCTTGGACAGAACAATGTGTACTATTGATTTGAAGCAAATCGAGATTGTTAGACTTAATTTAGTTTTTTTTAAGGAAAAATTAGGGTTCCGAAAGTTCTTAAAAAATAAAGAGGAAATTATTTAACTATTAACATTATCATCAATGAATTAAATGAAACTTAAAATTTAGTTCTTTTACTGAAGGTTGATTTTTTAAAAGCTGTCAGATTTGATTTTCGTAAAATTTAAACAAGATGTATATCAGGCAGTTGTTAAGAAGCAAGATTGTATTTCTTGCTAGATGCACATTTTTCCCGCGTTCTGTCGGAAAAGCTAAATTGGCAGCACAACTGTGTTTTATGTGTGTTATCGACAATCGAATCTAGTGTTGGGAAACGTGTGTCATATATAATGTTACTCTGAGTTTATCCCTCTTGTTGACATAGCCATAGCGAGCCCGCTGGTTGTTATTTTTATAAAATGGTAAGTAAACAGTTTTATGAATATCAATTGGTTGTAAAATATTTCAAAATCGTATAGTTCTCTCTGCTGCACAAAGAGGAAAATGCTCACGACAATGCGTTGTGGTCGTGCTCTTGGGGTCGCGATCCGAAGCCGGCGGATGCAGTTAATCCAGACGCAAGTGCCGAACCTGAGGAAGAGAATCCATTTGATTTTGATAAGAAAGAGCCAAAGCCAAGGGATTTCATTGTGACTGGAGGATTGGATGACCTGGTTAAGGTGTGGGATCTGGGAGATGATAACACAGTTAAACTAAGGCACAAACTGAAGGGACATTCTCTCGGCGTGGTATCCGTGGCCGTGAGCTCTGATGGACAAAGTAAGCAGTTGGAGTATTAAGTCATTTTATGTTAATACCTCTCGTCTGTCTATATAGCTATAGCCAGCAGCTCCTTGGACTCAAGCTTGTGCCTCTGGGATGCCCGGACGGGCGATAAGAAACATATGCTTACATTTGGCCCAGTTGACTTGTGGACAGTGGGATTTTCACCTTGCAATAAATATGTGATCTCTGGCCTCAACGATGGCAAAATTTCAATGTACAATGTGGAAACGGGCAAAGCTGAGCAGGTCCTTGATGCCCAAAACGGCAAATACACCCTAAGCATAGCTTATGTTCGTATAATGTACACCTAAAAGCGCGTAGTTTCTGATTTTCTAAATCGTTTTAGAGTCCCGATGGAAAATACGTGGCTAGTGGAGCCATTGATGGCATCATTACTATATTCGATGTGGCCGCGGGCAAAGTAGCTCAGACTCTGGAGGGTCATGCTATGCCGGTGCGCAGTCTGTGCTTTTCACCCAACTCACAAATGCTGCTTACTGGCTCCGATGATGGTCACATGAAGCTCTATGATGTGTAAGAGAAAAAGTTCAGCAACCAAAGGACAAATGCCTAATCCATTTTTATTGCAGAGCGCATTCTGATGTTGTGGGAACATTATCGGGACATGCTTCTTGGGTTTTGTGTGTTTCCTTCTCGGAAGATGGCAAACATTTCGCCAGCTCCTCCAGCGATCGCAGTGTTAAAATTTGGGATACATCCGAACGCAAATGTTTACACACTTTCAATGAACATTCCGATCAGGTTTGGGGTGTGCGCTATAGCCTGGGCAATGACAAAGTCATCTCCGCCTCCGAAGATAAATCCCTGAATATTTACTACTGTCCACCCAATGCCATTGTATGATAGCAAGAGCAGAAAAATGTACAAAACAAATTCTTCTCCATTTTATTTAGAATTACTTTATTTATCACTTGGTGGCTCCAGGATGCTTTTCTGCTGGGATTGGGTCAGTAATCTGTCTTGATATTTCTGATCTGGTATATAGATATTGAAGGTCTTAAAGTAGTGCAAAATGTCACCTAGGCAGAGGTAAGAGAGTGAAAGGGTTTGTTAAAAATTGATCTCAAATGGCAAGAGTTTCGCCGTTTTTACTCACCCACATGTGACTCTTTAAGCTTAAACTCATCGGCTATTTTTTTGACAGGCCAATTTTCAGGATCAATTTGATGATCGTTTATAAACTGTAGAGCCTGTCGCAGGGTGCAACGTCCGACTGTGGTGCGGCTGGGTTCGAGGTAACCAAATTCAAAATCCGAAGGAGTTTGACGCCCTGCAGGTAGCGGTCGCTCACTATCTTTGGCTTCTTGGGCCTGGCGTTCTTGCACCCGTTGGATCTGGTTAAGAAAATGATTAATAAGTACTTGACACGTGTAAAAAAACGATATCTAATTGGTTAATATTTACAAATCGATCCTGCGAGGTTACATAAACATCTTTTAGCCGTGTGTCCAAGTTGGCGTCTTTTGTATTTAATTTGTCCACGAATTTGGGATCCACTGTGGATTGAAAAAGGAAAAGTATTTATTATTTTTACGGCTCCAAATCATAAAAACTTTAAATTTGAATGTTTTAATATTAATTTTAGAATTTACATTCGAGTGTCCGGTCCATATCGCGCAGATTGGATTCAAATTTGGGAGCCGGTGTGGGTTTCTCTCGTTCTAGTACACGATGTGCTCGATTTTCGGCATTGAATCGATTGACTCTACGTGCCACCATGGAAGACACTTGTCCCATTTTAAGTTTCAATTGACTAATTATAGAAAATATATTTTTTAATTTAATTTAAATTGATAACAGCAGGTCACTTCTAGAGCTGCCAGAGTTTTCCTAAGTACAGCTGTTTTGTGTAGCTACCAGACTTTCTGTTGAACATAATTATATTTTCATAGACTGGTCTCACTGGATGGGCTTAAAAAACTATCGATAACGATATATTTTTAACGTAACAGTTGGCAGCTCAATTGGAAAACAGCTGCTAAATGTAAACAATTCTTAAAAGTTATTCTTGGTTTCAGTAAAATGTTGATATTACGCCGATTTTACAGTGTCCGCTTGCGGACCAAGCGACAATTGGTTGAACGCTATAGTTCTGAATTTCCAGAGAAATTGCTAAGCAAAAAACAGAAGATACCTTCTCATATGTACATAGCCAACGCCGAAATTGCCAAAGAAATAAACTCTCATTTGGATCCTCATTTGCGTGCGTCAAAATGTGACACTATAATGGAACTAAATCCCGGAGTGGGCCACTTTACCCGTCATCTCCTGGACCGAGAGAAGCAATTTCGTAAAATTATATTGCTGGAGAGCATGGATCATTTTATGCCCCGCCTGCAGGAACTTCACACTTTGTATCCGGAACGCGTTAAAGTGAGCCATGCTGATTTTGTGACACTCTGGAAATTGGCCTACATGGATAAGATGGATAATGGTTCAAGGGTGGCAGAACTAATGCATGATGTACCCCAAAGAGCCTACAGCGAAGGTACGTTTCTTTTGTCGACTATTTTCATTGGGTTAACTCCTTTTCTTTGCAGATGTCAATATGCTGGTGTTCGGCGCCGTCGGTTCATATCCATTCTTTAAACATTTGATCAATTCACTCATCTTCCAGACGAGCCTCTACAATTTAGGACGATGCGAGATGATTCTAGCCGTCCCTCCTCCAATTTACATAGTAAGTTATAGTTTTATACCTTAAATTATCGTCCATTATTCTTTCTTTTGCTATTCAGCACTTAACCTGCCAGAATGATATTGGTTATCTGCTGTACCGGTCTACAAGTGTGCTCTTCCAAATCCTTTTCGAGCATCGTTTCATTGCCAAAGTGCCTCGTGAACAATTTCTACCTCATCAGGCTGATTACAATGTTGGCAAGAGCAGTAAATTGGGTAAAGTGAGATCGATTAATCCGGAATATCTGTATTTGGTGAAATTTGTGCCAAGGCGAAATCTGCATGAACTGTGTCCTCCGCATGATCTGACCGCCCTGTGGTTCTTTATCAAACAGAATTTTATTAGTCGTCGTAATCGTATTATACCCAACATGGAGTAAGTATGTATAGAACAATGCACAGAGTGGAAAAGTAACATTGATTATTGCAGAAAATGGGTTCCTGGCTGTGGACCACGATTGATTATCAATCAATTTGCATCCGAAGCTATTACGCCCACTTATCCAGATGAGTCTGTTAAGAAGTTACCGTCATATTCTAGGCAAAGCATAAATATAAGCTCAAGGGATTACTATCCTGGCATTAATATCTATACCCAATTTGGTGATCTACGACCTAGTCAGATGTTGACACTTTTCACACAGTTTCGACAGTGGCCAGAGTATCAGGAGAGCTCGTTTCTGGCATCTTTAGAAAACACTTTGCTTAAACTGGAGACAGCCAACGATGAGCAGAGTATCGATGACAGCATTAATTTAAGTGAAGAGGATGACATGGCCAGTGAGAGTGTAGATGAAATTGATGAACTGCCGCCCAAAGTAAAATGATTGTGAATATTTTCTAGTAATTGTTAGGTACATATATAAAATCTCTTGAAACATAAATGTGATCCGTTCTGCTCTTTTATGGGCAGCGTCCTTCCGTGGAGAGGCGACTGCCACGGGCACATTTTTCTGCCAATTCTATATAATAGTCAGCAGGCGCTACAGAGGGAGCTACGACTGGTATCTCTTGCCCAAAACGGGTTTCCAGTTGCGGCGACAACTTAACGCAGTCCACCATTAAGGTCTGCGGATTTACTCCCAGCACATAGGTGAACTCCTTGTAGGGGCAGGGGTTCTCATCGTGTTTGTTATTGCCAAATTCATAGCAAGTATCGCGTATCAGGAACATGCCATCCTTGCGGCAAGGATTTGTCACACACTCCGGTATGACCTTCTCCTTATACAGGACCAGTATTTGACCAGTCTCGCAGGGACCTTGCCTATATGCAGGGTAACATCCGTCCGTTTCCGGGTGGTAGAGGGCAGCTAAAAGTTTACAAAGGGGTTTTTTTAGGGGAATTACCTAAAGCAATTATGTCATCGATAAAATTGTCTTACCTGGTGCGCAATCGCAAATCCAATCATTTTGATTTTGTTGATCACCGGGATATAAAAGTTGATACTTGGGGCAGCGGGCGGGGGAATACAGTGGCTTACGGCCCTGTTCAACAGTGAGAAAGAGAGATTGAGAGAGAGAGTTAATGATCGCTAGAGTGAGCTTTAATTTTCTTATCAATTTTATGAGAAGGTCGCATTGATAAATAAATAAATAATATAAATATTTTCATGTTCTGCTCACCGCCAAATTTGCTTTTTTCTTATCAATATCGGCATCCTCGACAAATGCTATTTGAGCCTTCGTTCTCTCAAGGCCAATGATCATGATCATTATAATTGCGAGCACCATTAAGTGTAACTGCAACATTTTCACTCAGTTAATTATAAATCAATTTTATGCGCGTATGCAAAACAGTTCGAACGCTCCGAGACTAATGATCGTTTACATTTTACACTTTGCTTTTTACATTTTATTTACACTGATCTACATCAAAGCTTAAGTTTAGTCTTAACCAAAGCTTAATAATTTACCCGATTTTAACCGTTTAATTCACTTCAAATTTTTAAATACTTTTTAGCTGAAAAAATCTAAAAATGCTAGACGCTTGGAAAAAAAAAACCAAATGAAATATAAATAGTAATTTAATTTTACGCAAACACTATCAAATTGGAACTGTTCCGTATAAATTCAGTTTTAAACTTGAAACCGATATAACTTTTTCTCTGCTTCTTTTGCTCAGCAGTGTTGACAAGTGCAAAATTTAAATCGATAAGCCAATAGCAAAAGCCGATAACAAAAACATAAACGATGCACTAGTCCCACTGCCAACACCAAGAATTAAACAATAAATATTTTGGTTATAATATAAGAAATTTTGGATACAAAATGTCGTTGGTACCTATCTCGGAGACTCTAAGACTCTACCAAGAGGACGAAGAGCGAAAAGTGATGAAACATGCGAATGATAGCACTCGGGAATTAATTCGCGATATATATGAGCGTACAGTGGGTAATTTAAAATTTTTGTTGTCGCACAACCACAAAACCAATTTCCAATTGCAGAAAGTGACTAGTGAAGACTTAAGCCGTAAGTATACCCAGGATGAGATTAGAGAGCTCTGCTTGAGGACTAAAGTACGAGTGAACATGACCCACATGAATTGCGTTTATGAAGCCAAGAAGAGACTGGACAAGAGGGATCGCTTGACCAATCGCTCCTATCGTTTCATTAATGCAATGTTGGCCAAGGCAGTCAATCGGCGCATGGTTGAGCCTTGCACTGATGAGGAAGTAGCTAATTATCATCACATCAATGTTTGCCTACTCAAGAAAGATAACAATTGTCGACTGGATCGTTGGAAAAAGGAGTTTGAAAAGCAGATGAAACAGGAATTGTGGGGGGAAGCAGGAGAAGATACCGTAGAAGATGCCAATGACCCAATCCAGGCCACAACTCCAAACGAAGAACAAAATGAGGATGATGTCTCAGTAGGTGAAGGGATTGATTTTGGGTCAGAAGTTATGGCCGACAACCATTCTAAGCCGGATGTGCCACATATGCCGGATCTCGAAACCGAATGTATGGGCATTGGTGATGATAATGAAGATGAAGAATTAAATCAACCAAATTATAACGACCAAAGCAATGTGGCTGGGGGGAATAGTGAAAATCAAGGGGCCGTGGTCCCAACCCAATTACCTCTTCCCACCGTTGATTGGCTCCGTGACGTGCAGGAGATCAATTCTGAATCCATGACTCTAAATTCCTTGGAAATGTTGCAAACCCAGAGTCAGAGTGAAGCTCTGAGCGCCGATTACATATCATTTAATACACAAGTTCCAGCCACCTCCACTCAGGACTCGGACACCCAAGTGTTTCTCTAGAATTCAATCAGCAAAATATATTACTAAATATGTAGTTCACGTTTCGTTTTTTAAGCTTATGCCGAGAAAACAACGATTATTTAAATGTCTAGTTTTTGGTTAAAAAATCATTTCATTATTTAAATCATTTCATTCCTTCTTATTTAATTCATTAAATCTCTGTTGTTATTCACGATTTAAGCCACCAAATAAAAGATTCATATTTGAATAAATATACAGAAATATTATCTATTTAATTGGAAAATATCAAATTTTTCTTTTTTATTAATTTTCAAACAGCAAAACAACTTTTTGAACAAAACTTTTGATAATTAAGCTTATCGATACTGATACCTATCGATAGTTTTTACTATCGGTGTTTGTACACCACTAGTATATGCTCGTAAACGGATTTTGTTAAATTAACAGTTATCAAACAGAAATTCTTGTCAAAGGGGAAAACAAACAATAAAAATGGATGACGAGGAGACGGCAGGTAAGATTATCAAATATAGAGAAATGCCTTATAAACTTATGGGTTGATAATATATGTAATTATTTGTGTAGAAATAGAAGGCGTAAATGTTTCGTTACCTGCAACAGTGGGAGGGGACTCTATGGATGGGGCAAGTGCAACGGGGGAAACAGAAAATATAAACGAACAAAATGAACATCAGAATCAAATGGAAAACGAGGAGGAGGTGGTTCGCGACTATATGATGGAGCTGATAAGACGAAGTGATGAACAATTGGCAACGAATAATGCGCTTGATGCTGCTGCTGCTGCTGATGAGCAGTCAGAACCGAATGAAGAGGTGGGTGCAGGGCGAAGTGCAGGGGATCAAGAAGAAGCAGCTTCCGAGGATAGTGATATGTCATTGGATAGTCCTGGCAGTGAGGGTAAGTTAAAAAGATTTGTAACCATGGAACTGACTTAATTCACGTTTTCCATAGATGATTCTGTTATATGGGAACCAAATCCACCTGGCTGGATGATACCGCCGAACCGCTTGCACTCTGCTGTTGATATGATGGTAACGCAGGCCCGTAATAGTGATGGTGGAATTGCAGCCCTATTGAGTCGTCACCACTTTTTGCAGCGCATTCGTAGTATAGTGTTTAGCCAGGAGAGGCGACGCAGTCGTACAAGTGATGAGGGCGAGGCCAGCTCAGAACCACCACATACACCACCGCCACCCCGTTCCCCGTACGACGTGGAAATGGAGGACGGAGTACGTTTCGATACAAATCTGGCTGCCGAGCATTCATATTTTGGCAATAATTTGAGTCGAGTGCCCGGAGTTGACTATCTGGAAGAGGGAAGTACTCATCATATGCTCATATTTCTGCATCAGCATATTCTGTTTCCGGGCGAAGTGCTGCCCTTTATGATCGATGGCAGTCTAATAGATGAAGAGATGCAACAAAATGGCCTAGATGGGCTTATCTTTGCAGTGGGATTTCCCCTAATGCAGCCTCCGGAGGATAATCCCAATAGGCTATATGGCGTTACATGTCAAATCTATGAGAAGGGCGAAAGTGGACGACAATTGGTGTTCTACAAGTCAAGGGCTTTGCAACGCATTGTCATCAATTGCGATGACATACAGGGGTAAGTTTGTGTATCTCTTGGATAAGAGAGTTATATCATTACCATTACTAACCATGTAGAAGCACTTCCAGTTTACCCCAATACATAGCACGCAATCCGACGAACAAATGCTACAGCAAAGTCAAAATATTGCCCGAATATTTTTTACCCGAGCCACTTAAATGCATCGATATGGGATCGATGAGTCGCTTCCGGGATTTACCATCAATGCGGGATATGTATCAACGCTATCAGATCACCAGTACTCCTTGGCCCCTAGATGCCTGCCTGGAATATTCGTACGGGGATATTGTGGAGAAGGCACGTAAAAAGCTACAAATACACAAAATCGACACCATGCCAAAGTGTCCCATTCAATTGTCCTTCTGGTTGGTACGCAATCTTCATCTAACCGAGAAACTGATGCGTTCAACCTTTCTCACGGATTCGGTAAATACGCGACTCCAAATAATTGGCAGCACCCTTAAAGACGAGTCAGTCTTCTATTGCCGGTACTGCAACAGCAGTTTGGCCTATTGCTCTGATCTCTTTGCCATGTCTAAACACGGCGTCCAGACTCAATATTGCAATTCAGGTGAGTTGCAAGATTCCCAACATTTGATTCAGACCATTCTAATTTGGTATTATACTTTTTTTAGCTGGCTATATTCATGAGACAAATACAGTTTATCGTGTGATGAGCCATGCCATTGGTTATAGTGGTGAGCCTACCACCGAATTTAGCTGGTTCCCCGGTTATCAGTGGCATATTATTTTATGTAAATTTTGTGCCCAACATATCGGATGGGAGTTCAAAGCGGTTCAACCAAACTTGACACCCAAACTATTCTTTGGTTTGGCTGGCTCCAGTGTGAGAATTGGTAAAATTAGTGAGAATACTCCAGTTAATGGTAGCACCTTTGTGGTACGTAATCTCTTGCGTATGGTATCCAGTGAGATGGAATGAGGCTGGCGAGTTGTGAAACGTTGTTTTAATGGCAAATGTTGTTCGTGTTCCCGAATGCGCCATAACTAAAAACTGAATATAATAAAGCAACGTAAACTCGTTTCACAACTTTTTTTTGCTGTTACCTTTAAATTGGTAACAAGAATATGAACGGAAAGATTGATTTACAACTAAAAAAAAAGAAAAAATTAACAAATTACTTAGTTAAATGATATAAATGTATTACTAACTACTTCGCCTTTAAGCTATCCATGTATTTTTTCATTGATAACTTAAAAACTATAATACGTTTTATTGTAAGAGTATCACTAATATATATTATAATATTAGTAGCTATGTGGGCATATATTAAAATGTGTACTCAAAATTCAAAGGTTATTATTGGAACAATCGGCAATATAGGGATTTTATTCTAAATATCTATTGGTCGTTATGCATATATAAAACAATTTCATCATGGGAAAAAATTAAGCAAAATAAACGATGTTGGTCCTCCTGAAGTTTCCATTACTTACTCACCCAAAAGAGCAGCAAAGGAGGTAGATAATTTCTGCAATAGGACAAGAGATTATATTTATTCCAATGGCAAAACAAGTTGAACTTACAGCCTTGCAGAAAGGACATAGCCCAAAAGAGACCTCCAGAAAAGTTTTGCCATCCATTAGAGTGTTGAACCATTCCTTTAGGCAGGCGGCGTGACACTTTAATACACATCTCGTATTGTCACAGGAGACAAGGGGCAGTTCACCATTGTCTAAGCGGTAGACAAAGCAAATGTTGCAATGCTGCTCTTGATCTTCCTGCTCTTTGTGGTTCTCACTCATGTCTGGCATGGGGAAGTAACACAAATCAAAGACACGTAACAAGTTCTTATGCATATCCAATTCGATGTCCCAATTGGCCAGGCCATCGCTTAGCTTATGCCGCAATTGAGCTACCTCTTCAGTGGGTCCAATAATTTGCAAAGCCATAGAAGCTTGACAGGCCAAAGGATCAACAATGATCACCTTGAGATAGACGCGTTCTTTCAAAGGGAATACCCGAGTGTTGTCCTTGGTGGTTATAGGAGATGGCTGCAGCACATGGCACAGTTCATCAATGTCCATGAATGTATCATAAAAAGGTCGCAAATCGTCTAACAATTTCTGATACAATTGCAGTGCTTCGCGTAAGCAGCGAGCACTTTTGGACAGCATAGCTTCTAAGGGCACACAATCTGGTAGACTGTGATCCAGCAGACGCAGACTGGGCAACTCCAGTTCCAAAAAATGTTGATCCATCTCGGCAAAGCGACTAAAGCGTATGCGAGTAAAGCATTCGTTTAATTGTAAATGATAATCCTGAGGCTGATGGAGTTCTAGAATCTCTGCATAGATATTACTCTTTGGCCGGAATGAAACTTTAATACCATCTTTGGTTGACTCTGCTTTTGGAAGCAACTCCCAAAGATTAGCCAGTAAATCTTTCAAGCCCCAATCATCTTTGCACTGTAAATTACTGCTAGAGTACGTTGTGTACTCCAAGTGGTGCTGCACATACAATTGAAACTTGTGTAGACCTGGATAATTTGGTACAAGGAGCTTAAGGCGAAGCCATTGGCCCTAAGTAGGAAAGAGATTGTTTGAGGTGAAACTATAGGGCTTTAGGGATTGCCATATTTACCTCATCGCTGCAGACGACTCCACGTATGATAAATGATTGGTTTGGGCCACAACATTCTGCCACCAGGCCGGGATATTTATTGGCCAGAAATTGCTTTAAATCAGATTCCGCGCTTTCCATTAAAATCACAATAAACCAATTTAAAACCTTGGTCACACTAAATGTAGATAACAATTAGAGATGTGCATAAACTGGAATAATCATCGACTGTGGCACACGATAGTCTAGTATACCTTTATCCCAAAAACATAGGCGGCAAAGGCAAAGGAAAAGTATTTTTGACTTTAAAAAATATAAATAATCTTGATCTTGAGGGGATGTAAACGGAAATATGTGAATATTGAAATATGTCCACCTGTTTGAACATTAATATCTTGAATCTCTTACGCCATTGTATTCTGAGGCAGAGTATAGAATAGGATAATAAATGACAGGCCTAAATCATGGGCTGTATATGTATACATATATATTTGTCCAAAAAGTTTCGTTGAGTTTGGATTAAAAATAGGCGAGTGCTGATAGGAGTGAGTAAAACAGCCTATTTACACAAACTCTTTCACTTATGATCTTTATCAGTTAACATATTGTTCATTGCAGCTTGAATTTGTTCCAAATTCTCTATATGTATATTGATTGAAAAAAAGACCAATTTGTTTCAGTTCAGTTCTTAAATGATATATTTAAAATTTTCGGGACATCTTTGTTCAATAATATTGCCTTTTTTGATGCAAAAATAAGCTTTGCTTAAAATAATCATTATAAAGTACATGGGGAATTCATGTTTTTGTTTTCAAGGGTTTTTTGGGTGAATTACAATTTTAAAATTAAAACAAATAATAAGCGTAAATTGTACCTAGCAGAAGTTTTTAACTTTCGACTTTTCTCTCCTTTCTTATATGTGCATACTTAAAGAATGTTTAAATGTAAAATGTTGTAAATGTTTGATGAATGAGTGTGTTTTTTGTGCGATTTGTGAGATTTCTAGCCACTTTGTTTAACTGCTTATAAACTAACTAGTCGTGATTAATGGGTTTCGCTTAATAATTAATGACAGTATATAATTTCGGTTGTTTGTTTTTTTTTTTCGTGTTTTGTTTTAGCTTATAATGCACATTTTGTTTGTTACGTTAAAATTTGAACTAAAGTGCTAAAAAATAATATTCAACTAAAGCCAAAGAATCCATTCAAAAACAAAAGAAACTAACTAAAAAATGAGTTTACATTAAGTCATGGAAAATTAAATTGTGTGTCTGTGTGTGTGTGCGTATCATGGAGTGGTCTTTTCGGTCCTTAATGTCTAATTTAACAAATGAAAATCAACAAAAATCAACTTAAAAATCTTTAGTAAAATAAATACCCAGGTTCCTGTCTCTGCTCTTTACATTCATATAGATATATACAACATTTTAACACCCCCATTTAAGGTCATCACAGCATAAGCCGCGATCGTGACTTCTTTAGTCTTCCGGTGGCACCGCCCAGACCGCCATCTCCATTCCATGACTTGGATTTGGCACGAAAATGGCGATAGGCTTCATTGTAGGCAGGCTCCAGCATGGGGCGATAGGTCTGAGGCTCGCACATTTCAGAGTGCGTCTCATAGAACTCTTTGTAGCCATTGTGTAAAAGATAAATCTCCGGATAATGCAAAGCCGGATAGGCATTTGTGTTGCGCTCACGATCCAAATTGCGTAGGAATCGCGACATTTTGGGGCCACGCTCCGAAGAGAATTCGCAATGGAAAATTATGATATTACGCTTGTTGCCTGATTCATTGTTCTGCTGCTGCTGCAGCTCAGTCTGTTGGGTGGACAGGAACTCCTCGAGGATCTGTTCGTGGGTGTAAAGATTTTTGGCGCCCTCGATATGTCCGCCCTCGAATTCATATGGATACCGGCAATCAATGATGCGATAGCTGGCTACCTGATCGTCAAATTCACCATTCAGAAGACGAGCCACTGTGTTGCTAGAGATTGATTTGAGATCACGATGACGTCCCTCCATTAAGGGCAGAGCATAAGTTTTGCTAAAGTCTCCAATCAATTCAGGTTCATTGCGATTCTCGGAGCGAGCCAGAGCAGACATAATCTCGGCGTCGTTCAGAGACATGCATTTTCGCAATGGTGGTGGATGCGAGGTGGTTGTGCTGCTGGTGGAGGGTGTGGGTGCTAGTGCGGGTGCGGCGGGTGAGGGGCAGTTCTCTTTTTCAGCACAGCGATGACGTTTGCTCTGAATTGGCGAGCAGCTGGCAGATGCTGGTGGATCGGGACGCTTGAAGCAGTCCCGGGCAGTCTCTTTTAGAATTTCTGGCGTCTTTGGTTGGGTTTGGGCTAGAATTTGCTGATTGCTATTTGTTTCAGTCATGCTGAGGCAGCGACGCACCGAGGGACGACGCATCATGGTCAATGAATTTGGAGATTTGGTGGCCGGAGAAGCTACTTTAATGATTTGCCCACTGATCAGCGAATTAAGACCGCTGGGAAAACCCAATGAGCTCGATTGCTGGCCAGCCAGCGATTCCATTTCAAACAGCTCCATATACTCATCGTCCATGGACGACTCCATAGAGCAAGTGGATGATAAGCTATTGAATACACGAAAACTGCGTGCTGGGGTGGCATTAGAGTGACTGCTGCTGGCTGCAATCGAGCCACTAGGAACTGGTAGCTTCTTTTGGCGCACAATTTCAAAGCGTAGTGGCGAACCCTCGGGTGAGAGCAGACCCATAAGTTCGGGGCTTTGTGAACGCTGCTGCTGAGGCATAGGTAGCTCCTCATCGTAGAAGGACAAATCCTCCGAATCCATCGCCATCAAGTCGAGTGAGCGACGAGCACGGCGTGTGGAGGCGGCAGACATGGAATTGTTCATCTTATTGCTGCAATGGGAGAAAGAGAGAGGGAAAGAAAGAATTAGTCAACTGCTGTGAAGAGTCGTTCCTCCTCTGTGTTTTCTTCCCTACATTTTTTTTCCTGTTTTTTTTCTCTTCCCTTTTGAAGCGGGTCATTAAACCCAGCTAAAAATATACACAGGCGGCGGCGGTGGTGGTGGTGGTGGCCACGATCTCATATCAACGAGTGAGGGGTGGAAATTAGAAGTTCTGCCGGGTCGCTCTGTGGGTACTTGGATATTCCCCTTATGTATGTATGTAGGACGGGAGTACGTCACGTTCTGCTCGAACTGTTTTCGCTTTTCGCTGTTTCCCCTTACCAAAAAAGCAATTGCAACTGCACTTTTGGGTCACGCAAAGGCAGAAGAACCGCAAAGAACAACTCAGCAAAAAAACAACAACAACAGCAACAACAATAAAAAGGCATTTGGAGCATGCTCCTCTTCCTCGCGGAAGCCGGTTTAATGAATGAACTGAGCGCCACAGTCAAAAAGTAAAAAAAAAACGTGTGGAGCGTGCAAAATGAGAATAAAAAACAAACTCTTACTTTTGTTCAACTGTAAAAAACAGCAGCGGCAGTTGCTCTGCCCCTCCGCCGACAAAGCGGGTTTTTCATTGTTGTTGTTTTTGCTGTTGTTTTCGTTGGCTGCCTCAAGTTCAAAAACTTGCACTTTTTATTTTCTCGCTTTATTCTCTCTTTTGCCTATATTCCTTTTGGGATTGATATTTACCTGCTACTATTGCAATCCATCGTGCAGTTGGTTTCTTCGGCAATTGTTTCCCACAGCATTTTGAAAATTGGTTTTGAAAAATTTGTAGTTTTTTCCACGAAAAATTAAGTTTTATTTTTTGATTCCGTTAGGTTTTGGTCGCTAAAAAATTGCTAAAACACAATTTTTTGTTTCCTTCGTCACTTTTGGGCACACATTTACAGTTTGTTTTTAGTTCGTTGGAAAATTAACTGTTTTCTTTCGTTTGATTTTGTTGTTGTTTTAAGTTTGCACTTCGTAGTCCGTTATTGGCTGCATTTGTGTCTATTTTTTTTATAAACTAATATTGCATTGTGTATGTATGAAATTATTATTTTTTTTTTATTAATGTGTCCGTTGTTTCAACATTTTCATTTCATTTGTTAATAATAATCCAGAAACCACCACACGGGCGAGCAAAGCAGAGCGAATGACGATGATGTTTACACGACGACGAGCTGAGAACAAATGTATGCCTCGATCAGAGTGCAGCTGACTTTTATAGCCGCAGAGCCCCGAGAGAGCGAGAGTGAGCGCGTAAGAGAGCGGTAAACAGAATTGAGCTCAGCTGAGCGAGGGAAGTAGTTGCGAGAGTAGTTCCAAGTATAACGGGCACTGCAGAAGGAACAGGAACGGGAGCTAATGCCTATGTATACACTATGTATGCATGTATAAATACATAGAAATGAATGCATATACATGCATACATAGATGTATATGTATGTATTCCTCAGTTTTTCCATGAGCCAAGAATATTGGAAAAATCTATGCAGTTGGAGCAAGCATCATGCTGCAACAGGTACCTATGTATGTATCTATATATGTGCGTACATAGCTCTTAACAATTACCCCTCCCTTCCCGTGTAGGCGAATCCATGGGAGTTAAGAACTGGCTGCAGACCTAAGGCGCCTAGTTGCCGGCTTGGAGGGAAATAAGGCACTGATTTTGGCGCGCGAGCTTTTATACCAGACGCAGAGCGCCAATTCGTTTAGCCGAGTGGGGGCCGAATGGAGCCGAGCCGAACCATCACATATGCGATACAGGGAGGAACGTTGAGAAAAAAAGAATCGCACAAATCTTTAAGCAGAATTGAAGACGTCGGCAGCGTCGGCATCGATTGTGTCGTTTGCAGGTAATAATGTGAGATCCACGCATTCCTGCCCTTCCCACCCCCCTCCTCGCAATTGCAGCCCCAACACGCCATCAGCAGGTAGTGGGATCGTGGCCAGTCAGCCAGTCATCTGATCGTTGTGGTGGGCTGCTAAAGGGGCGGGGCGGGCGTGTTTCTTTTGTGTTTTGCAGACGTAGACGCCAATGTCGTTAAATGAGCAGCGTTCCAGTATCTCTCATATATGTATGTATGTATGTATGAATGTATGCATGTATGTACATATGTATGTATATATGTTTTCCCTGTATTTGTCAGACGCGGCAAAGTTAAAGCAAAAATCGAGTTACATATACCTACACACATACACAAACATACGTACATACATATGTATGGGCGCATGTAAGTATGTGTGCCCAGACCCTGCGGGAGTCATCTGATGGTAGGGGCAAGTGCTCTGCAAAGGCTCAGAAGTTGACAACGAGACGATATCATTTATAATCCAGTGAACCATTCACATAATCATATGGTCGGAGAGGGTAAATGATTTCCTCTAGCTAGCCTTACCAGCTCGCCAGCCGAAAATCAACCAAATGAGCTACGGTTTCATTCTTCTGAATTCCTTTTAAGCTTTTGTTGCGCAGGAAGAGGAATCTTTATGGAAAACAACGTGAAAACAAAATACAAAAGGACGCAGAAATCATAAAGTGGTTTTGAACAAGTTAAAAAAGCGCATTTTGAGACAGAACGGCAGGGGTAGGTAGAAAACGTACAGCGAAACTGTGCAAAATGAAGCTTTAACTAAGATTACGCTCATTCATAGTGTGAGAACAGTGGGCTGAAAGCCATTGACGCATAGGTGAATGTGACTGAGTTAAAAGGAAATAATTCTCACTTTCATTTTAATCGATTCCTATATAAAATATTTAAAAAATTGGTCACATTTTATGACCTAATGCTCATATCAATATAACAATCACATTTCATTTCACTTATTTCTCTAATTTTGAACAGCACCAAACAGCTGATCGCACCACAGTGCGTATGCGGCATATATGTGCATATTTGTACATACATATATACATATTTATACATACATATATGCTTTGCCTGGAGAACTTTGATTGTGTGCCAGAGAGTATGTAGAATAGGCGGCAGCAACAAGAACAACAACAACAACAACAGTATCACGAACAGAAATTGCAGCAACAATGTGAATGGAATGGAAGCACAACAATGGGAAGCAAAGGAGGAAAGAAAAGAACGTGAAGAATTAAATTGTAAATCGAAATTCCAAGAATTGAGCTTTTGCCAATACACTTCCAGCGGTTCTGATAACATTGACATTTAAAAGAAAATTATTGGCTTCTTATGTGAGAAACCCATAAGATTTGAATTTAAAATTTATTAATTTACAGATATTCTTAGATCTAATTAAAATCCAAAGTCCAACGACAATGATTTGTCCAAATTTTTCCAAAAAGGTCTAATAAAAATTGAATATCTTATTTAAAATGTTGATACAATTTTTTAAGTCAAACTTTTTATTTCCTAAAAGTATCTAACGAATGCAAAAGTAAAAATTAAACAAAAAACGATACAATTTCAATAATTGAATTTATGTATATGTTTAAAACACTATTAGCTATTTACTTATATAAGATGTCTAAGATGCAAGGGTATACGAAAATCATGGGTTTCTATGAAGCTTTCATCTCAGACATGCAAAAAGTAGAGGAAAAAATGTTGTATAAAGAACTTTGAGATACTTTTGCGCGCGCGCGCGAAACCCAAAAAATAAACCCAATGTAGGGTCCAAAGAGGGGCGGATCGGGCGATTGTGAAGCTGAGTTAAGTTCGGTGTGTGTGTGTGTGGCAAGCACTTAGGGCGGCAAAAGATCTGCCATACCTATGTATACATATATCTTGAATGTCAACGTTGTGTGCAATTAGAAGCAGGCATAAAGCAGGCGCGGCAAGAGCAATTTTTTAAGGTTTGGGTGAGCAAAGAGTTATAGGCCGATTTGAATTAACATATTTTTTAAGTTTTTTACGCCCACCACGGGACAACCGATATTTGCCTTACAAATTGGCCAAGGGTGTTTGAACCTTCGCCATGGCAACACTGTAGGAGAAACCAACCGAAAATAGGGGAAATCACAGAGTACATAAGGCGAGGAAGAGGCAAATAGACAAATACTGATTAGAAAAAGAGAAGAAACAAAATACCCATACACTCAAACAGGACAGAGACAGAGAGCGGTCCTTTGCCTGCCAGCTAGTATATACAATGTACATATGTTCAATCAGCTGATCAGGAGCGACGTCGGGGAACCGAAGGATATGCGCACAGAAGAGAAACGAATTAGTCCTGCTGTGAGTTTTGTGGTGTGGTATGTGTGTGACACGAGCAGGAGAACAAGAATCCAGACCCAGACCCAAAATCGAGAACCGAGAACGAGGACAACGTACGCGCGCAAATTCCTTAACACGAGCTGCCACTCTCTCTCTCCCTCTGTGTGTGCGTGAGTGTGTGTTTGAGAGAGACGGCAAAAGTAGGGGGGAGAGGAAAACCTTACCAGGAGCTACTGAGATTGAGAATTCTTGTGCAGTCTTTCGGTGCAACGACGAGTCAGAGAAGTAGGTGAAGAGCAGGGTCATGGAATGAGTGAGCAAAGAGGAATAGCTGGTAGGTTTTTGCGCCAAAAATCACTACGAGTGTGTGTATACAGAGTGTGTGTGTGTGTGTGTGTGTGTGCAGGACTCGTCTGGAGGCAAAGGCAGTTCAATGATGTCTGTTTATCTTCCCAACAACTTCTCTCTTTCTCGCCCGTTTCCATTCCCCGTTGCCCTTTCCACGTGTAGTGATTTCTTGCAGTCTTTGTCGATTCTCGGCTGTCCGGTTGTCTTTTTGCCTTCTACTTGGCCGCTGCCGCCACATTTGTTGTTCTTGTTGCCTCTTTACTTCTCTACATATACTATATATACTGCATATATATGTATATATTTTTTTAGTCGCATTCTGTCTACAAAACTGATTGTGAGAAATATATACATATGTTTCCACGATACAATTTCTTGCTTTTGACTTACTGGCAGCAGCGGCAGGGGCAGCGACTGTGCGTATCCCTCCATCTCTAGTCCTCCGTCTCTTTCTCTGTCTTTTTCTCTGTAGGCCGCCTTTATGGTTTTGCTCCACTAATTGATTCTCTGCATAAATTTTATTTAAAGCTTTAATAAATGTCAAAATAAGCAATTCATTTCGATGTTAGAGGACGCATTCATTCAACATTCATGAAATGAAGCTTTCACGCTGGCAATCAATTGCCGGGTTCAGAGTTTAAATGCGTGTGCGACAAGAAAAAACCAAGAAGAAAGTATAATGATAAGAAGACACTTCAACAGTTCGTGGGTGGGTGAAACTTGAAGAAGATTTTGAGGTCACATTTCAATTAAAACAAATAATCCGTTACCCATGGCTTACATTCCAGTTCTAAATAGTCTTTGAAAGAAAGGGTATGCAATTAGAACTTTATAACCTTTTTTTTATAAATAAAAGTTAAATATTTCTAATCCAAAATCCGCTAGTGCCTTGCTTGTGCCTGGGTCTTATCGCAAAGTCTTAAACATACAAAACACAGCATCAGAGGAAGTAATAATCAACGTTATTTTCTCTAGCTTGGCTACCATGACAAAAGTTTCAACATAATCAGCATACATACATATATGTATATGTATATATGTACATATAGTATTCAAAACACCGATATGGGTATGGCTAATGTCGTTTAATGAGCGAACAATGTTCTTGACATGCTTAGATACTTATAGTTGTTATTGTGTGTGCATATACCCTGCACCCAAAGGGTATATGATATGCATGATCTGATATGTATGAAAATCAAATTTGGCTTGAATTATATGTGATAAGGTCCTGCCAGCATCCTTAGACCCCTTAAGCCTGCGCTGTGAGAAGAAGAATTCGTTGAATATTTACTGACTTGGTACGAGGGTATATTCAAGTCGTAACTTTCTCTTGCTAAAACCATTTATTATTTTTAAACAATTTTTTTTTATATGTAACTTTGCGCGCAATTCAATTCATATTATTGGGGTTTGCAGGGCGCATACTGAGAATTTGTGAGCGATAAGGAGGCTGCTGCTGACATTTGACTCATCTGCCAGCCACATTGTAGGCTCAGTTTGTGCCACTTGAAATTGAGGTTCCCAGGCACCCTTCCCTCCCCCCTATGGTGTTGCCTACTTGCGTTTGTATTGCAACAATTAGTTTCTGTTTTAGTTGCAATTTTCTATATAATTTGAATAGTAGCCAAAGCCAAATCTTTGGCTGCATTGTTTTGGTCAAGTGGTTTCCCTCTCCCACTCTCTCTCTTGTCCACTCAAGTGTGGCTTATATTGTTTTTGGCAAAAACACAGAACAAAATGTAAGAAACAAAAAAAAAAAATGGCAATTTAGGTCACAAACAACAAGTGGCCGGCCAGTGACAATGAAACAGTTTCTTGATCTTTTGGGTTTTAGGCAGTGCAAAAATTGCTTATTGTTGTCACATGTTGAGAATTTCAGTTCCCACACACAGCAGGCAATTTTCCGTTGACATTATATGATTATTTTTTTACGATCCTCAAATGAAAAGGCTCTCAAGCATCTCTGAGGGAAGGGGTCGATTATTTTTGTTAAGCGCCAAAAAAATGTTTTTTCTACCTAAACAAAACTTTTGATAACCTTGTCCCAAAAAGCTTGCTCAGAAGTTACGGCGGTGGAAGAAAGAAATGTTTGGATATAATTTAAAGTCTTTATCGCTTAAAGGGAAATGCATTAAGATAAATTTACAGGGGCATCATTTAGGATGCTTATAACGGACATTTTTGAGCCATCTGAATTGTATATTTACTATATTATAGTTAGAAATTTTACCAGCAAATATAAGAAAGACATAAATCACCTGTTGTAGAATTAGATAGAACAATACCTTAGTCTATTTAAGTAGCAATCTTTCGATTGAAAGCCGATAATATGGTCTTCTGAATCCATAGCCTCTATCTAGCTAAGGGAAACCCACTTAAGGGCTGAGCCAAAGTACATATATAAAGGCTAAAAAGATTTAAGAATATAGGGTGCTTTTTATCGAAATAGATTAGAAAATTAACTCTTAGTCGTTAATCATTAAAACAACTACAAAATTTACCAAATTTTTGCAAAATTTGTTTAAATTGAAACCTAGAATAATTAATAACTGCTTCTATGTAATAGCTAATTATACTACAAATGGTTCGTGATTGACTTCTTGTTAAATGTCAGTGTCTTATCTCAACCCTCTTTGTTTTGACGGTCAATATTTATTTAGATTAATAACAGACACGCGACTGACCCACGTACCTAGACTGACCACTGGTCAAGCTAAATATCTAGCTCAACCACAATATAAACCTATTCCCAAGTCAATCTATAGATAGCCTTGGGAAATGTTGAAATTAATCAAAGGCGGCCTACCCTTGAAGGGCCAATCCTTTTTCCTTCAACTCGCGCACACACACAGACTCAGCATGCAATTAATTGATTAACATTCTTAAGGACTCCCTGAGTCTGCGTCTGTTCGTGTGTGGATTGATGTGCCGATCTTATCGTGTTACATTCGCGTAGCCTTCAACACATCTCGCGGCTATCCCATATGGGATGGCAACCCTTTTGTTTGATTTCTCTGACCAGATCTGGGACACACAATGGCCGGGGAGTCTTTCAGCATCTAATGCGCTGATGTTAATCTTCATCTTCTGTCTAAGGCGCAGTTTTTTGGTTTTCACTGGAATTCGGACATGACAGCGACAGCGACATTAAAGCGCAGATATCCGTCAAATGAAGCAGCAGTTAGCTAGCCGTTTGCCGTTTGCTGTTTGCTGTTTGCTTTTCGGGTTCGTCAATTTTTCAATGTCTTTGAAAATTATTCGGCACATTAGGTGGCATAGCTTGTTGCATAATCTGAAAGAAGAAGCAAACATTTTTCCCACTCTGACAACAACGAAAAGTTGAACCAGCTGTCAAGTTTTTGCATCCCTCCATTCCCAGACAGGACGACAAGCGAGCGAACGAGCCATCGAACTGGCCTGGCCTGGCCTGGGCTGGGCTGGCTTACCTTGAGGGAGAGCATGTCTAGCATTGATAGCAATTGCATTGTTTTACCAAGAACATCAAAGTTATGACAAGATTTTGTCTATCATGTTCTCGTCCCAGTTCTCGTCCTTCGTCCCAGTTGTCGTCCTTGTTGTCTTGTCGTAAGGGGAGTTAGGAGGGTTAGGGATGTCGACTGTGAAATAAGAAAAATCCCATAGTTCTTATGCATTACGATTGAATTTCAAATTTAATCGCATATACAAATTTTATTTATGTGACATGGGTGCAGCTCCTGCTTCTGCTGCTGCTGCTGCTACACTCTGTGTAACCGTGGGATGAAAACTTTAAGATGGCAAATGGTCCATGTCAATCTTTGGTTTCACATTTGCCAATATCTTTTCAGAGGGTTGATCTGTGATCTCCTTGAAGATATAATTTTCCATTTTTTTCTTATCTTTTGCTAGAAATTCATATAATACTAATGACCATTTAAGGGCCAAGAATGATAGATCGATCATCGAGAGAGAGACAGACCTTCTGATCTGACCATATGTGTGCAATATTAATCTGCAACCTGCCTTTAGCCTTTTCTTTTTTCTTTTCTGTGCTGTCAGCACCCGCCGTTTTTCTTAGACCCCTCACAGATGAAGTCATTGTCAGCAGTTGTCAATGCAGACACACCCACCACTCCCCCTCCATACTCCCCGCTTCTCTCAAGTGAGCGAAATATGAAAAAATTGTTAAAGAATTTTCAAAAAATAAAATAATTTTCAAATTACTGGGTAAAATGTAGAGAAAAGTGCCAACAAAAGAAAGGAGAGAAAGAAACAAAAAAATCAAAAAATTTTAAAGAAGATAAAACCCTAAAAGAAAGGAGTGTACGGCAATCCAACCCATAATTAACTATTCAAACAATAGACATATACAAAAGGATCAAAAATTACACACACACACACACACACACACACACACACGCACACAACTGCAACAACTTGTTGTATTTCCAGTCACGTTTGCTGACACAAATCCTTCTTAGGAAAGGCAATATTTCCTAGTCATTGCCGTTGATCAACAACATCATCATCATCATCATTGGAACCTTATTGACAGCCAGCCAGCCAGTCGAACTGGCAGTTTCTCTCCCTCTCTCTCTGTCTCTCTGCATACCAAAAGAGATATATACATACATTGCGCAGAAATCTTACCAAAATGTTAGAAACGAGAGAGACAAACGATGATTATGAGTACGTGCGTTATTCCGCCTATTGTTGTTCGTGCTGTCTGCAACCTGTTCTGTGCATCCAACGATGTGGTGTGTGGTGTGTGTTTCTCCTCTCAATCACACCTACATTTTTACATACATCCATGCCTGTTCGCTCCCAGCGTGTGTGTCTGGTCTTACCTTACCATAAGCCAAAACCAAAGCCATAGCCATCCCATGGCCCATAGCCTTGACAGCACTAGCTCATAATTCACTCACTGCAGGTTTGAATTTCTTAAAAATAACTTCGTTTGCATGGCATCCAAAACGTCAGTCTCAGTCTCAGAGTCTCGTTCTCGTTCGCATTCTCATTCTCCTTCTCATTCTCAGTCTGAGTCTGGTATAGAATGTAGATTTTTTTCATATATATTTGTATATGCTGAGTGAGTGCTATTTTTTTTTGCTATATAAAAGAATTTAGCTTGAAATGTTTATGAAATAAACTAAGAATTTCGCTTATCAGATTTGACTCATTCCCAAAAAATTAAATAAAAATTAAATTTTCTACAATTATATTTTATCAATGGTTAAATACTTTATCAAGTTAATAAAAATAGCAAAGTAATGGATATAATATAGTCCAATAGATAGTAAGAACTGAATGAAAGGGCAAATGTCATTTGATTTAATAATGGATGAATGAAATCTCAGAATAATTAAGATTGAAAAGGAAATCTCTGAGGTTTTGTATTAGATATTAATTAAATTTCTAAACAGATTGTTTGGGAAATTACAAAACGTTTTGCGAATATTTTTGAGTAATATTAAACATTTTAGGTGTATGCTAATTTCAGATTTTAAATCTTAAAGTAGTAGTAGAAGTTCAAAAAACCCTGTAACCTAAATGTAAATGTCTTCCTTAGACAGAAAAGTCTTCTATTCCAGAAAGAAAGAAAGAACCACTATTATTAATTTTGTCTCCTTTTTGAAGCAATTACTTTTAAGTTCTTTTAAATATTTGATGCGTTTTTAGTTTATAATTTAGCAACTAATTAAAAAAAAATAATGCATTACGTTGAAACCAAAAACAAATTTCAAGGATATCGCCACATATCATCTACGTCTGTATATGGGCTATATGGAATGGCAGTGAGTGAGTAAATTTATGTCCTATTTCTTAAGGAAATCTGAAAATTAGAGCTCATTCGTTCAACTAATTTAAATACGTAATTGCTTAGACCCTTTTCTCTAATAACTCTTTTTTCCTTTCGCTAAGGATGTGTGTGTGTGCTTGTGTATCACTCACGCCCACCATGATGTGCTGCGCAGATCCTTTTGTATTTGGCACGTGTGCCGGATACAATTTTCAACAGTTTTCCATACAAATGGAAAATGTTTCGTTTGTTATAGAAAACGAAAGCCGCCCGTATGAAATGCATTAGAAATATTTATCCAAAAATTGTTAATAAACATGGTTACAAAAGGTCCTTTATGATGTATGTGTGTGTGTGTGTGTGTGCGCGTTTAAAGGATGCGATTGTATTTGCATTAAAAGTGGCATTGTTATGCCGGCATAAGGATATCAGTGTTGAGTCGTAGAGGGTGTGCGCCAGCAGATCAAATGCGCGAAAGTGTGGCACAGGCGCAGGAGCAGGAGCAGGCACAGGCGCAGACGCACGTGCGCCGGAATACAGGGGTGGTTCAGTTTTTGGGCCAGGCAACACCCCAGTGAAATGAAAACAAGTGGACGCCATTTCCGCTAAATTTTGGTTTGAATTAATTCTGATCCTGATCCTGCTGGTGTTGATGACGTTGGTCGTGGTGGTGGTGGCGGGTAGTCCTGGGGAGTACAGTGCACTGAAATACTGGAAATCTAACGGCTAACCAGACAGAGAGAAAGAGAGAGGGTGGTGACTGGCGTCTGTTGGTGGTGGTGGTGGTGGTGTGGCTGGTCTTCCTTTAGTTAACTATTTTGGGGTGGTTGTCATACACAACCCCCAGGATATGGCACGGGCCCGTGTAAGTTGGTTGTAACAGGCAGGTGCAAGCTCATGCTGGTGCCGGGATTTTCATTTCGAATGTGTTGCTGCTGATGATGATGCTGCTGCTGTGCTGCTAGGGGCGGCAGCTGGCAGCTGCAGTGCAATGACCGAGTAGCTTAATCAGTGCAGAGAGTGCTTGATTACAACGTTGACATAAATCATAAACGGAGGCAGCTGCAAAAGCTTTACTGCTATCAGTCTAAACACACTCGTTGCCACAGCTGGAGCTGGAGCTGACGGTACAGTTCGTCTATCAAGCGAATAATAGGCAAAATTTGTGCAATTGTGACCACAAGATGCTCAATGCTTTTGCTGGACACACCGGGCCCGGTGAGAGGCACGAGACAACAACGGCGGCTGCTGCTGCCCCTGCCGCTGCTGCAAAAATCATATAAATTACTTCTAGGACAACGGAACTCTCGGACAGAAGCAATCATTACGCAATGTCACCAGAATGAACAGACAGAATGGACAGACAGAGAAGACAGGGAAGACTCTGTGTGTGCAAAACTGTAGAAAAAGAAATCAAGAAATCAACAATGCATCGAACAAAGAATCATGCGAGGAAAATCAGTGCACGCACATCTTGCAGGACCAATGTTTATGGCATTATTCTTCCGGGCGCACATAGCATAGCACAGCCATTGTCCTTACCTTCCCTTACTACCTTCCTTCTTCCGACAACGCCAAATGCAATCATTGTAATCGATTTTGCACAATTTCCAATGCGCTTGCCACTCAAGACATTCGGGGCATACCATCTTAGGGGTTGTTGTAGCCCAGATAGGACTAGTCGTCCTAGGGCAACGCCACCTGGTAACCAACATTTTCATCCCCTTTGGGCCACAGCTGATCGCTGATGTTGTAGTAATAGCTCGTGCCAAAGCGCGCGGCCTTTTCCTTAAGGAGGGAAGTCTCCTATAAGACGACGACGACGACGACGACGACAAGAACTGTAACACACAGCCAACGAAGCGAGCAAATGCAGCAAATAATGAGCCAGCCGGCTCCGGCTCTGCCGCTTACCGCCACCGCCACCGCCACAGTCGACGCCACCGCCTTAGAGTCAGCGTCTTGACACCTTCAACTATATTACATATTCTCTCTATCCTATTCTCTCTCTCTCTTTATATATAAATGTGTTTTCATTTTCGCTTTGGCGCAAGCCAAAAACATTTCTAAACATCTGTCCCATATTTTGTGCCGTTTTAATGCCAGACAATGTCATATTGGGGGGGGACAAATTTATCGCAAAGTGACAAATTTTTGCCTTGATAAGTGTTCCCCCCATACCCTGAAAAGGGGTCAAGTCGAGTGAGTTTCCCCAATCATCAGCAATGAGGGAGCATTGCCAATAGTTAGTTAATTTGCCAAGGGGCTTAGCCACATTTAGTCAGGCCATTTGAATAGTTTTCGCATAATTGAGTTTAATTCGAATATATCGACAGCTCCATAAATACTTAATGGACTCAAGGTGAAAATAGGTTTCTTCTTGTTACTTGCAATTATGCAAATGAACCAAATTGCTTAACTCAATGTGTACAAAGACAGTTGGTCTTTTTGTCCGTTAAGTCAAGCAATTCTAAAACAAATATTTGCCAATGATAAAATGTATCTATATATTTCTGAAAAAAAAACCAATTATTATTAGAGTAAATCGCTTTAACAAGCTTGCAAACAAAATTGATAAGAATACTCTAACAAGCTGAAAAGGCATAAAAGCTATTTTAGTTTTTTGGTCAACAATGTTGAGTGACAAATAATTAAAATTTTAAACTACTTTAAGTAAGGATTTTGATATCCTTAAGAAGTTTGTTCGGAATTCTCCTGAGTAAATTTGGTTGGATTGATTACTTTGCTGCGATGCTATATGTGGATATTTAAAAAATAAGTAGCAAGAAAAATAGGCAACCTCTTATTGGCAATAGAAGAAGATCAACGGGTCATCTTTTTAAAAGTTCACTTTAATATATATTTTTGGTGTAGCAATTGGAAAAACTTAAACCGCTTTTAATTAGAATCGTATTGGTACTCTTTGCCATGTTTATTTCTTTTTTACATTCAAATCAAACATTTCAATAATTGTTAAGTTAATCAGATAAACACATAAGTTAGAGTATTAACATTTTATCTATGTATATGAAAACGACTCCTATTCGCTTATGGAGAGGAATTTCTAGGAATTCCTTGGCACACTCTAAGGAAGTTCAACGAACTGTATTTGCTTTGCCTTATACCTAACCTAAGACAGTGGGAAGATAAGTGGCCCACATATGATATGTGGTTGCTCCACCACCATCAACACCCTCGCTCCCTCTTACCCTGTAACGGAACTGTGAGTGCGTTTCAGCAGGCATATTAATAACATTGGGGTCATTGTCATGGCAGCAGTTCCGTTTATTTATACGGCAAACTCATAAATGTCGGCAACTGTCTTCGGTGAGTAAAGAAATTCCCCTCCTTCATCTACTACCAACAACTCCCACTCCAATTGCGCCTGGAATAATGCACTCCAATGCCATGCTTGTTTGGTTTGCTTCGGTTCCGTGAAAGTCTGCCTCTTGGTGGCATTAGTCGGGCGTTTTGTATACATAGATCGATCGGGTGGTGGTAGTGGTGGTGCTTTACCACTAATACATGTCGGCAAGTCGAATTCGAGTATATATTTGTACATTCATATACACCAAATGTAGGATCAAGTTGAACCCTCTTGGCAGAGAACTGCCATTAAGGCAGCTGCCTGACTGGGCTGAGACTTTAGAGTAGAGTATTTCCCTTGCCGCCACGTTTCATTAAATTTTGCTTCATTTCAAATGCGATTGCATGGCTATATGTGAGAGTGTGCGATTGTGTGTGTGTGTGTGCCTCAAGGAGCTGGATTACTTATGGGCGATCGAGGTGGCATATGCGTTTTTCTTGGCGCGAGCTATGTGGCAAATGCACACGCAAGAAAACAAGAAGCCAGCCAGCCAGCCAGCTAGGCAGCAAGGACACAAGGAGGCAAGCAAGGCGGCATGGATGGTTGGATCGAAAGAAGGTAGGAAGGAAGGAAGTATATACAGAAGGGCAGTCATTGAAAGCAAGGGAGAACCAGACGAAGCAATAATGAGAAGTTTCGGGCTATGGGTAGCAACTAAATTGGGGTGACGACATCTCATCCTCATCCTCAAATATCCTTCTCGTCTGCAGTTGAGGTAAGGTGGTGCCAAGGGCTAGGAGCTGGCAGCCGGTGGTGCTTTTTAATTTAAGGTAGAAATGCGCGCAAATGCAAAAATCTCTACAAGAACACAAAAAAACTGACGAAGATGAAAAGTGAAAAGCAATCAAAAAGTGCAAGGAATTCACTCTCAATGTGTGTGCGTGTGTGTGTGTGTTTCTGTTTAAAATATGCAAAAAAAAAGTGCGCAAACATAGATACTTACCTATACACACACTCGCACACATTTCCTTGGGGGCCGCCACAGCCCTCTTTGTGGCAAGGACCTCTTCTTGGCTGAGGCAGCTGCTGCTGCTGCTGCTGCTGCTTCTTGGGCTGCACTCTGCAAAAAAAAGTAACGAAGACAAGAATAAGAAAATGGGAAAAATTATGAAGCTGCTGCTGCTGCTGCACCTCTGCTGCATGTTGCCGGCTGCTTGTCATTGATAATCTAGGAGGCCTTGTGTCCCGTGCCACATTTTGCTACCCCCATGGTCCAAGTTGGTTGACTTTCTTTTGCTTCCTTATTTTCTTCTTCTCCTTTTGGAGATTTATTTGCCGAGGGCGTGTGTGGACATATTGTGACGTGTCACGCCCTGGAGATCGAGAGGGCGTTCGTACATTGAAATAACTGAAGAATGAGAGGAGCTAATTATTTTGGCATTGTTCGTGGGGTTTGGCAAGCTGTGTTTCCCCCTCTCTCTCTCTTTCACTCTCACTCTCCGTGGAGCAGACGGAAATGGAAATGGTTTTTGTTTCGAACCAGGCGGGAGATCAATTAGTAAGCGGTTAGAAAGAAAGCCAGCAGCAACAAGAATATGCCAAACAAAACCATTATACCTGAAAAACGACAAGAAAATCAAAAAGTAAACTCATGAAGAGTCAATAGTTTTAATTTAAAATGTATTGTTATAGTTTAACTGGAACTCTGGAGGTATGAAATACACCAAAATGTAGCTATTTGCCTTAGAGAAGTTAGTGAATTTTAAATTAGAAGTAGAAAGGAGGATCATTACTCCATAAGTACCATTATATGCTTTTTGGAAAGCTGCTTAAATTAAAAACACCATTTTTTTAAAGTCAATTGGAACGTTTTAGACAAACAAATGCATAAACTCTATTAAGATTTATCAAAGAAGCTTTCGATTGTTCAGCTCCTAGATCTAAATACGCTAAAACTAGTTGGGAATTACAACTAGCTAAGACGAAAATATAGAGAACTGCTTGCTACCAAGTTTAACTTTTAAATAAGCTCGAACCTAATTACTTAAAAGTTTGAAACTATTAATAATCAGTCAAATAAGCCTTATCGAATATGTATATATCTGTTACATTGAGCTCCAAAATTTTTAAATTTACTTTTTAAGCTCTGTTTTCGAAACAATAAGAATTGAAAAGCTAGCAGAGACAGATCGCTCTTAGAAGGGACTCCTAAATGGATCAACTTGTAATACTATCTGCACTACATAATAAGACTTTCCGTTTTGAAAGTTAATAATTGCCTTTATTTGATATAAGTCTAAACAAAAGCTACCATTCTTATGCCAATTTTTTGTAAACATCTTCACCCCAAGTTGGCTGATTTTTCTCTTAATTATTTTAGTCTATAATTTTTGCATATTTTGTATAGTTAACCCCTAATAGGCTAGAATATGGAGAATAAAGCCCTCCCGCCAACTTGCCAACACCTTGGCAGTAACAAAGGAACTCTCTCTCTCTCTCTCTCTCTCTATTTCTCTTTCTCTATGAACCTAATCAAAAACCATTAAGAACTCTCCAATATGAAATGCAAATCTGCGTAAAACTTCAAACCAATTAATCAGGCAATACCAAGAAAAAGAAACTTAAAACGCCTTGAGGCAATTTCGGCACTCCGTGGGCCAATTTGAATGTGAAAGGTATTAGCAGCAGCTTTCACTGCGGGATCCTTGAGGGAGAAATGTAAGAAGAAAATTCATGGCACACGCAAAGTGTGCAGCGCCAACGAAACGGAAAATCTTGGAAAAGTTGCAAATGCAAATGAGCTTAGTTTAAGAAAAAACCAATCGATGCATAAATCCGGACCTCTTCTTAACCCTTCATATGCTTCTTCTTAATTTTTTCTTTTTGCTCATTAGGCACTTATTGATCCTACGGCAGGAGGCAATCAAATTCATATTTCGCAACATTAACATGACAATGCGGTCCAAGTGAGGTGAGCCCTGAGCACTGAAGCGTTGCTAACTGTTGCGGCGCAGTATTTCGATCGTTCGATCGATCGATCTATCGATTCCATTCGACCCTAGCCAGCTGAAATTCGCAATGTGTGTGCCGCGCGCTAAAAAAATGCAATTAAATCCTTTGCCCCTTTTTTTGCTGTTGCTTTTCTTTCAAAGTATTCCCTCTGGTTTCTTTCATAGAAATTTGTAGCAAACGTCTTTGGTTTGACATATCTGTGTGCCTAGAATCTCTACCTACGTTCCCCCCTTACCTACTTAACTTACCCTTTTTTTTTTAGGGAGTGGCAAGGTGAGCTAAGGTTGCTTAAGGTTGGACGATGGTAAGGTAGAGTAGGGTAAGGTAAGGTTTCCTTCTGAGAGCAATGTGTCATGGGGTTTTGTTTGTGTTTTTTCTGCAATTGATTTGCGGAGAAAGCATCGATTGTAGCAATAATTGTGCAAAAATTGGAAAAAAGTCACAGGAGACATTGACAGGAGAAGGGGAGAGAGAGTAAGAGGGACATATAATATGTCAATGGATCACATGTGGTTATTTCCGAACTTTGATTCATTCATTCATTAGAGTTAAAAGTAAAATTCATTTGTAAAGAATGATTCAAAAAGAAAATTTTTAGCTAAAGCTAAAGCTTTGCCACAAGTTTTAAGGGAAAGTTTAGGTTTCTTATCTTGACAATAGACCTTATGAGGACTCAATATAATAATTGGAACATTCAGATCCACAATGCAAGAAATTTTTTGTTAGTAAACTTAAAGGGGGATACGACTTGCTTACAAGATATTACCAGATATAGAATTTATAACAAATATTATCTGCTATTTCAACTTATCACACACATATAGACTTTTCCTGCAACCCCAATGGAACGTGTTATTGGTATTGTTGGGATTAGTAAAACATTTTGCTTGTTACATATTCATATTATCTACAAAAAGAATAAATATAACAAATTCGTTCCCATAAAAATCTCTAAGAATTTCCTATTATCGACCCATTTTTTTAGCTGAAAACTATCTCTAAGATTCCCACGACGAAGGGAATACAGTGAAATTGTAACACACTCTCCCCTAAACGGGGCATGCACCCAAAAGTAGTAGGGGAAAAAAAAGCTGAAGCCCAG
Organism: Drosophila nebulosa; assembly: GCA_024703675.1. Taxonomy (NCBI): domain Eukaryota; kingdom Metazoa; phylum Arthropoda; class Insecta; order Diptera; family Drosophilidae; genus Drosophila; species Drosophila nebulosa. Next base: position 6,193,219 of record JANFPS010000007.1, on the reverse strand, counting down.
CTGCTTCTCTCTCTCTTATTCTTACCTACAATTTTCACTTATTTATTTAATTACCAAATATTTATTGAACATACATTACGGTTAATGTTGTGCCTGCCGATTTTCCCTTCCCCCGACTTCTCCTTCTCCTTCCACCTTTCTTATCCCATGTGCCGCAAGAAATTTTTGCAATTTGCTTGCAACAAAAATGATTTTGCCATAACTCAGCCCTTGCCTTGACAATCTGTATTGAAGATCCCTTTTTAGGGGTGCCACTAGAATCGATTCCCATCGATTGAATCAACGCACCCTTGCGTGTCCTTGCCTTTTGCCTCTTGCAAAAGAATTTCCATGAAGATTGCATAAGATTTGTGTGATTTTCTTGATATTTCGCATACCTTAACGAGAAAAAGGTAATTTATTGCGTTTCGCAATTTGCAATTTGAATTCAAATTTTGGGTTTGTCCTAGGGCTTGATATGGGATTGAGTATTAATCAGGGAAATTGCCGCAAATTCCAAGACGCAGTAAAATAAATTAAAGAATTTTCCTTCAATTGAGTGTTATAAGCTCTTTTTTTTTAATTTGGCATTTTCTATGAGAAAAAACAGAAAACATTTGCATTCATTACCCACTTATTTTTTTTTTAACCATTTTTTACTTGGCTCTTTTCGTGCTATTGAGACTTCTTGCGCCTGAACACGCTTTTGCCTTCCAAATAAAGCATTTTGTTAAGCTAATTTTTATCCCATTTTGAACAAAGCACTTCTACGGAGACACTTTTTACCCCGATCATGTAAAGAAAGTGACACCTAGACAAAAAATCTATGAAAAAAAAACCAAACACAAAAAAAAAACAACAACAATGCCACAAAAAAACAGTCAAAAATTATGTTATAAATTATAGAAAAAGAGGGTAAATTCATGTTGAAAATTTCAAGTGTTTTGTAATAAGGCGCAATAGAAAAGCAACTAACAAAAAAAAAAAATAAACTTCAAGAAAATGCAACCACCCCAAGGAATACTTTAGAAGAAGAAGAAGAAGAAAAAAAAAAATCAGAAATCACTACAATAGAAAAAAAATCAAGAGAAAAGTAAAAAAAAAGTTTTCTTTATTATTTGCTTGTTTTTTATTTGTATTCTCTTTCTGATCATGATACCCAAGTCAAAAAAAACAACAGTGGAATGGGCTAAAGGCGGCAATAACGAAGTGTGTATACCCTTACTTAGATAAATTTTCATTCGTAAGTCTTTTTTACCGAGATTTGATGGAATTTTCCTTAGTCTTTTGCGTCTAAGATGGAAGTTCTGCTAAAAACTCACAAGATTTGAAGAGAAATTAGAACTCTCCTATCAGGCTTTGGCATTGGGAGACTAGCTCCAGCATTTAACGAACATACCCTGTTTGTAAGGGTAAACACAAAAACCAAAAACTACAAATTGTCGATGCAACGAAGCAAAGTCTGCGGCTGCAATCTGGAAAATAAAAGCTAAGAAAGGAGTTCTTAAGACCTTGCGCAGTCACTCACCCAGACACGGCGACCCAGACCTAGGCCACCCCTTTGACAAGAAGAAACGGCACCCTACCCCCTGCCACCCTTGCATCATATACATTACGTCCATCCCTTTGGCTTTCACAGAAAAAATAGCAGCATCACCCAGGCCCGGCGCTGGCATACCAAAAGATTTCACACGCCACAGTCAAAGGCGTCAGCTCATGATGTTTTTTTTTTTCCCCCTCCTCTCTCTACTCGGCAACTCTCTCCTCTGCTCACCCGGTGCCTGACAGCCTGTGGCCCTGGGAGAGATCGTTGGGATGGATGGATGCCTGTGCCAGGCGTTGCATTTTTTACTTGACGCCTTGGCACAAAGCTGCATAATAATTAACCGACGAATACCCCTTTCATCCTTGGGCGTCACCCCAAAGGAGGCGGAGCGAGTGTGAGTGCGAAAAATCGTTGGAAAAATCTCATTTGAATATTGGCAGTGAGATGGGAAAACAGTTTTTCCAAAAACTTAATGAATATTTTTATGAGCCATGCCTAAAAAAAAAGGGCAAACGCCGACATCTCCAAAATCATTTGCATAAACGGGTTTGCCCGTTGCGGTAAATTGATAAAACGCATCACGTGAATGAGTTTGGATTTCCCGTTTTGTGACTGTTTCCTGTTATGCAGGCATCCTCCATGAATATGGATATGGATATGGCTATAGTCTTTGGCCACCTGTCCTGGCAAATCTGTTGTTACTTAAAACGCAATTAAAACCACGTGGAGCAACACTTTGTTCTTGAATAAGACTTTCTAGGCCATGGGAAAGTTCTTTAATTCTCCAATAGGCATAAAGACCGACTCTTGAGGTACCCTGTATCTACAGATGTTCCCTTGGATTGACCGCAGAACAGGGTCACATTTCATAGAAAAGTCCATGAAGGGGGTTTTTGATCTAAATACTTTCTATACTTTTTCGAAGTCGATTTCTATATCCAATTCTGCTTCCTAATAGCTACTCATACATTTTCTGGCAGTAGTTTCTTTTGTTGCGGTATACCCCTTTGGAGTAGAGGGTATTGAAAATAGAAAAGGACGCGATGATTAATCAACGGAAATGCCTGTCGCTATATTATGTGATGCTAACCCATTTACAGCAGTTCGTAAATTAAAAAAATTCCCTTCTACTTCAATCAAGCTCAACAATCTTAAGTGCTCAATAGAACTATCGGATTTCTCAAGTATCTACCATTAAGTACATATATATATGTATATTTTTTATGTACAAGCTTGGTTTGTCTATGTGTGTAGGGGTAAGCTCATAGTGTGTACACTTGTTAGGAATTCAGAGTGAGGGAGTTCGTTGTATTCATCTCCTTCTTTCTTCTATTTCTGTATTCTCCCTCTCTCTCTTTGACCTCATTTCCGTCTCGCTCTTGTCGCCTAGAAGGCGTCATAAATTGAAATTTATGCTGGAGCATTTAATAGATTCTTCACTTATATTTAAATTCATTCGTTTCGTTTCTCAATGATTTAGTGTAATTAGCTTGCAGGCTCACGCAAAGAGAGTGCCTGGGGCACTTACACACACACATACACAGACACACACCCAAAAACATATGATCAAATGCGTGTGTGGGTATGATTTTTGGTTTCTGGGGTGCCCGTGACTGGACGATTAAGATCTTTCAAGAGAAATTTCTTGTGCTGGGCTTTGGGTTCCCGAAAAATACAGACGGAACGCAAGGCAAATGGGGGAAGTGGGTTGATTGTGAGATCATCAATGGAATTTCAGTTCGCTAATTGGGCATTTATTCAGTTGTTTGAGTTGCCATTGAAAGGGCTTTTTGGCTAATTGAGATGTAAGAAACATAAATTAATAGATTTATAGATGTACATTATTATGGGGGTTCGTTTGGAATCGTCTTGGAAATGGCTTTCCGTTACCACGTAACCCTATATTATTTGATGCAATGAAGGTTTCTAACTTTTGAAGTGTAATATTTGAACTGTAATTGGCAGCTATGGGTTGCTATCCTAATAGAGTATCTAGAAAAATATGAATTCTTTATATGATGGCGATTCTTATAAATCTTAAAATTCTGAAAACTTTAAACTTTTTAATTAAAAAAACAAAACAAAGGCCTCGAAATGACAAAAAAACGGTTAGAAGTTTTGGAATAGGTTAAAAACGATTCCCTTTAGCAAATGCGACAACAAGCTGGAAAACTATTCCTTGAAATCACTGAGATTCTTTATGCCTAACCGTCAAACAATTTGAAGTTTCTTGTGTGGACGAAGGAGCTTCTCGTCAAAGGGAGAAAATCCCAATTTCTAGCACTCAAATTGACTTGTAACCCACTGCAAGATGTCTCGCATCATTGTATTCCCCCTTTTTTTTTTTTGTTGAAAATGTATTCTTGTATTCTTTTACACATGTTGCCATTCACATTCACTCCATTTTGTAAATCTTTTAGAAAAAAAACACAACACAAATCTAAACAAAAAGAAGAAAAGAAAACTGTTTAATTTCATGCCCAAAATCTAGCCCATTTGAAGATCACAATGAATGAAGGAAAAGCATCCCGCCTTTCCAAGACAACTTTATATTTTTCTTCTTTATTTTTTTTATGGAAAAAGTTTCAACTGATGTGAACCTTTGATCCCGTTTCTGGCCAACGTTTGACATGCGCATGTAAATGCCTGGCATAATTCCCATAAAGCAGCTTAAGACACTTCCTTCATTCATTCCGATTTGCTTTTCCGGGACAAAACACTCCAAAAAAAAAAGCACAAAAGCACGAAATGATCAGCGGGGTTGGGTTGGGTTTGGGTCGAGTCGCGGGATTCTGTAAGATGAAGGGGTTACCCTTTGGCTAATTTACATGACGCTTGCCTCCCCTCCCCCTTCTTCTGCTCGCTGTCTGTGTAAATAATTTCACGGCACAACGGAAACTGGACCACATCCGCGTCCATCCCGTCCCATTCATGGACGAAAACTTTAGCTATTTGCTACATTTGATTGCTCTTGGGATGGGTTGAGAAAAGGGGTTGGCCATGGGTGATGGGAAAGTGGCACGCATGCGCAGCATCTTCTTTCGTTTTTGCTTTCGCTTTCGACGGGGTCATGGTTGCGGCTAATGACCGTGCCACACAAAAGGATGCCAATGCCCAGTCGCTATTAGCGAGATGGGCACACACAAAGCAATCAAATAGCCATGAAGAAAGTATTGCCCTTAAGAAATTTGCATTTGAAATCAGCTCAGCCTCCGGTCTTAGTCTCTGAATATTATTGCCTAGATACCCAAAACCCTTTTTGTGGACACTTTCTTTGGACAGTTTTATTTTCTTTTGTGATTTACTTGGCCATTGAGCGTAGGGGATTAGCTCGGATTCGGGGTTTGCGGGTCTGCTGCGGGATGCTGCGATCTCGGTTACCGCTACTTGACCTATTTTGCCAACTTTAGGCTGGCTATAAATGTCAGTGACGTCATTAAAGTTTAATAATTTATGAAAAGCCCTCCGACCGACGGAACGGAACAACCGGCTGGCTGGCTGGCTGGCTTTCTCCGCCATCCTCACACCGCTTGAGAAGGAACATTTGTAAAGTGTAATTAAGAACGAGAGAAATTAGTATGATTTTTGTTTCTTTCACGTTTTGTGAAGTGCCTTTTGAGCACGCGCCACCACACGAAAACGGAAATGCATTTCGCGGTTTATATTTAGATCAAAATGTTGATTTTATTTTTCAGGGAAGGAGGGGGGCGTATTTCTGTTTTCATGTAACCAAATTGTGACTTGCGTTTGTCAACGCCATTGAGGGAAAATTTGGGGGATTGCCATCAACCATCAACAGTCACTTATTTCGAGCTCCAGTCTAAGTGACAGCTGCATCACAGTCGTCAAGCACAATGTACTTTATACACTCTGAGAAAATGCAATAGCAAGTAAGTAATTTCTCGCGCATCATTTATACACTGAGAAAATGTAAATGATTTCTCTCAGATTTTAAAATTCTTGCCATTAGAAAGTGAATGGATCCCCTAATGCCCAGAGAACTAAGCGAAGTACGCATTGTGAATCGAATTAAACTGAGATTAGAGGTGTAAACAGAATCTTCCATATCCTAAAAATTTGTCTGAAATTCGATGACGATATTATGCAAACGAATGATCGTAGCCCTCTTTTCTCTGGTTTCATTTCATCATACTCGAATTTTGCACCGTGTAGAAGAAATTAAGTAGCTACCGTTAGTTAGGCTAAAAAAAATAAAACTACCCAATTTTAGTCGCATTTTAAACTCAATTAGTGCTCATTAGCAAATAACTAAGGGAACCAAAAAAAGCCAACGAAAAGTAAAAAAATTCAGATTCACTCACAATGTTTTGAGGATAGCACACGCACAGCAGCCAAGGGGAGGGGGGAGGAGATGGAACTCAAATTGGAGCTGAAGTTGGAGCTGGAGCTGGAGCTGGAGCTAAACGGAAATGAACATTGACAACGACAATTGCTTGTTATTTGCAAAGCGAATTCCAGTGTTAAAGCCTTGGGACTGATTGTATGAGAAAGAGAGAGAGAGAGAGAGCGAAGAGGGGAAGGAAGGGAGGTAGAGATACTTTTGGACAGTCCTTCATTCTCGCCGTAATTATAATTATGAAGAGAAGCCGCAGTAACTCTTGACTTGGAGCTCATCATTGGCATGATTATCAGATGGAGAACGACATCATCAGTGTGTAGGGAAGAATTGGTGCGAAACGCACTTTGACTTTGACTTGGACTTGGACAGTAAAAAGCTTAACGCTTGCTTTTGTTTTTGTTCTCATCGTCACTTCCAGTTCTGCCTCTGCCTCTGTCTCTGCCTCTGCCTCTGTGTGTGGGTATCTTGTGGAGTTGGTACTCCCAGAGGAGTCTGTGTGCCTCTGTTCTCCCTTTTGTCTTTGTCTTGTAATGAAATTTTCAAAGTGCGACAAAACAATGAAAATAAAATCGGTTTCATCTGGAACTTGTCTCTTGGTTGTTGTATATATATATCCGAGAGTAATTTTTTGTTTCTCGTCTTTTGTTTTTAACTTTTGCCTTTGTTTGCAATGAGTCTGCGGCCTGAAACTTGGCACTGGACATTGGGCAAGCGCCTACTAAGTATAGGCTACAGACGGGATCCCGCTGGAGTCGAACTTCAATTTCAATTTAAATGAAAACAAACTGTAGGCACTTTGTATTTATGCATTTTGCGTCGTTCATTCAGGCTTGTTTGCATCTTTAATGCTTCGTGACTTTCGAGTGTACTTAAAGATACAGATGGTTGGAAATGGGGAACTGCATCTCGGTGCAACACCACAACAACAACAGTGTGTGTCTCTGTGTGTGTGTGTGTGTGTGCAATGCAGTTTACACAGATACACATGGAATCAAACAGAGAAAGACGTGCTAAGATTGTATTCGATATGATATGAGTCGGTATGGTCGGTCGTATGGTATTGTATATGACCAAGCCATCTACTCTCATCTGCATATAAAGAATCTATATATACACAAATAGTAAGTTATGTGGTCAAGGGAGGTCTTGTGCATGGTGTTAATTGGTTATTATGATTCGTGTCAAACATGTAATCTTTGTCAGATAAGGCGTTATGCAAATGCGGAATATTGACGAAATGATTAAGCAACTTGCAGCAAGAAAAACTTGGAAATGCCTCAAGATGGTCTACCATACCAAAAAACAGCTGGTCACAGCATAGTTTCTAGATTTACAAAATGGTTTCCAGTGTTACATAAAGTAAGCTTAAAGTTTACTTTTTAGCGATCAAATCTTGTTGGGTGGCATGAATCAAAGGAAATCATTGACTTGTATATATACAATAGATTCATATTTTGGAACTTAATAAACACGAACGATCTCCAATAAGTAAAATTCAACCTTTTTACAAATGTTTTGTAACATTTTATAAACAAAAATTCAGATTGTATGAAAAAAAAAATAATTGATATGGGCAAAATCTGCCGGTCGAATTGTTAGACTTATTAAGAACAATTTTCTGACCTTACAAATTGAAAATTGGGGAGCCATTCAAGTATTACTTTTCGCCAAAGGGTGGGGTGGGCGGTCCTGTCAAACGTTACAATCAAAGTTCTTTCGAATTTGGAAACAAACAAGAAAAACAAATATACCTTCGACTTTTCGAAAGGGACGAGGTGTTTAGGAGAATACTACGGCTTGTTACAGGAGCGGGAGCAGGTCGAAATTCTCTAAAAATAGTGTTAGGTATTACTTAAACTTCCGTTAACTCTGTTAAATCTAAACTGAAGTATCTGGCCTTTATTCATATTATCACTTTCAATTGAATTGTATCTGCTATATTTAAGCTATTTGCCTATTTATCTGACCCTTTAACTGACTGGCTGAAGTTTCTGTTGCTAACTAAAATTCCTGTTGCTGATTGAACCAACTATTACCGATAGCCCATGGCCAATGCACCGTTATTTTTTATGACTAAGACTCCACTTATCGGAAAGGAATAGAAATTCCATATGGCCACCCAAGCATCCCCAAACGCAAAATCAAATGAAACCAAGTTTCACGCTAATTCCTAACAAAAATAAACACAAGTAGTATGAATGAAACCAAGTTCTGCAATGTTGAGACTTTGCCTAGCCGAAAAAAGAAAAAAAAAACAAAATAAGAACTGAGAACAAAAAAAAAAAAGTGTGAAAGAAAATGAAAATTTTGCACGCCTTCCAGTTAAATAATTGTTTGCTTTACGCAAAGCTGCCATCCAGGAATTTGTGTACCCCAAGCTGTGCTCAGCGGCCTGGCAACCCGGCAACATTCAGACCCAGACCCAGATCCATAGCCATAGCCCAGACTGCGACCAGCTGACAAACGGAAATGCTCAGCGCCGTCAGTCATATGTGCCAAAGATATTTTGAATATGCAAAAAATGATGAAGAAATACGAAAATCAACATTATGTTGTTGCTCTTCATTATGGAACGTCTTCGAGATGTTTGCGTAATGTTGCTGTTGCTGCTGTTGTTGTTGCTGTTGTCATTTTGTGTTGTTACTTTGTTGTAGAACATACATACATACACACACACACAAGAGCAAAAAACCATCTGATGGCAGCAGCAGCGAACAGCGGACAAGGAAAGCCAACAAGTCGAGCAACAAGAGCCAGGAATCCCATACACATATACATACATATATATATATATGTGTATATACAAATATATACAATATTTAAAGATCATAAAACCAACGTTAACCGATCCACCCAGAATTCAAGAGCAAAAGGGACAAGGAGATGAAGTGTGTAGGTTGCGGAGGGCGGGCCACAACTCAGGTCCAGATCTTCACAGACGAGTGTGAAATTGTCAAGTTGTTTAAAGTTTACGCAGCATATTAAATATTTGCCAATCGGCGTTTATAGATGTAGTCTACCCCGCCCCACTACCTTCACCTTCCCTTGTCTGGGTTGCCTACACACAGAGCTGATCTTTATTCTCTCTCTGTGTTTCTTTTTTTTTTTGTTTTCTCTAATTTTTACTGTAGCGATCGGCGGCTTGGCTCCGTGGGAATATTCTAAGCGTTTGTAGGTTATTTATGTAGATCTGTGTGTGTGTTTGCGTGTGTGTAAATTTTGGCGCACATGGCGATTGGGATGTATAGAGACCAGACTTCTGCCTATATTGATGCTGATGATGATGTTTATTTGTGTTGACAACAATGTTGATTTCGGGGGGGATTCTTCTGAGTCTTCTTCCCATTTGTCCGTTACAAAATAGAAGCTGCAGTTGGCGTCTGATTCCCTTCGCCTACCCACACATTAAATGGGAAAATGTCTCCACTCGCCAACGCCAACGCCAACGCTAGCATCAACTTCTAGCTATAGAGTCTCTCTCTCTCTCTCTGTCTCTTTCTCTATGGAGAGTTGCTTGAACCTTAGATACAGCATGAGCGGGGGCCCCAAAGACTTGCTTTGTCGTTGTGAAGTATCTGTATGGGGCTGCTGTGCTCCAACGTGTGTGTGTGTGTGTGTGTGTGTATCCATGAGCTGCATTAACTAAATGCATTGACCCTTGTGCGCAGCTCGCTTGGTGGCAGAAATACGAGTTTTCCATGTATCTATCCTTCCATGTAATAACTAACTGCACGACTTTCAACTTAGCAATTGTATAAGTGTATCTGTGTGTGTGTGTGTTAGTGTTTGTGTATGTGTGTGTGTGTGTGGGGGGAGTTGTTCTTGAACTTGTCCTGCATCGTCTGTTTTCTATGCATCGCCCTCAACACAGATCTTCGGGTTGGTTGCCTTGATGCTGCTACTGCTGTGGCATGGGGCACATTTGATTTGCTCTTTGTATTTTTAGACAAGAAGCAGATTAGTCTGTCTGGGGGGACCATTTAAACAGCATAAGGATCTAAATATAAATATATGTAATTGTCGTTAATTAGAGAAAGAGTTCAACTCAAAGAGTTATCTACATTAATAAATCAACATTTACTGCAGCAAAAGTGTAAAGAAAATTATAATAAATATACAGAATGGCCGAAATGCTTATGAGGTTATGGAAAATGTTAGTAAACAAACAGAATTGTAGATACAAAATTTATATTTACATGCATAATTTAAAATCATCAAATAAACAATTTCAATTAAGGTTTGGGATTAAAGCAACTCTTAAGCAAATTAATGTTTTAAGATGTAAGCAACAAAATTTGTTCATAACTTTTTTTTAAGATCTATCGTGAACTGATTGAAAACATTATAGAGACTCACTCTCCTCTTCCATTTTGTAATTGCTTAAACAAAACAGATACATTCCCAGGTTAAAGAACGATTTCATTTTGAAAAGTGCATTTCAACAGAATTCATTTCAACTCAGCTGTGGCCAACGATCGGAAGTAATCTGCACGAACGGCGCATATTAAGTAAGTATTCGAAAGCAACTGATAAATTATTCCCACGGGGAATTCAACACAATATGAAAAAAACATAAAAAGGAAGCAAAGCAAATGAAATGAAACATAGCCAATATCGGGCGCGAGAACAGCCAAATAAATCAGTTTTCAAATCAATGTTCGCCTGGACTATAAAACGCAACCGAAAACGCGCTAAAACCCTCGCCGATAAGGAGAAGAGAGGTAGAGGGAGAGGAAGAGGAGGGGGGAGAGGTAAACAATGGCAACTTGTTGGTATCTTTCATATTTCCTAATCACTTAATTTGTTTTGGGTTTGGTGCTGAGGACCACAGGTAGAGTGAGGCAGACCACCAGACCACCAGTCAACCACTAATTGGCAAGTAAATCTCTTTATTGGTGGATGGGATGGATCACAGGAAGCAAGTGCAATGGGTCCAAGTACAAAAGGACAGCACAATGGCCCAAGGATCTACGCTTGCCAAGGAAATTTTTGGCAATACAGGCAGAAAGAGAGCGTGTGTGAGAGAGAGAGAGGAGAAGAGGGGCGGCCACATGATGACATACAACGTCCTAATCTTCAGCCAGAGTTTCAACATTGTTGCTAATTTTCTACAGACTGACCGCAAATAATCAGACAGGAAGCTGTGCCCCAGAGCATATACATTTCTATATGTACATACATATATATAAAAAAACAACTAATACATAGAGTGTTCGTCTGTGTGGGCTGAGCATTTGGTTTTTTTTTTTTTTTTCTGTTGAACAATTTCATTAGTAAGTAGAATACAGCATCTTTTGAGAGCTCATTTTAGTTGCGTGCTCCAAGTTTAAGTGGCTTTTAATGCCTCTATCTTGGCGCCCAATTAATTTTGTCCAATAAAACGAAAATTATATGCATAAAGGGTATATGTACACATCAGCAGGCACATTTATATATATGTACATATATTTGTGTGTATGAGTATAGAATAACCATGACTTGCAGGAGGCCCAACACGAAGGGCGTGCACAAAGCGCAGAGCAGAAAATAAAGATTTGCAGAAATTTTGGCGCCAAAATGCAAGTTGATAAACCAGTTGCGTTGCATATTTGCCTCAAAAATCTTTGCGCCTTTTTTTTCACTGATTTTTTTTTTTTGCTTTGCTGCTGCTGCTTTGCCTCCTCCTGCCTCTCCCTGTGCTTGGTGTGTGTATGTGTGTGCGTTTGAGAGTCGTTTATCGGCGCTCCCTCTCTCCACTCCGTCCGCAATCATGGGGTCTCCTCTACATTTATAGTGAGCTTTTTCCATTCACACACAGACACTTGTGCACACAAAACTTATGAGACTTTGAATTCTAAAATCAAAAGGGGATGCTATACACATGCAAACATATATACATGGCTTTAAACTCTTTCGAATTGCGAATACCCTGGACAAGGATAAGGCATTTGCTTTCAACACTTAACACTAAAAGTCCTTAAAGAGATTCGTAAATGCTTCAAAGATAAGAAAAACAGATGGGTAAAAGTAGTTAATACTTAATTCTTAATATTAAGGATAATTTGTAAAAGTTTCTCTCAACATTATTTTAAAATGTAAAATATAAATTTACTCAATACAAGCGTCATTCCTATTATTTTTAAAATTTTTGAGCATTTTAAACATTTTTCTAGTTAACATAACTTATTGAAGACAATTTTTTAGCTTTTAGACCAAACTTAGCGATCTATAACAGTTTGGGAGTGAGATAAATGGAGGATCTATTACGTTTTTTTAAATTTGGGATTCTGGAATTAAGCGAAATTGATTTTAAAAGTATTTCTAACAAATATTAAAGCCTTGTGGAAAGAGTTTAAATTATATTCTTGTAACTTTCAAGGAAAAGTTACTAAACTTGTTATGTTTTTTTGGGATCTTAAGATAAGCAGTGGCTCCTGAAATAGTCGAGACTACCTTATATAGTTTTGGTGTGTGTCATTTTTCCTGGTAAAAGAGAAACAAGTGAAGCCCAAAAAAAAACACAAAAATAACAGAGCATCCTCTGATGGCTAAAGTAAAGGCGACGCATAATTTGTAATAAAGCTTCAGGACTAATGTATTTCTCTCTTCTGCTTTCCACCTTCATGCCCATTGCCATTCTCAGTTAAACTTGGCTCATAAACAGAAAAAGAATAAACGAAAAATTTGAGCCTTTAAAGTTTTCACTTAATGAATCTAAGCGAAAAGGGAGAGCGCGGCATGAGGTTGGATATTTGATCGCCGACGTCGTCGTCGTCGTCGCAGGTAGTAAAGTTGTGCAACATTTTTTCCCAGGAACTTTTGTTGTTATTGTTGTTTTTGTTGTTAGCTTGGTGGCTGGCTGACTGGCTGGCTCCTTATTGAAGCATATCGAGAACTGGTGCCACAGCATTCTTTCATGGGACATCCACCAAAAAAATAAGCCCCCACCCAACGAAATGCACGCCACCATCTCACCATCTCACCATCGCGGACGTATCAAAGACCTAAACAGCCATTGATCAATGGTATTTGTTGCTGTTGTTGTTGTTGTTTATGCTGTTTGCTGCACTGTCTGGTTAGAACTGCAAGTTTACCTGACCAAAGCATTTAACGTGCCAGACACATTTTCGGCGAAATGTTTTTAACAGCCAGGCCAAACAAAGTGCAGGCCGACGCGAAGGAAGGATCGCACACATCGGACGGAATGAACTTTTTTTTTTTAGTTAAACTTTTGAGTGAAAAGAAGGGAGCAAGAGCGAGAGGGAGAGAGAGATAAAGAAAGAGAGAAAACGAATTTGCACGGCAAGAGCTCGCTGCGTGATTAGAGAACCAAATTGAATGTTTCGGTTTGTGGGGATTTTACCTCCAATCTTCTCCTCGCCCACAATCGCGACATCTTTTTTGTATGCCTCTTGTGCTCCTACAAACATACATATACTCCTATATATATATATATATATATATATGTACATATGTATGTATGTTTATCGATGAGGAGTACATTCAACACACATTTCTTATCGCGGTTTTGCCACGATCGTTAACTGAGCCTGTGTGTGCGAGTGTGTGTGTGTGTGTGTGCCATTGCGTGTGTGTGGCACTTTGTCTGCAGGTTTCGGTATTTGTGTGATTTCTTTTTTGGGTCTTAAATCTTGAGTGACTCAATTTTTGGCGCGAAACTTGGCGTCCGTTGTGGAGCACGAGTTAATGGGATGTGAGAGTTTTTCTTCTGCAAGATAACTTCCGTTTCCCGGAAGGAAGTTTTTTCCGCTATTTCCTTAAGGTAACTTTCACAAAAAATTTCTAGAAGACTGCACTGTTTGTTTATGGGTTCCTAAGTAAATATGAACCACATGACCGACCACATCCTGAGAGCACTCCAAGCCGTTAAGCAAAGTTCGCTGTCATGTCGATTGACCGCAGAAAAAAAAGAAGTAAGTCGAACTGAAGTGACATTGGTTTGAAATTCAATACGCTTGAAGAGGCTGCGAATGCATTGGACAAGGTTTACGTTACATAATCGTTGGACAAGTCCACTTGGCTGGCTAAGAACGAGGGGCGGAACAAGCGACCACTTTGCAAACTTCTTATTTGTGCTCAAGTGTTGACTTAACGGGAAGAATATCAATGCTGATGATCAGTAGTGGGCGTGGCACCTGTGTGTGTGTGACTAACTTACGTAATCCCCGGATTCGAATTCGTGGAAAAAAGAGCAAACACCATTGCCGCCTAGAACTAGAGGTAAGCGCCGAAATTGGTGACACTTCTCAGTGGATTGAAGAAGAGATAGTCAGTCGAGACCGTTGAGACAGTGGTTGACATACGATACCCTATATATGTGTGTAGTTTGGAGTGCTCATCCGGCTGACAGTTAAGGGAAAGTGGTCCTATCTGAGTAGTAATCTAAGCGGAGTACTTGAATGGACACTCTTGAGGGGCAACCAATTTTCTCATCATTGCCAAATGCGTTGGTCAATTAATGAGCCTGCCAAATGGAACAAATATCCTGTTGTGCACTTTGCTTTACCCAGTTGACACTCCAAATAAAGTGCAACAACGGTAAAAAGGATACACAAGGATATCTATGTATATACATACATACATACATTTATATATATATTTCTCTTTTCGTTTTCTTTTTTTTTACGGCCAGTTATAGATATCCCTCGCAGCGTCCTGTCGTGTCCTGTTAGGCAAACAACAAGTGAACCTCGACCGTTTGATTTGTCTAGGATCTTAAGATGCTGTGGGGACACAGAGACATCAGCTGAGAAGTGCTGGGAAAATTTTCGGGCAATCAGCTGTTCATCGTGGCTATGGGAAAATTGTTGATTCTGGCTCTAAACCTGTTTGACTTTTTGTTTTCTTCTAGCTTGCGTGTGTGTGCGTGCGAATGACTTGTTGCTTTGTCCTGATTTTAACGTTTTTTAGGCCAACAATGGCCCAGCAAATCATCAAGTGCTGCCGTATTGATCGGAATGGGAATCGAAGTCGTGCAGGATTGCACCATCATTTTTCAGCTGCACGAGCGTGGCGAGTGGGCAGCAACTCCTCAGCTAGCAGAGTATCCTGCTTACCTGCTGCCATGTGCTGATCTCACGCTTGCCAAACAATAAAGTCAAAGTCCTTCCTCCCCCCTTCGACAAATAGACCCTAATAGCACTATAAAGCCGTTGGCTTATTGTCACTGTATTGTCTTGGGGTGTTACAATTGCAGAATTATTGTCCTGGGAAACGGCTCCACCTACGTTTCGTAGGACCACCAGCATTAGATTGAGCTGTGTATGTATAACCCACGCCCCCTTTAACTAAGTAGACTTGGAGACTTTGATCATTGAGGGTAGAGTTAATGCATGGAAATGGGGGGGAATAATAATAGCAATAGCAACAGCGACGTCAGCGTCAACGTCAACATCGACGTCGACGTCGGTGCATAAGAAAATTTTGTCCGTTACAAAAATCTGACGTCTCTCAATGCTCTGAGAGAGTATGTGTTTGTTAGTGTGTGTTTATGTTTGATAAAATGCGATATGGGCACATTCTCATTCGAGTTCTCTGGCTCAACAAACTCCCCTCTCTGTGGCGGAGAGCAAACAAACGAGAGAGAGAGAGAGAGTGTGAGAGAGAACTACAAGAGAGAGGGAGGAAGAACGTGAGTCTCTGCGCGCGCGCGCAACATTGAGGCCCTCAACCAGATCCAGACCCAGACCCAGACGAGGCTCAACATAAACGAGCATAACGTATTTTTGCTGTCGGTGTAGCATACACACAAACACACACACACTTACATAGACACATCACAGTTTCCCCCCCTGCATCTACTACCCATAGAGTGTCAACTTTTTAGACTCGAAGTCAAGGCAATAAAAACCAAAAATAATTGAAAGAAACTCAAGACTCAACGCTGCGAAAAGTGCCTAAAAATGTCTTCAAAGACATTAGATTAGATGGATAGAAGGGGTCTGGGCTATGGCATTGAATCATAAATACAGAGCTGGACGAGGGGGGGAGACGTAAACGCAGACGGAGCTGTGCCTGACTGGCAGCTTCAATGGGGGCAGACGCTGAAGGCACTTATGATTAATGTTCTGGCAAAATTGAAAATATATTTATATACACCATATTTTTGTTTAACCCCAAAAAGCAAACGGAAATGAGGAAGTCTTTGCGTATGGTTTATGTTGTGCCAAATGGAATCGGGAATTGAAAGTGGAGTTGGGGTGGTGTGATCCAGAATGAAGACTTTTGGGGTAAAACAGATCACAAGTACACAGATTAGAGATTCGTGAGCGAACGAAAAGAAGTTGGAAGTTGTTTGTAGTTCAAATTTCTTGGAAAGCCATGAAGGCATTGAACTGAAGCAGAACTCCACTGAAGATTTCTTTCCTTTTCGTATATTCCTCAGGTATAAAAAGGAAATGATTTTAGCTGGTTTGAAGTTTATTTTGAGTTTCAACGCAGAAAAGTATGCAATAAAATTATGCAGAAATTTGGCAAAACCGATCTCAAAGTAATATACTTGATAGTAAGCCCGTTATTCTTATTTCAATCCAACTCCTAGCTCATTAGCCATTCAAAATCGATTATCGATTCATCAGAATCATTAATTTTCCATATAAAACCCAATGCACGTGCGAATAGTTTCGTAAATTCTTAAAAAATCAACCCACATCAATATCAATACGAGAGCAAATTACGCAGTGATGTCAAGAAAATCAAAAGAAAGAATGAAAAATTACCTGCTGTCTTGGTCATAAACGATGCTGTCACTTGGCCAACCCACATATACACACACACAAACACACAGATACACTAAGGTACACCCGTCGGCTGTGTGAAGATTTTTTCTCAAAGTCAACCTAATGCCAAAAGAAAAGGCATTGGAAAGATTTGTGAAAAGTAAACACGCCAGGATATCAAGTGTAGAGCATGAGTTATGTTGTCGTCTACAAGTCGGGAAGGGGGACACAACAAGGCGAGGGCAAGGGCAAGGGCGAACGGTTCTCCAGTTTCTGCACTTGCAGTTGAAATTGCAGGCATTGCATCGCATCGCAGACCAATAGATAGCCATCCAGCCAGACTCAAAAAAACCAAAAACCCAAAACCCAAACCGAGAAAGAGAGTATCGTGGGAATGTGCATTGTGAAATTTTGTTGGCTTTGTCAAATGTTTGGTTCAAGTGTCGCCAAGACCTCATGTACTTGTCTTCTTATTGTTTTTGTTGTTGCTGCTGCTGCTGCTGGTGTCCGTGTTTTGTTAGACAAATGTTTCCAATTTACTGATGATATTTTTTGTATACGATTTTCCTACTTTCCCACTGCCCACAAAAGAAATTGTAGTACGCGTTTACCATGCGTCTAAAAACGAAATGAAATGTTCAAGTGGTCAACGCTGGGAAAGACAACGGCCAGGCAAGGTCGGTCTTTGTCGCGGCACTTGAGTCGAGGAAATTCTCTGAGATTCATAAAAGTGAAAGAGTCGAGTCGAGTTGCCCACTGTCAATGGAGGAGAGAGAAAGGGCAGGAGCAGCTGCAATTGGCTTGCGTGGGAGTCAATTTTGCTAGGGCCAAAACGTGGGCATGATGTAATAAACAATATGATTTTCTCACGATGACCCATGAGGTGTCAATTTGCATAGAAAACTATTTTGAAACTGTTTAAGGTCAAACAATATGTAATTGAAATCGCTTATTAAAATTTGTTTGATTAAATAAGAGCAAGTCTGTAGTTTTGTGTGATTGGTTTAATAAATGGAAAAAAAAACAAGCTTATTTATTTTTTTGTTTGGTTCCAGTTCTTTCTCTGAGATCCTAATAAAATTGTGTAAAAGTTATCACTTTGTTATGACGTATCCTTCAACCTGTTGCAAAGGATAACAGAAAAAGGTATTTCAAAGAATTTATAGCCCCACGCAATTGACATTTACGAGCATTTACACTGACTCTTCCGGTCAAGTTCAGCAAACTGAGAATCGTAAATCATGAATGAAATCTTATTGTACACATATATCGGTTTAAACACTTTATATATATGTATGTATGTATATAGAATAATCAATGAAATCTTCATACACTCAAATGTGCATTGCAACAATGTTGCTAAGCCTTGGCAAACATTTTTCAAAAGTTTCTTGCTCTTGCTTATTTGCTTAGAGATAAATTTTCACTTCGCAGTTGATAAGAACTGCGGGTCGATAGGGCAGGAGAAGAAGAAATTCAAGAATACGTCGAAAAATATTGTCAAAGAATTTGAGAGAACAGAGACAGAGAAAGGGAGATAGAAAATGTTCTTTGGACGATAAAAGTGTGTTTGATAAGCAAACAATTGATGCAGATATAGCTACAGCTAAAGATACAGATATAATTGCTACACTCGTTAAAATATATAAGTAAGGTTTATATATATGTACATATTTGTTGGTTTATATGTAACGACAGCCAGAAGTACGCAAACATATTTGAACTTATTTAAAAGCGCGTAAAAAAGTCGATAAATGTCACTTATCTGTTTGTTGCAAGTCAATAAAGAGAACGAAAGAGAGAGGAAGTCCCGCAAACTGATGAACAACATGTGCTCCTCTCCCACTCTCTTCCCTCCCACTCACTCTCTCTTTCTGTCTGTCTAGCTCTCAACGGAAACTGTCAGCAGTGTGTGCAAAATTAGCGCCAGCTGCAGTTTTGTGACGTCATTAAATGGCATTATTACTGTTGTTGCTGCTGCTTTCTGTTTACGCCCCCCCTCGATTATCGCTTGCAGGCAAAACGAAGAAGAGAAAGAATCACAAATATACATACATATGCCCGCATACCCGCCCCCATCACGAGCTCTCTCTCTCTCTCCATCAATCTCCATGCACTCTCTCGTATTGTGATAAAGTGAGTTTTATGAATGAATCTGATTTTGATTGCTTTGTAACTGCCTTTTTTTGTGTCCTCCCCACTTCCCCCTCATAATACATATATATGTACGTTTGCTTTGTATTTGTATGTAGCCGCTGGTTATCAATGAACGAAGTTCTCTATACTCTTGCTCAAAAAGAGTATATTCATTTGGTTAAGCAGTCTGCCAATGAACCAAAAACAAAAATTTTACACAAAGGTTTACGCTTCCATGACAGGATTAATTATTAATTATAACTTAAATATTGTCTTTTTTCTTGTAATTTCTTAAACTAATATATATTTTTGTTTATTTTTTTCGTTCTATTGATCAGTTTTTACGTCTGAGTTTCTCTGTTAGAATTAATGTAACTTCAACTTTTCATTTTAAATTTTGTTCTATTTGTATTCCGAATAAATTTGATGATTACACCGATTGACTAAAAAATTAGGGTATACAAATTTCGGCCATCTAGTCGCAGAGCCTTTAATTTTTTTGCAACTTGAGGACTGATTTGGCGGCATGCTGCACACAATTCTTTTGAAGAAAGCTGAGCAGTTACGGCGGCTTGACCTTGGGTATGCTTCGAAAAGCACATATATACAGATACATACATATATAAAAATACATATCGCTTGATGAATGCAGACATATGTATGTCATATGTGAGCATCTATAGATACATTTGTGTGTATCTGTGAGTTTGCATTTTGGTGGCACAAAATCATATTTTATCTTACTACGGAAATGCCGGCGACGTGCCGAAAGTTGAATTGCAAAAAGCGTCTGCTCAACATCGGCCACCAATCCATATGCATACATATGTATGTATATTTCTATAGTATATACTTTTTATTTGATTTTATTTACGTTTTTCTGTTTTTATTCTCAATATTTACTAAGCACGGCGCGTGCTTTGGGTTTTGAATGAAGCAAATTATGCGTAGAGTTATATGAGTCATCATAGGAACGTCCACAGTATAGAGTTACAGTCGTTGTTTAGATTCAATATGCCATATGGGCAAATAACCAGGAGTGGACTACGACAATTGGAAGACCCCCGGGCTGAGTTATATGTGGAATTATTGTGGAAAACATAAATGATATATTCATTGGGACCCCTGCAACGAGTTATATATGAAATTATTGTAAATAACATAAATAAAATGTTCTTTTCGTTTGCACCTTGCCCCTGCCGTCTCTTCGATCCGGGCCTGCCTCTGCAAGATACCCTTAAGTTGAAAGAATGTCGATTGCTTGACTTAAACAAAGCTCAATACTTCTCTAATACTTTTTGATCTCAGTGTCTACCTAGCCCTCTATAAAAAAACCCGATCAATCCATCGAGGTATCAGGCATGAAAGGGACACCGAAATGGAAACCGTAACTAAAGCAAAAAACATTCTTCAAAGAATGAAAATAAAATTCTCTCAACTAATATGTTCTAGCTACTTTTATAAATTGCTTAAACATAGATGATGAAAAAGATGTAAATTTTGGATACGAATGCTTACAAGTTTATTTAAGAAAGAGTAGCTATTCACTTCACTGAGTTATTTTTTAAGTAAATATTTTTTCTATTACTAAAATATTTTCAGTGAAATAAGGTTGAATCACCATCTCTTCGGGTTGTTTGAGTAGTTATCAATGCACTGTGATAATTTCGCATAGCACAGCTGCAGACTATTTATATTGACAATCAAATATTTTAACTGATAAAATATTTGAAATTTCATAGAATTTTTTGGCGGCAATATTTAAAGACCACATTTGGTTAACTCAATGGAATTTCATTTGGGACACTCCTTTTCATTCATGGGCATTCCCTTTGACCAATTGTATGATTGGTTGACCATTGACCATTCCTAGAAACCATTTGGGTTAACACACGCACAGCATCGCTCGCGGCCACTTCAAACTGGTCAACAGGAGTGCAGCATCCCGCATCGCTTTCAAGCACTTCCAGCATTTATATACTATATAATTATTTATGACAATGCCTTTGGTAACCTGGAAATTATGCCGAAGGGCAGCGCAGAACAATGAAACAAAAGTGTTAAAATTGCGTAGAGAAATTGTTTGGAAAATATGAATTACAAGGTTTCAGTCCAACCAAAGAGTAACCTGCCGTGCTCTGCACGGGATTTGAGTTATTTAAGATGCTCGAACATCTGAGTCTCTGCATTGTAACAGGTTTTTCTCTTTCTTTTTTTTTTTTGGTTTAGTGTAAAAAAATCATTCCGTTTTTTGTTTTTAGATCGCGATGCTTGAGGAGGTGTTAAACAAACAGCAGCCAGACCAGAAGCTGTGCAAAAATCGGCTAACCCAAAAAGCCGGAAAAAAGAATAAAAGAAAAATGAATCCTTTATTAGAACAAAAATAACTACTGTGCGAAAAAACCTTCTTGGAATGCAATTTAAAAATGCAAGTCCTTGAGTTGTTTAGGGATTCCTTTGCTTAAATTTGAGTTTGTTACAATCTTTTAGTTAATTGAGGAAAGCCAGTCAAAGGAAAAATAAAAAGAATACAAATTTTAAAAACAAAATTAACCACATAGTTCATAATTTTGTATATCCTTGCAGAGGGTATCATCGAATTGCTTGTAACGCAGAGAAGGAGACGTTTCCAACCCCATAAAGTATATATCTTCTTGATCAGAATGAGAAGCTGAGTCGACAAACACATGTCATTCTGTCTGTCTGTCTGTTTCTACGCCTCTCACGTTCTAGGTTTAAGCGATACTGACCCGAGAATTGGTATACAAGATTTTTATTAGTATAGGCAGGTTAAGTTCTTGAACGGTCTGGATCGGGCTTCTATATCGTATACCTCGAAAAAACAGTCTTAGTGAAAAAAAAACTGTTTGTTTCTTAAGTTTTTTGAGACAAACTAGCTACTAATATATATTGTTATGATCTTAACTTTTTAAGCCGAATTTACTCCAAATAAGACTTGTTGTGGTTCACAATAAGGATCAGAGAACTATATCATAGAGCGATGGAAACATTTTTCGTCAGATAAGAGAATGTAGCCCAATAAACTAAATTTGCAACTAAATTAGAAGCTGTTGGTATCTTGGATCTTTATAACAAAATGTACTCAACTTTGGTATTTCTTACCTTTGAATGTTGAAACTAATTTGAGAATCTAAAGGTGCTGCAAATCTTTTGAGAATTTCAAAAATTTGTTATTAAATACTCTCTAAGTAGAGATTGTACTAAATTGCATTTGGCTTTGATGATTTTTAAAGTTTTCTGTTAATAAAACCAAAATTGAATAAAAAAACCCAAAATTTAAACAACATATTTCTAAATGAAAACCAAAGATGTTTGCCATGTTACCTAATCAAATGATTTGTTTCTCTCAATCTTTTTATATTTTCATTGAATGGAAAAAAATCTTTGTAAAAAAAGAAGCAAGAACAAAAGGCATTTAAAAACCTATTTCATACAATTAATAACAATGAAATTACAATAAAATTGCAACAAGAGACAACACCCCCAACAACAAATCGTTGGAACAACAAAAGGCAACCTGCAGACAATTGGCGACAAAGGACATTGTTGCTGCACTTGCAATGCGCTATTCAAAATAACTCGTAACTCGCAGTCCCATTCAAGAGTGAGTGTCGTCGTCTATATAGAGCAGTCCAGAACCTATATGGAGGACACTATGCCACAATGGGCGTGGACCCGCTCTGACACCGCTGAGACCGCTGGACATTGCACGTGCGTGAGACGAACAATTGCAATTGTGTACCGAGTACATGTCCGGCAATTGCATTCGGATTCAGCGATGTGAAAATTTGTCTCTAGGACGTGATATTTTTTCTCTCTTGTTTTTCATGCTCTTGTTGTTTTTTAAGTTGAAAACTTAACTTATTGTTTGAACAGTTCATTAGATGGCCGGATTTTTGGGTTTATTTTGCAGCATTGTCTAACTGGACAGTCATTCTTGGACACGTTCATTCATTTGCCGCCAAAAAAAAAAGAAGAGAATCTTGAAAGGAATAGATGTGAGGCCGGTCTTGTTGCGCCTGTGGCAACATGGCAAGAAGGCAAAAGTAGACTTTACCACTTTCCTGCGGTGCCCCGACCATTAAACTAATTTATCACCAATATATGGCAAAAAGTTTCTAACATACACATATGTACACATTTAATGTATGTGAAAGGCAACCCTCTGGAATAGACTTTTGGGTGGGAAACCGCTTGTGTGTCTTGTCTATCCTAGCCCAAATACGAATGGAGTGTGTTGCCAGCCGAGATCGGCTTTTGTGTCTATTTACCATAATGAAAACATTTTCAAATATTTTATGCAAAGTTCTTGTCTCACACACACACACACACTGCACAGCCTTGACATGACCTTAGGCTCAACCTCAATGCTACCCCGCGGAGCCTGCTGCGGATGCGCATGTTGATGTCCTCGTTGTCCTGTATGGGAATTGCAGTTGTACTTCTTCTATACCGGTTCGTAATTTGCAAGCTGAACTAGTTTTCTGTTTCCAAAGCTGTCATTATGTAGATTTCTTGATGTGTTTTTTTTCTCTCTCTCTCTCTCTTCTCTTGGCCCCCTCAACCCGAACAGAAAATGGAACGAAATCGTTGTTCTTGCTGTCGTTGTTGTTGTTGTTGTTGTTATTGCTGTTGGGTCATCAACTATAGATTTTTCTCAGGCAGGAAATCCGTAAAAACCATTTGCCATAAAAACCTTGAAAGCACAAAGAAGGTTATGATAAAGATCCACACTCACATACATAGACTGATGGACACTGTAAAAGTATCCAACAAAAAAGGTAACAAAAGCCGGCAATTGGCTTGTGAAAATCGAAACAGATCCATTTGCAGGGACTGGCTGACTTGTTTGACTGTCTAAGCCGCAGGTACAAAATGATTAACTTCAATGCCGCTGCAGATCTCACCGCAATTAGGACTCTAGCATCCTAATAAAAAGTAAATGGCCAGGAACTAGTGCAATCTGAGCTGAGACAGGTCCATATACATAGATAGAGAGAGGGAGGGAGAGCGAGAGAGAGAGAGATAGCTGACTGCATCCATTAATGGCAGTGAAATTGCGTCTTCGTCACAGATCACAAACAATCATTAAACTCAAACCAAATTGTCTACTCTTTGAAGCGGGAAGAACTATTTTTGAAACTTGAATTCTTTTATTTAACATTAGTCTCTGAAGTCCTATATTTTTTTAACGTCTTATAGAATTTTGGCAATCGGCCAATTCATGTAACTAATATAAAACTTTAAAAGAACTTGGGAAATGAGATGGCGCAGATTTCTTAAAGAAATCATCGCTAAAAGCTTCTTTTTAAAGATTTGGATGCACCAAGACAAAGAAAAACGTCAAAGCAATCAAAACTTTCTTTTTTTTTAATTTTTGATTTTAGATAAAAGCTTCTGTAGGTCTTCTTAAAAGGAATCTTTAAATTGTATAATCAAATATATTATTCTTAAAATCCTAAATGGGAAAAGAAGCAATCATTTCATATTTAGAATCATAGAGAAGAGATCTTCTACTTCTTAAATGAATATTTTAAATTCTGTTACCACCCTTCTTCAGAAGATCTTATGATATGAAATATCTCATAATATATATAGATTATTATATATATATATTATTTGGTTTATTGTTAAGAGTTCCATTTTGACCCCTACAATTTCGTTTTCGGATTAATTGAATAGCTTTGCTTTTGCTACTAAGCAGGTATAAAATGATTAACTGCATTGAAGCATTCGAGCTGAAGATCTCTACGCAATTAGAAACTGAGGCAGGATCAGAGGATTCAGGGACTAGGTCCTACCAGCTGATAATGGCAAAGAAATTGCGTCGTCACACAGGTTCAGTGCGGTAAAGGGAGATTGTCGAATCAAACCGAAAGGCACTTAGCCCTTGGGTTTTCTTTTGTGGGGGCGAAGGCAACACAATTTTTTACATCAAACAAATAAAGGTCAGTACACACACACACACACACCAGAAGATCGCACACACCGTCACCGTTGACTATCAGACATAGTACAAAGAAAAAATTAGTGGCCGTCTCTGGAGAAGAAGGGAGCTCGTGATTTGTTGCAAGATTTCTGTGTAAATGGCATAAAAAAAAGCAGTTCAGATCTCGGGCGACAAGCCGTGGGATCGAGATGTGGATGTTAATGGCGCAGACAATTAACACAACAACAATTTTTGAGCCACATCCTTGGGAATGTCGAGCAAAACAGAGGCCAGGGAGAGAGAGAGAGAAGGAGAAAGAAGGACAAGGCCTACTTTTTTTTTATATGTATGAATTGTTCATATTTTACTTGATTGCTTTTGTACATGAACCGCCGCCGCCGCCGCCGCCACAGTCACATCAGCTGATTCTTGGCAAAAGGGGGGAAGAGAGAGAGGGAGAAAGTAGAAAGGGATTAATTATGTTGACAGGTTGCCCATCCATTGTAGAGTCCTTTAGATTAGGGCCTAGCATCTACAAATGAATGGAACAAGTGTGAATGTGATCGGAAAACCGAATTAACTCTACATTGATTTCCAGGAAATCATAGAATATCCCTTTGCTTTCATTATTAATGGCAGGACATGTCCTCAAACCTATTTCATTGCATAAAACATTCCATTCATGCACACTTTCATTGATGGGAAAATATTTTTTTTTGTTTAATCATCAATTTTTTGCCTTTAGGAAATGATTTGGCCAAATTCAAAATACACAAATATTTTCGCTAGAAATTTATAAATATTTAATAATCAAACAAACAGTAAAAATATAGTCAAGGTCCCTTGAGTCTAACCGGGCAATGAATGAAAATTTTCAGGTGCTACCAGGCCAGAGATTACTCAATGGGCTCAAAGAAGAAAAAACACAACAAAGTGACAATGCCTGAAGATAGTGCAAAAACTCAGCTGGAAATCGTGATGTCTCTGAATGTCGCCTCAGGTGACAAATTGCAAAAGACTACGGGCCAACAGGTTCGACTCGTAGCGGCTAATATCTAGGTGACTGTCCGTGTGTGTATGTGTGTGTGTTTGTGTCAATGACGCGGCAGGTTTTCCCGGCCAAAATGTGCCATTTCGCACCTCCATAAAAACGTGTCCTTCAAAGGCAAAGGGGCAGGACTTTTTGTCTGTGGCTTACTAGACATTGGCATGTTGTGTCTAATGTGTGATTTCAAGTAATTTCAAGTAATTTCCGAAAATCGACATTTGCATAAGATTGACTGGAAAGCCGCCTGGTCAAGGCAATGCCAACAGGATGTTTGCCTCATAAAAAGGATGTTCACTCAATGTACTCAATATTTACATAACATTCCCCCTTTTAGTTTATCCATAGAG
This sequence comes from Drosophila nebulosa, assembly GCA_024703675.1. NCBI lineage: Eukaryota > Metazoa > Arthropoda > Insecta > Diptera > Drosophilidae > Drosophila > Drosophila nebulosa. The sequence continues at coordinate 6,167,135 of JANFPS010000007.1, read as the reverse complement.
CGCAAAAATTTCAACAAGTGATTGGCAGCACATCCTGCCATAAGTCTTTCCTGTAGACATGTCACGTGTGTGTGTGTGTGTGTGTGTGTGTGTGAGTGTGTGAGTGTCTTACCACCCAGGATATCGGACCTTAATAGACTTGTTAGCTCGGCCTTAATAAAAAATTCCTTCTCACGCCTTCCTTCCACATTTCCAGCGAAAAACGCGGCATTTGCCAAAAACAGAAAACAGAAATGAAAAGGTAAGAATATACCAAAAAAAAAAATATTTCATTCATTCACCCGAAAGTGCTGTAAGAAAATATCCTTCGTGCATTGTGCGGGCCAACAATGTGCTCAGCGAAGACAGCATAATAAGGACACACAACTAGCAAATCTCTGCAAAGTACTCCAAACACGAACAATAACAAGGCAAATTTAAAGGACATTCAGAGGATTCTCACGTTATTTTTTTTGATATATTTTTTTTGCGGCATTTCTTCTTTGGCCTAAACCTCAAGTGACCGAGGGTTTGATGGAGAAGCGGATGCGCCGCCACTCGGGTGTTCCTCTATCCTACTTCTGTCTCTTTTACTCCCTCGCCCTCTCATTCTCATCATCTACCGATCATCCGGATATAGTTCAAAAATTGTGTGTTTTCTTCTGTTTTTTTGCATGGTCGGCATTTCTTTTTGGGGTTTTTTATTACTTGTGCAATTTTTCAGAGAATTTTCAACACATAATCAAAAGATAATGCTGTTGATTATCTCGGGAATTTCTATTGAAGAAATTCTTCTTCTTCTTGGTGGCGCTGTGCTGCCTTGTTATATGATCACGGAGCTGGAGAAGCTGGTTTCCGTTTCAATAAATGTGTGCGGCTTTCCTGGAAATCTTTGGAGCTGCTGTGGGAAAGAAATGAAAGTGTCCTTGACTTCATTTTGTTTATTAACAAAATTGTATTTGACATAAAAATTTAATTTGATTACAAATCTTTTGCATCACTTTTTTCAACCCCAAGTAACACCTTTTTTTTTTTTTGTTTTGTTTTGGAAGCTTGACCAGCAGATAGGAAAACGGAAATGATGCAAAGGCGATAAGCACGTTTTCTGTATACACTAAATCTGTGTCATTGTCGTGATGAAGATGAATGATGTAATAATTCCATCATAAAAATGCATGGCTCAGACAACAATTTAAACTGACAGTATACCCCCTTCTCTACCCCCTCTGCAAGTCATTTGTAAAAGGGTTGCTATAGCTACAGCTTTTCATCTCTCATCCTTAAAGGAATACTTATGCTTAAAGCTAAAAATCTAGAACTAGCCGCAATAGGAGTAGCAGCAGCTGTCTGCCTGTCTGCTATCTACAACAAGTTTTTAATATACATTTTCAATTTTAAAAACTGGTTTATAGACGTCTAACCCCTCAGCATACATTTGCATTTAAAGCATTTTCCCTTTGGCTGCAGCTTTAGACATTTGTCGCTAGATGACTTTGATGGTTTTTCCAAGACAGAGAGCGATAGCGAGAGAGAGAGAGGGAGTAGGGGGAAGCCCCTTATAGAGAAGAAAATCCATTAGCATGCTCAGCCAAGTAAATCCATCATAAGCCATAAGTAAAAAACCTAAATCTCTGTTTACCTTGACCCTGCATCCACACACACTCGCACACACACACACTCGCACACACACTCGTCTTGGTATATATTTATATATGCTATAAGATCTGCTATCAAGTCGTGCATCCTTTATATTGGATACTTGTTTTTCTTCGTCTTTTTTTTTATGTCTTCTTTACGTTTGCCCTCGCCTCACCTTTCGATTTTTATACAACTCTGTTTCCAACATTCGATGAATTTTGTTTTGATTTCGCTGTCCGCTGCCTTCAGCGTCGTCGTCGTCAGAGTGTCGAATTGTAAAGGTCAGTCACCTTTTGGTGCCCAGGTCTAGGCCCTTTACATAGATACATACATATAAACATTTACATTGCTATTGAACCCCAAACCCCTTTATTATGCCAGGCATGTAGCCAGCCGCAGTCGCTGTCGCTGTCGCAGTCGCCGTCTCAGTCAGATTCGTTGTCCCCCTCTGGTATGTAATCACGCTTAAGCCGTTCCCTATACAGCGCCCAGGTTCGGGACCATCTCTAGCTGACTCTATGCCTGCACGCTTATTTGTTTGTTTATTGGCTCCAAACTGGTACTGGCATCCGTTGGCCACAGAGAATCAAGTACAGTCCTTTTGGGTTGGGATGGTTTTCCTGATTTTCACCAGCCACCACAAGAGGGGCGCCCAACAGGTTTGTCTTGTATCTCCACTTTTTATTGCCCCATTCCCCCCGCTGTTCCGCTGCACCTCTATCTCGCTGCCCCGTTGCTCTTCTTCTATTTCTTAGAATGTTGTTTTCTTTTTTTTCCCTGTTTTTTTTTTTTTTTTTTGTTTTTTCTATCTGAACGTTGATCAGGCAAAGGCAGGCCCCTCCTTGCTTGGACTAGGAATGAAGTTTATTTACCTCAACCGCAAGGCCTGTTTGTTTGGGCCCAAGAGTTGGAGGAGATTGACAAAACACATGTACATACAGACAAACACACACACACACACACACACACACACACACACACATTCATATAAGTAAGCCGATTTACTGCCAAACGGAAGGAAGTTGGCTCAAAAATGATGATGCATGAAAAATATCAAATCGGAAATTTGGCTTATTGCCTAGGAAATTATAGTTCATTGAACTTAATTTCTAGGAATATTGTACAATCATTTAGTTTAATAGTTTAAAATGAGAAGGGCTTGCCTTTAAATGAAAATTAGATACATTTCAAATCAATTTGAATCGATTTTATTTTATTTATGGAATAATTAGTATTTTAAAATGGCTCATTTGAATGTTAATAACTCTTCTAATCAACTAATTATTAGATTTTCTTGGATTTCAGCTAAAAGAAGATGGTCGTTTCTTAAGTTGAGATACTTGGGACAAGATTTTGACTTTAAACTAAAACAAAATTGACTTAAATTCCTGGAATTCGAAGCCCAAGAAGGCCTTCTCATGGGGCTGATCTGTTTTACATAGAAAATTCTTTTCTTTTGCTTTCAAAATGGAAATTTTTTATATGCTTTCATCTTTGATCAAAGATCCATAGAAATAAGACAGAAAGACTAAACACAAGCAATTAACTTAGTTATAGTTCAATCTTAAATTAGATGAATATAAAAAAAATGGTAGTAGTAACTTTTTCTCATAATATTAGCTAATTTCTTAAATATATAAAAAACAATCAATGTATCTACGACCTCATAGATACTAACTGAAAATTCAAAAAAAAAAAATCTTAGCTAATGATAACTGGGAAAATTTGTAACTCAAGTGCCTCGCCCACAAAATGAACTACAAGTGGAAATGTTTCGCATTTTATGGCTAATTGATTTTAATCTGCCGACCGTCAACGATGGTGGTCAAAAATCAGCACACAAATCCATATACATTACAAATAAATGCCAGAGCAAAAACCAAAAAAAAAAAAGAGGCCATCAGAAAGGACTTCAGCAGGACTAAATGAAGACATATCGCGATAAGAGTAGACATTTTGCGCATCATCATCATCATCATATGAAACGGGATCGGGAGCAGGATGAGTAGAGAGAAAGAGATGCTTGGCCAAAACGCAGATTAGTTGCGGACCCTTGGAAATTATCAATGGCACCCACAGAGTGGTAACTGGCTTTCTCCTATCCTGCTAGACTGCTCTATCTCCAACCAGATGATAAATACTCTTCAATGAACTGAGAAGACTGTCAACAACAACAAAAAAAAAAAAAGGGAAAACCTGTACAGGGATTTCAGTCAGCTGACTAGAACCACTTGAGGTCCAGCCGAGCGCATGATAGTATCTTGTATCTCATTCTAGTTATCTAGGGTACAAAACGGCAAAGACAAAGAATATATTTTGGCGCTATTTTTACTAAAAATTATTTTTCCATGTCTCCCCTCCCTCTCTTTCTGTCGCTCTATCTCTCTCTTTTTTGTTTTTGGGTAAAGAACAAATTTTACTGTAAAAGGATTTTTGTGCGGCCTTTTGAAAAAAGGATTTGCCTGTTGCTGTTCATTTTGCGCGCCATGGCAAAGCCAATAACTCTAACTCCTAAAATAGTGTGTGCGTGTGTGTGTATGTGTGTTGGATGTGTGTGCATTTCGTAGTTGGTATCTTAAACACACAATCATCTACACACACACACACACAAGTTGGACCGGCTTAGGAATGCTGTTTCCATTTTTAGAGAATGTGTAGGCTGAAACAATATTACACCCACACCAAACCGAACCAAACCGTATCGGGTTGTGGGTCCTGCTTCATATTCATTAAGAAAATGCAACAAAACAATATGCAAGTTAGTTATTTCGTTTGAATGCCCAACACAAAAGCCTTAAGTCCATGTGAGCTAGCAATATTTTCAAGTTAAAGTAGGCTTATCCCTATCCCAGTTCCGTATACCAAGCCAAAGATCTGTGTGTGGTGGAGTGAAATCTTTTGTAAATTGATTAGAAATTTATAACTTGTGCTGTTCAGTTGCAGTTCAGGACATATCTGCATATTAGATCTTTCCATCCATCCATCTATCTATCTATCTATCTATATTTGTAGGGTAACTCGAATTTCTTTCTCTTTGACCACACACGTGTGAGTGTGTGTGTGTGTGTGTGTGTGTGTACCGTGTGTGTCCATTCATTTGGAAGCCTAAATGTGCGAAATGCCTTTTGTTCACATATGAGATCATCTCGTTTTTGTTGTGCAAAATTGTTTTAAACGAACGAAAGAGTAGAACCAGAACACCGACCTCAGGAGGAGAGGAGTCGCCTGGGTCAGGTTACGGTTACGAGCCATCTGCATCTCTTTTAATCACATTGATCCATGCCATTGAGCAATATGTCGTCAAAAACAGTTGCCGCCCTAAGTGCTCTAGTATGCAAATTATGCACAAATTGTTCAATTTCTTAGAAGAAAAAGTATTCTCAATATTTCTCTTCAAGAATTTATTTTTTCTTGTTGTTTTTCAGTTTCCTTTTTCTTTTTTTTTGCATATTTTTAACTGAAGTTTTTATGATTTTTTCTCAAGAAGTACCGCCGACTAGAATGGAAATGGGAACACATTTACACAGTAGCTGACTTATGTAATGTTTGCATTAGAGAGGTTTTTGATTTCAGTTTTTATTGTTAAAGGATCTCATGCAGATCAGCACTGGCGGCTCTAAAATTACACAGGCAGCGCGCGCTCCCATCTAAAGAACTTCTTCTTTTGCTTCTCTTATTATGCAGCTAACGGCTAATGGTTTTTCACACTCTGCCGCTAAAAATTCAAAAAAAGGTCTAGGAGTTATCCCTGGAATCCTTCGATTTGAATGTAAATTATTTCATTTGTTTATACGAAGCGTTAAATAGCGTTCGTTTGCCTTTGTCTTTGATTTTGTTTTGTTTTCGAGGTGTTGTTTAAATGGAATCTCAAGAAGTTCAAATCACTAAAGATTGATATACGACTATGTGAGTGCCGATTAAATGGAGTACATGAAGCTAAAAGCGTTGCTAACCGTTACAATTAAATAAGGCTAAGAAATGAGGGTCTGATCTAGCTCCAAATAATTGAATAAAAAGTCGACCTTCAATCTCTACTTCACCCAAAAGGTTTTTCTATTTCTGCCACTATAGAGAATTCTAAGGATCTATGCTAGATATCGTTCTTATATTGTTCTGGAAGTTATTTTCCTCACGAAAGTCTTAAAAATCCAAAAATACTGAATGAAGACAGATATCTTTCCATTGAAACATTTAGAAATATTTCAAACACAAGTTTAAGCAAAACTTTTAAATTTCATCTGTGTCTTTGTGTGTCATTTAATGTGACCGATGTGCTATTCCATACATAACCCTAACCTATGAACTTTATGAGTCAATAAAAATATAACTATTAAAAGACTAAAAATGGCATTTTCTATTTAATTCAAATCTTGCGTTAATTTTGGGACACCCTTCAAATCTTGCGTGAATTTTGAGATACCATTTAGTTTCAAATAAGTCAAATTTAAACCTTAATAATAGGTAAACTATTAATCGTATTGCCTTGAACATTTTATAAAAGATTGTAGTTCGAATCTTCTAGATTGCTTGTTGGGTTCCCAGATATTTACCTTGGAGAAAGGCCCCCATTAGTATATTTTTGTTTTGGCTTTTAAATGAAGAATCCACTAGACCATCTCCATCTTTTAAAATGAATGTCTTCTCAGTCACCTGAACAGATTTATTATATATAAACTTACATTTTTCATGTTTTCAAATCAATTTTCAAAACATTCTCATGTACCTATAGTTGTCTAGCCTTTAGTCTTTAGCCTTAGCTTGGATGATCTGCAGAGTAGTAAAATAAAAAACTATTTTTTTTTGTTAGTTTCAATACTTGGTTATTCTCTGTTCGACAGCGGCTTTCAATCAAAGAAGATCTATGCCTTAGAATTTATTTGCATGCAACAAGAAAAGGAGATTGTTCAGAGCACTTCAAAGATGCCTCCTTGGGCAAATTTTTTGCTCGATCATGTAAGCATGCTAATTGCCTTTTGCCAGAGTCTGAAAAAAATGAGTTGTAAATGAGCAAAAACTGGGTGCAAATCCTTCATGTTAACCACAGGATAGGGCTGGCTCCCTTTCAATGCTTTGCGGTTGAGAACTATGCAAAAAAAAAAAGAGAAAACATAGAGAAAGAGAATAAAAATCATTAATTATGTTTTTCGGTAGGATGAAAAAGAAACGGCCTTTGGGTTAGAGAATTATTGTAATGATCATATCATCAAAGTCAAAGGCTTGCTTCTGCCGAGGACACATGGGCATAACCAATCAATTTGGCGAGTGATCATAGCCAATCTTTAGATCAATATCAAATATTTTATGCACACGCCTTGGACCCTGGACCAAGAAATACCACAGCTAACAAGCCGTGAAATTTAGTAGAAAACTATCAAATACCTAAACATAAATCCCTTAGTTATGAAAAAGCAATTAGGAGTCGAGAATTTGATGATTATCCTTTTCTCTTTGCGCTGTGGTTCGATTTAGTTGAATGACCTCTTTCTCAGCTGATGATGGACCCTCGGACATGGTCGTGAGAATATTTCAAGTTCAAACCCTTTATTAAATCACTTTTGAAGAGGTAAAACAAAGGGAGAAATATTTGAAAAAATTAGATGATTGCTTCTAGTGTGTCATTATTTGCTCTGGAGCAGAGACGTTGGCACATGGAGTGAGCGAGGGAGGGAGGGAGGTAGTCGAGAGCTGAGCTCAGCAGTTTTCCGTTACAGATCAAAACATGTAATTTTCACCAGAGACCCAACAGGTATACAAGCAGAGAATCTCAGAATCTTCTCTCAGAAGGAAAATCCAATACACGAAGATACATAAGGGCAGGTATGTGTATATACTCACGGACCTGTACATAGACAAGGGCGGGGTAAGGTTAGGGCTTAGGACAGAACAATAGAACCTGTTTGTAGGGGAAAAATCCAACTGGAAGACTCATAAGACTTGCTGAGATTTCCTGCAAAAGAAATAGGAAAACACACGAAACGAAGGATAGAGAATGAAATGATGATAAATGCCATGGGCAAACAGGTTGAGGACAGGTAAACGACAGCAAATGAACGGGACAGGGGGCAAGAGGTAGGGGCAGAGGCAGGGGCATGGCCAGGAGGAGCTGGCTTGTTTATCGCGCAGTAGCCTTAAAATTGAAGCGAGGCTTGCACGTGGATGAGGATCTAGGCGTAGGATCATACATACAATCGTGATGATGATGATGAAGCCTTTTCATGTCTATGCGCACTTCTAAACGTCAAGAAGGTTAGGGGAGGAGAAGGGGGGGAGGAGCCTCCATGCATGTGTAACGAGTTTTGTATTTTGTATAATGAAAGAGAAGAAAACGAGTTAAGAGCTCTGTGGTTTTTATGGGGGTTTGGCTTTTTCACAGATTACCAAAGTATTTTCTATTCTCTCTCCTTTTGTTAAAGGCGAGACGAGGGCGTCCTATGTAAATGGAGCCCCCCCAAACAAAAGGAGAATTTTTCCTATTTTTGTGGGAACTAAATCGATTTTCAATTTTTATTTTTTAAGGTGACGTGGTCAAAAACATATTTCTTCGTTATTGAAAAGTTTGAAACACATGTTGCCAAATGCCCGACGACAATGCCGAGACATAAACAAATTCAATAGGCTATAGTATGATCCGTCTTTGTCGCGACTTGACCCTAAACAAAAACACTGCGCAGTTTGCAGCTCTAATGAGCGGCTATCCAAAGGTTATTTGAGATTTTATCAAAACAAAATGACATTGAACTAAAACGAGCAACCAAGGATAACGGTAGCATTGACTGCTATCCCTTTTTTTTTGTTTTTTTTTTTTTTTTGGTTTATTGGGTTCTGTTGGATGCTGCCGCCTGTTTTGTTTACGGCTATGTGTTTATTAGACCGTGGACCTGACTTTAGTACTTCAAATTACGAGCTGTCTGTATTTTCTTTGCCCTCGGGTGTAATCCGAGTCGCCTTCGAGGCGAGTGGGGAACGCGGAATCCTTGAAGTGGTCAACCCGTAAAAGAAAAAAAAGCGACCATATGTTGTCCGTGTCCTAGGACCCGCTTTGCATGTTCTCGATGTTGATTGAGCAATCTGTTCCTCCTTGTGGGACTGTGTGTGTGCATCGATTTGGAAGCTGTCAACGTGATTGCTCCAATTTCATGGCCGATTTGCTCAAGTGCATTCTAATTAATGATCGATTCGGTAGAAACCAAGTTGGCCCTGAAATCTGATGACATCTGGCGTTCGGTTAATTTAGTGGAAGGATTCGTCTCTGACTATGTGACAGGGGTGTGTGTGTGTGTGTGCGGGATTTTAATATCTCAAAAATTACTAAATTGCTAACGGGTTTCATAGATTAACCTTATGGGTGATACTCCAATTGTACTTAGTTCTTCTTTAGGATCTGCCTAAGCTAAAGTTCTTCTCACCTCAAAGAAAGCTTTTGGAAAATCTAAAAACCGATGGGCTTAACATTGATTCTGCAAGACAATGTTACCTTTTAATTTTTACGATTAAACACAAAAATTTCAATATGTTATGTAAAACTTTTGGTCTGTCCCCCGCCTCGATGATATCTGCCTTCCCCTGAATGAGATTCTGGCTGCTTTCTTGAATGTGGCCCTATCTATGTACATCCTTTCTAGCTTTAGATTTTCATAAAAGATTTTGAGAACTTTATGTCTTTAAAGATCATAAATTTGCTTTACCCTAACTAATTCTTTACCAAGAAAAAATGTCTAATAATTTTAAATAGTTTTTAATAAAATGAAATTTTTGCATTTCTACGAAAATTTCCGGGAAGTCCATTAAAGTTTTTTTTATCTAATGATGCCACCGGCATTGGTTTTTTTTTGCAGACTTGAAAAGATCATTAGCTGGAATAAGATCGTAAAAAGTCATGACACGCGAAAAAAAACGCAAGTGCCGCCCCGTTTCGGTTCTGTGGGACAGGCATGAAATTGCAATTGAAAGAGAGCGCCGCGCCAAAAGGACCTGCCTGGACCTAGCTGGACCTGGCTGGACCTCCCGGGAAATCAAAATGTTCAATTGCGAAACAATTGCGGTCTGTGGACAAAAGAATCTCCTTTTATAGGGACACAAACATTGGGCATTTGGACTGGGATCGGTCATCAAAATGCACTGCGTCATGCGGCATCTCTTAAGGGGCCAAGAATATATCATAAATGCACACAGGTTTTCGAGGTGTGTTTGAGGTTTTGCCGCCTCCTTGGGATCTGTGATCACTGTGTGGTCGCCTCGGGCAAACTAAATTCTAAGAACGAGTTGGCGGGGTCCGAGCAAAAATATTATGAGAAATAACATAAGAAGTAATAAAAGAGAAATGGGGAAGGACTCGGCTCTCGGTTCTTTTGCCTTTTTTGCCACTTGTGAGTTAATATTTTTCTTGGGCTTCGATGGCTTCGGCTTATTTTGTTTATTTATTTATGAAATGCATTTTGTTTGTCTTTGGGAATTTGTTTAATTTGCTGTGATTGTGTGCACACATATGTACATATGTGGAAGGGTTCTGTGCGGTGTGAAGGAGTTAACGAAACGATTATCAATTGCCACCACACAAGTTGCAGGGCGGCATGTCCTTGACGCGAATATGCAAAGGATTTGCGCTATATAACGTGTCAAATTGCCAGCAGGTTGCATTGTTCCTTAAGCCTGGCGCAATTTCGCACGGTCAGCAGCAAGCAGAGAGCAGCGAGCAGCGTTCCTGTGCCTGACTCATGCTGATTCGAAACAAAAGTCACAAAGTTGTAGGACTCAGTGTCCGTTCCCAGACACTAGGCTCATTAGGATCTATGCTGACTGGCGCCTATCCCGTCGAGTGTCTGTCTTTGTCAGTTTTTCGTGGCTTTGCAATTAACTGCAGTGTTTTGTTTGGCGCACACGCGCGGCGAGTGTCCTGTCCGGTGCGGGGATCGGATCCTATCTATAGCTGTGACACTAGCTGAGTTGTTCAGCATTTTTCACTCTTTTGTAGCAAATCTAATCGCTAAGTCCAACTTTTCCCGCTGTTTAATTGCACTTGAGCGACTCTCCGTGAGTGTGCTGGGACTTGCTAAGGATTCGCTACTCCAACACATGTCGGGCACTTGACTTACTGTTCAGCGACGCCCAGAAGAAAGTTGCCAAATTTGTAATAAATGTTTAAGCATGTGCTGGACAAACGGCTCCCGTAACCACGCCTCCAACAACGCCCATTCTTATGGGCCCAATGTGGCCCACGCATTGCACAATCAATGTATTTTTATTGATGTGGCCAGGTAGTCAAGGACCTTTTGCAAGGCACTTGAACTAATTGACAAATGAAAGGTGGGAGATTGCATTTAGCTGATAGGACGCAACTGATTCCTTTTTACTATTTTTCTTTTTTCAATTTTTATTTTTTGCCATTGTCTTTTTTCTTTGTGCCTCGAATTTATGGTCCTTTTGTGTGTTGCAGGTTTCCCACTGATTGCACCAAAACAAAGTGCCAGTCTGACAGCCTCTGACAACGACTATTAATTTGATTTTATGTGCACTTGTCCTGCCTTAGTCTTTATTAGAGTTCAATATCTTGACAGTGCGCAAAGTGTACACATTTCTGCAACGTGGGAAGCCACATCGCGCCAGTGCCCAGACTGAGGCCTCCTCAATGTTTTTATGTTCCCCCTTACAGCGACCTACATATGTATATACACACTATATATTCGATTATGTACTTTACATATTGATGACTGTTCCAGGCTGTAATCCGATCGCTTTTTAGCAACTTCAATGTATGTACATGTTGCTACGTGCCCAAAAAGCTGAATCCTTTCAAGTGTTCATTGATGTGAGCTTCCTGGTGCCACACTGCAATGTGGGAATATTGTAAGGGACATAATTTTTATGATCTAAGGGCAATTTAATGGATGCCTTAAATTACAGTTAAGAAAACCCAACAACAAAGGAAGCAAAGTAGACGACAAAATACTGGCAAAACTTTTGCAACATTGCGAAACATATTAAGCAGAGAAAAAGAGAGAGTTCAATGACAGCAAAAATTATAATATATAATTTAAAAAATGGAATAAATAAAGCTGATTTAGCTCTAAACTTTTTAACTCTTTTTTCTTCCGCCTTTGCTTTTGTTATAATTTAATTTAAACATTTTGTATGTCAATTAATACTTTTAATTACATTTAAAACTTCCTTTTTAACTTAATTTATGATTATTAATTTGTATATAACAACAATTACAATCTTTAAACTAATTCAAAATAACTGCAAAACTTAGAAAAACAAATTTAAAGCTAACGGTAAGAGAAATCGTTTTTTCTTTCTCCTTTTTGATATTTGAATTTCAGTGCTGCCAAATTTGTTGGGCTTTAGCCGCTCCAATCAATTCTAGCGGAATTGTTTCATCACGATCAGCTCTGATTTAGCTTTCTGGCAACGCTGGCAGTTTTGTTTTGACGGCGTAAACTTTAACATGCAAATTACTTATTAACATAAATTGTTTGTGTGTATTCAAACGGCATAACTGTGAAAATAATTGTAATCAGCATTTAGTTAATGCAATAAGCGTTAAAATGATTCTGTTGGCAATGAATTCGGTTCGATGGTTGTTTAAATTTCGCAAAAAGTGTTTTTTTGTTTGTTTCTTGTGTGTGTGAGATGGCAGCGGTGTCTCTATGTTTTAATGTGTGCGTGTGTGTCTATTTTGGTAAAGAGAAATGTTGCGAGTACAAAAAATCGGCATTTAGTTAATGCAATAAGCGTTAAAATTTGGTTCGATGGTTGCTAAAATTTTGCAAAAAGTGTTTTTTGTTTATGTTTTTTTTCTGTGTGTGCGAGATGGCAGTGGAATCTTATGCTTGTATGTGTGACATGCAAGCGGAGTCTCAGTGTGGTCAATGTGTGTGTGTGTGTGTTTTAGTGATATGAAGTGCGTGTAGAAAAAACTAAGAGAAAACAAAGAAATAAAATGACTTACATAGGTAAGTGAATGCCCATACTTACCGTAAGATCTAACACGAATGTATAAAACCCAGACTATAACGATTACGATCGTTCGCTCCTTGGCAGATTCCATTTGGGTGCAACAGTAATTTCTTTGTTAGACTTAACGACAGCGAAATTACTTAAGTTTATTGCACTAAATTTTTCTTAGGGAAAAGTTTAATAGTGCACAGTGGAAACATTTTTGGAAAAACAGCTATCGTTGTCCGCCTAAGAGGGTTACAATAGTCCGAGCAATAAATGATGGTCACTGCTCCAAAGAAGCGTCCGTCCAATAGTGTTGGATGATGGGCTAAAAATAAATACAAATCGAACAGAATTATATAAAAGTCCGATTCTTTTGACATTTAAGCAAGTAGGAGAAATTCTGAGTCTTACTCACATCTACATATAAAGAGTTTTGGCTGTAACATCTAACCAGTTCTGCGATACTATGTATATCTTTAATATAATAACTCTTAAATTTGAATTGAGTCAAAGTCAATAAAATTAGATGTAAATGAATTTGTCATTGTCTCCATGTGATTTTTTAACTGCGAACAAGAATTAGAATTTAAGGATTACTTTTGTTATGCCATGTAACTTGTCCAAGAGATGCAACATCTGGATAACACTCAAGAGTTTTTCTAGCCAACATTAACTTTCATCGAAAGAACAATTGCCCAGTTGGTGATCCATAACGACCACCCCAAAACGACATTTGGCTTTGGCTTTGTGCAATATGTGGAACTTCCCACACAAAAGAGAAGAAAAACAGGAATACATGTCCACTTGAAGTGGACAGCATATGTATGGGCCATGGCCTGCCACCCATTGGTTTTCTGGTTTCATGCCACAAGCGCCTGTTTCTCGAATTAATAATTGCAAAATTTCGCGCTAAGTGAAACCTATGGGAAACAGTATGGCACACATGCCCAGCACATTTACAATCGCTTCAAAGAGTCAGTTGGTAGGTAGGAGGGCTAAAACGGCTCGGGATGAAGCTTCTAGTCGACTTCAAATGAGTAAACAAATGTACGTTAAACCACATGCGAGACATATGAGCCTTGAGTCCTGGTGATCCTTGCGTGCGTGACCGTTACGAAAACTGAGCTGAGTCACTGCAGACTTATTCGAGTGCTATATGACCATTCGAAAAGGGGCGCAGGCGTGCGTCAGTTGGTCTAGAAGCTAACCCTTAAATGCAGCCGGCCGGCCGGCCTCGGACTCGTTAGGAAAAGCCACCCTGTGCCTTGTGTCCCTTGTAGCCTAGTTTAAAATGTTATACAAAAATAAAGATAAACAGCCAGCTATCGACGCGCCCACATCACAACTTGAACCTTTGGTTAGAAACGGAATGAATATTTTCATTTTAATTGTTATGCTGATGTTGGCACGAGCCATAACCGAGAGAGCATATGTCGCTGGAGGTCCTGCCTACTCCTGCTCCTGCTCCTGTTCCTGGAGTGTCATTGACTGCATTGCATTTCTGTTTTTTTTTTTTTTTGGCGCTCAATTCACCGGTGCACTGCTGCAACAAGAAAACTCGGGGGTTGCTTTTGTCGCTAAAGGAAAAACTGTTAGTTCAGCCACCACCGCCGCCGCCGCCACCAGCGACCAGCAACGAACCGCGACCAAATTATGCTCAAGTTGATGCAGCGCTTGGCTGACTTCGACTTCGACTCCGACTTCGACTACGACTTCAACACTGACTTCGCCTTGGCCGTTGGCAAACAGCACGCGCTCACTAAGACATTTCCTCAACTTCCTGGTTTTGGCTTCATATGTTGCTGCACCCAAATGTAATGAGTCGGCTGTGTCAGGTGCATGCATGTTGACCCGAACCGACCTAACCCACGACCCCAACCCTAGCCGCAGCAACAGCCACGAAATTTTCTTAGTTCTCGACTCTCTCTCTCTCTCTCTCTGTCTCCTATCCTTTACCCTAATCGTAATTACATACAACGTTCCAAAGTTGAAGTTTTTCTTTATAGTGCTCATTAGACCAAAGCATTTTCATGGCTCTAAGAATGAGTATGTGTGTGTGTGTGTGTGTGTGCGAGTATGTTTGGGTGTGTGAGTGTTGGTTGGCGCACGAGCTATACGAATTTTGTCCTTATGTTTAGCGCATTTCGTTGTAATAATTTGAAATTTTGATCAGGTGTTTCTTTTTATTCATTTTTCGTTGATGTGGCTTTCTTTCTTTAGGTTGTTCGTTCGTTTGTTGGTTTCCTGGGGTTCAAAGGGGAACTTCATACATATGAGCGTTAAGAATCGCCCAACCGTATAACAGAAAACATGAACCTTCTCTTTCTCCTCCCTCTTAAGGGTCAGAGGAAGTTCTTTAGCCGCGAAAATAAAAACAAAAAATAGCGCGCAGGTTGTGCCATTTGGCACTTGAACCGTATCGCGCGGATTTCCCTTGGCAAGGAGAGGGGAACTTCAATAACATTTTGATTTGAAAACAAAGACAACAGAAACTATTAGCCTTCAGAGAGATATATGAACAGATATATATGAGGGCTATATAGAAACTTGATTTGTGGACACATTTGCTGCTCATAAATTAGCCTAAAGCAGTTATCAATACGCCCATTCCTAAATACTCTTGTCATTGCTGAGGTCATATGCCTTTTTTTTATCAAAGAGAAAACGTAAGTTCTTTCGCAGCTTATTAAGCAATTCCACAACAAAATTGATCAAATTTAAACCTTTGGGATATATTTATTAATGAGAAATGAAGATTTAATGGCTATTGTTTTCCAATTTCAGAAGAGTATATAAATTTGGCTTTGGGATTTCTCTTCTCGCCATCAATCCACTTGCAACGCCCACTTCCTTTGGCACTCCTAGGGCCTGTCGGCTGTCCTGTCTCTTATTGAGCCATTTTTGTCGAAGAGAATTGCGTTTTTTTGCGCATACGATTACAACGTTTCGTTGAGTGCAATGCCAAGTACTAATGAGTGCCAGAGCCAGATCAAAGTCAATTTCGGGCAATCCCTCGGCCCACGTAAAGTCACGCAATATTGTGTGGAGGCACAGCACAGCCAGCAGGATGATGGAGACTGAGACTGAGACTGAGATTGAGATTGAGACTGGGGCCACCAAAGCGTGCAGAGCACGTACCTACGAAAATGATTATTATATTCTGGCAAATTGTTTTGGAGAGTTTGCGAGGGTTCTACAAAATTTTTTCATTTTTATTTTATTTTTCGTGTTTGTAACCGAAAAACGGGCATGCAAATCAAAGCTCAACCGCAGGGCAAATTGAGCCTGAAACCAAAACTGATCCGCTTAACAATATGGCAACATTATAAAGTTGATGGGACCAACTCAAGCATGACCGGAAAGTGCATTAAAAAAAGAAAGACAATAAGATCAAAAAACTGACCATCGGCTGCGCGGACAATAGAACTAAATATTCAAAAGGTTAAGGACTCGCTATCGGTCATAAAACAAACAACAAGAATCGCCGGATGGATGTATGGCTAACCCCGTCGTTGCATGGTTTCTATGGCTTCTAATGCAATTAAAATTGTTTTTCATAAGTCAAATGCGAATCGAAGGAGGCCGCCGCCGGTCAACCCGTTCGTTCGGCCAAGTGTTTGTTTAGTTGCGGTCAGTTGCGTTTGCTCAAAGGATTTGCCAGCAGCTTGAAGGAGACTATGTAACCGATATGCCAAAGGGTCAGTGAGGAAATCGCGTTAGGCCATCAAAATGTTGAAATTAAGCGTTAAATGGAAAAACAAAAGCTTAATCTTAGGAACAAGGCTATGAAAAGACAAACTAAAATGCCAAACAAAAGAAATATAATTAGACCAAAGGGTCGGGTCAGCTCAGCGTTAGCTCAGTCAGTGTGTGGAGGGGTTTTCGAGGGGTTGAACTTGCATTGGCCATCCTGGGCGGTAGGCACTTGAACCCAAAGCGCAGTCGAACGGCGCAGTAGAAGTTATGACAAGCGGCAACCGGTTCTCAATTTGAAAGAGACTCAAAGACTCCTTTACTTCTCTCCGTCTCCTTCTCGTTCTCCTTGCAACTCTCCTGCTGAGATTATTCGCAGAGTTTTGACGCTGCCCGCGTAATGAAGATAAACGATTTACAATAAAAATTTTATTGTCTCTACACCACCAGATTGCGTTAGTGTCCTTTTCAAGAGGAAGAAGCAGAAACGGACATCAACTGACCAAGGATATTAATGATCTGCTTGACCACCACCAATGAAGAAAACGATGTCCTTGCAGGGGACAAAGTTGCATTCTTCTCAAGCGTACAAATCGCATTTAGATAGCGAACTCTTGACTCGATGGGATGCCAAAGAAACGCCGAAAATTGCCTTAAGAACCCTCAATTCGAAAGACTCTCCATGCGGCATTTGATGCAGGACCTTAGAAAAACAAGAGTTAATGAAAATTTTTAATATGCTGGTTAGCATTTTAAAGCAATATTTTAATTGGAATTTATAAGAATTTTGATTGAAAAGGGTGTTCAAACCTCTGTATCATAGAAAATAATAATTAATGTTAAAACCCAAACCTTTCTTAGGAAATTATAGCAATGTGAGTTGAAAAATCGTAAAATTATCTAATATGAATTTTTTATTATCTAAAATTTAAGGAATTAGGCTCATATATTTCTTAGACAAATGCATAATTACGAACCAAATGAAATCTGTTTTAATTCACACTTTAACGCGTTTTAGTTTCAGTCCTTTAAAAATCTTTATATCTTTTATAGTCTGATAAGGCAATAAGCAAACCTTTGACAATTACATAATACATTTTACTACAAGTTTTTTTAATCAAGCTATTTACGACAACGAGGGACATTGGAAACTGGGATAATTGATATTTAAAACTAGTGCCGCTATTTTCGAAATCTCGTTTGGTCATTTCAGGCTAAAATGGTAAAACGACAACTACAATTTGACTGCAATTTTAATATTAAAGAATTTAAATTTGCAGGACTTGCAGGCAGATTAAAACGACATTAATTTGTTCTCTTGCGTTTGGGTAATGTTTCTAGCGCTCTAAAATATGCAACTATTTTATTATTTTTTCAGAAATTTAGCTCAACAAATTTGACAATTTTGATCGATAATCGTTGGCATTTTTTTTATTTTAAATTTGATTTTTTTGCCTCAAGAACTGTTGTATCTTTCAGGTTTTTTTCTAAAACTTAAATCAGTTAAAATAATAGTGGCATTCTAAAGCGTTTTTTATTGGAAAAGGTAGAAACATTCGCTAAGCTCCCATAAACAAGTTTAAAAAGCCTTGCTATAAAAATTATAGTGTAAAGTTATGGCATTGCTTGTCAAACTGCAGTTTAGCCAGTGTTTGAGCTAGCCCTTATTTGGCGTTCTAGTATTTGAGTCAGCCAGTATAGTCGAAATCCCTATTAAGTCTACCACTATTTTGAAACCCCTATTTCAGTTGGCGCTAAATTTGAATTTAATTTAAAAGCACAGATGAATGTAAGCAAAATGAAAATAAATAGATTAACATGGGGAAAGCTATTTAACTAGTCATTAAGTTATAACGGCATCATCTAGTAATGTTTATAAAGTTTGAAGTTCAAGCGTTATATGTTCAAGTTTATTGTATTTCACAAAGTTTTCCCAGTTTAAAATTTCCTAATTGAAAATATTTTTCACATTTGGTGGACAGACAATGCCAGAATTTTTTCGTAGACCAACATACCTTTAGTGGTTAAATAATCCAACTATGTATTGAATTATCCCACCTTTGTCTCATTTTTGGGTTTTGGAATTTTTTTTAATAATGTCTAGAAAATTGATAAAGAATTTTTTCCTTCAAAAGTGTTGAAATTACCGAATGTCACTTTAACTTAATGAACAAGTAATGGCAAGGCGTGGCTTAAGACATTTGCATTCTGGCAGAAGCTTTCCTTTAAGGTCAAATATTTCCTATTTTAAAGGTTCCCAAAGCTACTATAAAGGAATCTATCAATGGACAAATAATACGCCCATTCAAATCGATTCTCGTCAAATACATTTAATTGATTTCAACTTTGAGGCCATTGCATATGCAAATGGAATACACGGTTCAATAATGTTGAATGAAATGCTATTCAAACCAAGCCAAGTTCAATAACTGAAATCGTTCAAGTGAGAAATGTTTATGACCAAGGAGGTCCTCGGGCATGGTGGTGCTCGTGTGTGTGTGTGTGGGTGATGTAAGGCGATTATCGTGCGACGAAATCAATAAGAAGCAATATTGAAATCAAATAAATCTCAAATAGCCATTATAAGAAGTCAACACATACACACAGAGGGTCACATAACTGTAAAACCAATTTATTTTTATGAATTTTTATCTAAGGCCTAAGAATCTTTATGATGAAATTGAGCTTGCATCGGTCCGCAATTAATTCCCATTTCGTGTTGTCTAGCAGTTTGATCTGATCAACCACAGACCACTTAATTGTACGGAACTTGGCAAAATCAAAAAAAAAAAAAAATCACGAATTTGCAGGGACGATAGAATGACAACCCCCCGGGAGCCATCCCCAACCCCAAAAGAATAGCCAGACTGCAATAATATTACACATGGCGTGGTGTACGCCGTTTCCTTTTTTTTTTTTTTGCTTACGCATCGATTGGCATAGAAACTTCCCCTTAGTGGCCCCCCAGAAAAATGGGGGAGGAAGCGACCCCAACTAAATAATTCTGCTTAAAGCATTCATTTGGAAGCCCGGAGCACTCAAAAGTCTGGACGCCTTGTCCTTGTCCTATATGTTTATTGTCTACTCTCTGAAGGGTTCAAAGGGAGTAGTATGGGGCCGCTTTGACAAACAGAAACCCCAACGAAAAACCAACATTTTTATTAAAAATTATAATGCCTAACCACCCCAACCACTCAAACTACCCAAGGGTTTTGGGCCGAGCAGCCGGCGCGCAATTTCTGCATACATATGTACATATGTGGGGAGACAGAGACCGACCAACATTTGCCTGTCTATGACTTATCGTCCTCCAGTCCTTCTTTCTCTCAGTTATTTGCGCCATTTCTCTAGCCACAGTCAGCAAAATTTTAATCCTTTTAAGTGCGTCGACCTTTATAGATAGGCATAATGGGCCTGTGGCTGCCATTGGGGCATCCAGACATCAGCGAATTGCGAATCGTTTAATCTCTTTTATTGAATTACTACTTAACAAACTTTTGGGGCACTTTTGTGGGGAACCGGAGTTCCACATCTGTTGGCATGCATAAATCTAATTTCAATGGTTTCCATTTTACAATATCTCATGAATAGAATTCTGGCCTGTCATAAATGTATTTATTTTTCTGTCTACATTCTATGAATTTATGGCTTTAGGAAATTGAATTGAATCATTTACGTGGGCGACAAAAATGAAAGCAGCTATTGTCATTTATTTAAATTAAAATAATTCATTTACCCTTCAACACATTGTTGGCTATCGATTAAACAATATAAATACAAAATCAACACCCTTTCAGTGTGTTGCGTGATTTGCTGCAATTCGAATTTAGAAACTGATTCTTTATTGCTTGCTCAGATAGCTTCGATTGGGCCCAATACCAAATTCATTGTTTTAATGATAATAACTCAATCTCAAGCAATCTTATCATTTTGAAATGGGTCAGAGACAGTTACTTAGAAGGTTTTTTTTTACCATCAAGTTATAAAAAAAGAACTTTGAATCTAGCACGTGGAGGCTTTGAGATTATTTTAACAATATTAGCAAAAAATTTTAAAAAAGTTATAAATTAAAGTTACAGAAAAGTATACATACATATATACCAAATGAATGAGATGAATAAACTTAAAATTAAAAATGTAAATGCTTTGCGCTTAATGAAGCCAGACATCGGTCTTTAGAAAGGACCGAATTTACTTCCCTAAAAAACTTAAGTAACGAGTCACTTATCGGATTGCCGAACTAACTAAACAACACGTGGATATGAAAAATCAGCTTAGCTTAATCTTATTGTCTCTATTTGAATGTCTTATTGTCTACAGTATTAACTGCAATCATAAGTTTTAAATAAAAAAACTTATAAAATGATTTACATTTCGATTATTTATTTAGTGAGCATTGATTTTGATAAAAAAAATATAAACAATTGTGCCTATGATCGTTTCCGAATCGTTATCAAAATCATATGTATGATATTTGATTTTAAAATTTACATAAACTCAGGCAATCCCACATGGATGAGACTTCAATTGTTAAATATTATTTTCACAATGAATGAAAGTTTAAGATAAATGCATCTATTTGATGTAAGTTCTCGATAAGTATTTGTTATTTAACATAGAATTAAGTAAAGTGCTTCATTGCCCATGCCAAGTAACCGCAATTATGGCAAGGTTGGTTTTTGGGGTTCGCTGTGGCTGCTGGCTATCATGGTGGTTGGTGGTTGTTGGTTGTCTGCCTGCCATTGACGCCGCGCCGCATGCACCATGAAGCACAAATCCAATTCCAATCTGATCTAGTCTAGAGTCAAACGCCCACACAATTTTTTTGTTGGCCATTCATCCAAAAGGGGGTTGGCATTTAAATTGACTAACTGACAGTCAAATAGACCGCTGGCTGTCTAGCTTTTCTCATGTGATTTTGCAATAAATTTATTTTGGTTTTCGACACATTTAGTTTTATTTTTCGCTGTAAACTTTTCATTGATATACAAATGAAAAAATGGAAATTTGAGTATAACTATTATTTTTTTTTGTTTTGTTTTTGTTTGTTAAATTACATAATATTACACTAGATGTATTTGCCATAAACTCTCTCTCTCTTTCTCGCTATTGCTCTTTGTCTTTCTCTTATTTTTTTTGCTTAGTGCTTTGTTGTTGTTTCCCTCATTTGTCTAGTGGTTATTTCGTTTTGTTTTTGTTCATTTTGTTTTTTATTTCCTTACACACGAAAACAGAATATGAGAAACAATAATTTTTGAAAGTGGTACAGAGGGTAGAGGCGGGGCGTGCGGCGGTGGAGGGTTATTTGGAAAATAGAAAAACAAATGCCATTTCATAATACATGAAAACCACAGAAAAATAATAATAACTAAAATTAATTAAATTAAAATAAACCAAAAAAGAAATAAAATGAACCGAAAAAAATAAACTACTTTTCTTTTCCAACAACAAATTTGGTGAGGTGAGAGAATTTTGTGTGTGTGTGTGTGTGTGTGTGTGTTTCCTCTATGCTTCCTGAACATATACAAAGTAAATGGAAATTTGTTGTTGGTTTTTGTATGCATTTTGGAATTGGGTTAAGTTTTAGTTTTTAGTCTGGAGAGAATGCTGATTAGTTTTCTTAGTCCCCCACTTTGTTCACTCCTTGCGCACCTGACGCTTGCGTGTGGCTTTTGCGGTTGTTTCCTGCCATAGAAAATTAAGTTTAGTTAAACATTTACAAAATGTATTAAAGTCGTCTTTGGTTACTCACTTTAGGCTCAGCATTGCTCTCTTTATCATCTAAATCAGACTTTGATTTCTTGGGACTAGCGGACAGCGGCGGCGTGCTTTCCTGGCTGCTATCATCCCCGTTGGCCTTCTCGGCTGAGGGATCACTTTCATCATCCTCCCCACCATCCTGTTCAGCATCGACTTGGTCATCGTCGGGCTGAACTGCATCGGTTTTCTTGGAAGCAGCAGCAGCTTTGGCGGCCGAGTCCTGTGAAGCCCCGCATCATGTTGGAAATTAGTTCAAAATTTGATACAACAGAGAATTCTTCTAGCTGAAACTTTACCTGTGGTTTAGCTCTAGAAAACTTATAATAGACGCCAATGACAAGCAAGATCACAAAGGCCACCAAACTGAAGCCCCAAATTGAAGGATAAGTCTTGGTTAGCTCAACTACCTTATTGAAGAATGAGTCCTACAAAAACATATGATAGGCAAAATAGCAATAATTGTGCAATAAAGTGCTTCAAAGCGTATGTGAGAGGAGTACTTTGTGTAAAGCTGTGTGACAAGTGACGACAAATAAACTCGGTAAACCTCTTTGGCTCGACGGTATAGATAGAAGACATAACAACTGGCTGGAATCAACAGATAGAGGAAGTACAAGGCCCACCATCCGGGCTTATAGTTCATGCGACGCATGAGACGATGCCACAAGGTTTTCTTTCAAATGCCCAAAAGCCGTTCAATTAATGTGACCTTTTGATGTATTAGAGTGTAAAGGGAATTAATTTTTACTTACCGATTCCCTATCAATATATCTACGTTTGATGTCAAAGCTGTTGGCAGCAAAATCACGTGCCACATCCACGTCATCCGTAATGATGAGATTATCGAAGAGTATATCACTTGACATGGACCACAATTCAAGACCGACAGCAGCCTGCAAAGAAGAAGCATATTAGCTCATGTCTCTGATGGCTCATCAAGACAATTGCACTTACAATTGGTGTCATACGGAATGGCTTGAGATCCTCGAAAAAGTCGGGATTTGGTATTTTACGTGGTGCCCATTTGCCCTGATAATTGGGATTCTCAATCATGGCCGCCCGCCACTTGCCCTTATATTCGGGATTGGGTATTAGCGGAGCCTTCCACTTGCCACAACCAACAGCCTTCTCACAGGCAGGATTATCCACGAGAGGAGCCTCCCATTCACCATCGATTTCAGCATCCCAATCATCGGGTTTGCTGGCTGTTGGATCAAAGATCATATCGGGCTCATCCTCCAGCCAACCATCGGGCATTACAGCATCTGGATCGGGCAATTGTGGTGGAGCATCCTCATCCCAATCGTCGGGCTTCTGGGAACTAGGATCTGGAATTTTCTCACGTTCATCCCAATTGGCGGGCTTGTGATCATTGGGATCATCGATTTCGGCTGGCGGATTAACAGCTGGTTTGAAATCCGTGAGCAAAGAGCCTTCATTGACGATTTTATGGTCGACGCGAATTTCGAAACTGTTATCCGGATGAACGACCAGTTGATACAAATGGGGTAGCTTGTCCTTGAAAGGCTCCTCTAGGCGGTTCCTAAGTGAAACGAGAGGAAACACAAATAACGACAAAGGGAAAAGTGAATGACCGACAATCAATCAATTGAGCATGATGGGGGTAAAAATAGACAATGCCCATACCGGCGACCGAACGACTGGCTTATCTCTCCCCACTTACTTACTTTGGTTTGTTGCAATGCTTCTCGGTGATGGTGCCATTAATTGGATTAACATGTCGGAATATGAAATGCATTTTCACATCATTCCCGCACTTGTCCGGACCAAACATAATCGTATAGGGTGACTTGTCATTGAACTACACATACGAAAAGAACACAACAAAAACGCACAATCAAATGAGGGGAAATCCCAAGTGAGGGAATATGGAGGCGGTTCATACCTTAGTGAGATCTTCAGTTTCCTTGCCGGCAGACAAAAGCTTCAAATAGGAACCACCGCACTCTTGACCCTCCTAAAAATAAAAAAAACAACAAACGAGAATTGGGTCAGTTACTGTGTTAATTGGCTTAGACATGGCTGATGCAATCCGCGGGACGGATTGGACTCACCTGCAACGTGACCTCGTACTGAACGACAAGTGGTTTGTCTTTCTTGAAATCAAATTGCTTGGTCAGACGAGCCGAAATGGCAGCATGCTTTGCCTTTGATTTCAACACCAAACCCTTGTCCTTGGCCCAGACAATGCGCTGTGGCGACTCCCAGCTCCACACACCATCATACTTCGATATCTCCTCGGCTATATCATCTTTTTTCGCTTGCGACAGGGTCCAAAGTTTACGTGATTCTTCGACATTATCAAAATGATCGGCAAAATGGAATTTCTTTGGCTCAATAGTGGGACTTTCATAGACAAGTTCCTCATCGCCAGCGGCCACGTTGGGAGATTCCTCCTATGTGACAATAAAAGAGATAACAAAAAATTTAAAGATAAATTGTGTGATAAAAATTAAAAACCACGCGGTTGACACACTTTTAGAACGGTAGGTGAGGCGGGGAAAGGGGAACAAAGGGGACTTGCATAAGTTTGAAGTAACAAAAATCTGAAAATCGAAGACCCGTGTTAATTGTGGGTCATAAACAAAACACCCCGCACCCGCCGCTTCACTCCACAACTCCGTTGACGTTTTTCCACCCCTCAAATGTATAAGCCGCATACGTTATTTTTTTTTTTTTTCATTCTCGATGTTTCTTTTTCTCTCGCTCACACTTTGTGTCTCTCCTCTGACGTGTACTTTTCCTCTTAACCCCTCCCTGAACGCCACATTAACATCATTTGGATAATATTGTTCCCATATCTCTCACCTGAACATCTTCCACAACTCCATCTTCAAAATCATCGGCTTCCACCTCGGCACCGACGGCGGTGGTCGCCATCATCATCAGGAGAATGCAGCTGCAGCAGGCCCCATAAATGAGCACCCGGCCTAATTTCGCCTGCATTTTGGCCCGTTTTTTGTGTGTTGTTCCGAGTCGTCGTGAGAAAAGATTTATTGTTCGTTTTGTCGTTCCGTTGCTACACACCGATTACTTTGTACTGGGCTCTGTGAAAAATCAGAGAAATTTATTCTAACGCGGCGAAACTTAGTTTGTAATTTAATTAAGTGCCTACTTCTCCTATTCTCTTCTTCTTGCCCGTTCTCTTTCGACTCATTCGTAGACTGTCGATAATTATAGCGGTCAACAGCAGTCATCGATAAGTAAACACGGCTTATCGATATCTTATCACACTGAGCGATAGGTATCGATGACTTATCGTTTTCGGAAGCAGCCCGCCAAATTCAAATTTGAAATGATTATGCTGAGAAAAAAAAAAGCATGCAAACATGAATGGAAAAAAAGCTTGTTCCTCCTTTTTCAATTTCTATATAATATTAGTCTGCATATTACCATAGATTACAAATACATTAATGTATGATTTGTAAGCCATACATTTGCCACTACTTTTTGTTGGTCTCTTCGAGCTCCATCAGTTGGCCAATAAATTGCGGGCACTTCTTTTTCTACATTTATCAGATAAAGAATAAAAACCACCTGCATGTTGGCAATTATTTTAAAAGCATGCCGGCCCAATTAATGCTCTGCCATGTGGGGTAGGGCAGGAGGTATGTATGTAGGCAGAGCAGAGCAATGGGTAAACTCTATGGCAACTCAAAAAGTTTCCTACACAATAAAGTGGTATGCATTTGAGCATAAAATTATAATAAAAATTGCTGGCTTATTGTGGAATCGAGAAACGAAAGGGGGTGGGTGGCGTAGGGGCGGCTGATAGATATTTTTTTATATATACATATTTATATATAGTACAGGCCCCTCCTTCCCCTGCAACCCACGCCCGCACCCACCGTCCCCTTTTTAACTTAAGCGGCACGCGTATCTGACAGTTGTTGTGTTTGTTGTTTGTGCTGTTGTTGCAACTGCATACAAAAAGCTTTCTGTTTAATGGAATATTTAACACAATTTAAAAAAGTTTCTTCTCTTTATTTTTTTTCTAAAGACAAACAATGGCTTACAAACACACTCACACACAACGACACACACACTCATATGGGAGTAGAGAAAAGAAACTTTTATATAGAAAGGCTGAAGAGATTGTGCCTGAGGCTGGAAAAACTAAACTTATGCGTACACACACACACACACAAACTCACACACAAACACAGACACTTTTGCTGTTGTTTATGGAAATTGTGTAATGACAGTTAATGACGGTATGTGTATGTGTGTGTGTGTGTGTGCGTGTGTGTGTGTGTGTGTGTATGTAGGAGTGTGCAAAAACATACAGACTTTACTTACCTTACTTTCCCTTCTATTTCTCTTCCCCTCACTATCTGTCTCTCTACACACATTTGTGCATAATTAGCTGGTTGGGGCCAGTGTTGTCAAGTGTTTTATTAGACTACCCGAAACCCCCAAACCCCTCACCCTACACCCCACACTTGTACTCGATTTTTGCTTACGTGCTCTCTTTTCAAGCAACCATGGTAAGTCAAATGAAAATTATGAAATCTATAAGAAAGTACGAATTCTCTCAGGAAAGGCAGAGAGAGACCTGAAAACAGAAGTAATTCACTATAGTTCTCAAATTTTAAGTAAAACTTTAGCAGAAAATGTTTTTAGATTTTGGTGTCTCTTTTAATTCTTTTACTTAAAACTTTATGTACGATTTTCTTATTCTTTTTATTACAAAATACAAAAGACTGTACAGACTCACTTAATGATATATAATTATTTCTCTTCACTTCACATAAAAAACTTGAAACTAAAATTTTAATTGAAGGTTAAGTCTTTTTTGATAGCGTGTTTCCCGTAACTAAAAGTTTTCTCTCTTTACGAAACTATATAAAATAATTTAAACCATAAATATGCAATCAATTTTTGTTTCTTTGCCATGGTGCCTGGTGCCTGGTGCCTGGTGCTTGTTGTGTGCTCTTGTGAATTACTTGAAAAATATACTTAACACTATAAACTGCATGTATAGTAAAACAGAGAAAAAATATATAAACAAAATTGAAAATTTCTACATCAGTTACTGAATTTAGGATACTCTATAAGAAATAACTTCGAATGGTATACGAATAATTTAATGTTATGGTTTTCTATTCTGTGGGGCCAAGTTGTTATTTTTATTTACTTAATACCGCGTTGCAGTTTCTTCAATTGAGGGGGGAGTGAGTTCAAGGTTTATAAAAAAGTACGTTTTCGAGCAACAGATCGATGGGTTGGGTATTTTTTAGTGTCATTATTTCATTTCCAGACTGGCATTCGCTATTCGCATTCTATTCGCCAAGTATATACATCAAGAGAAGCATTAATGCAGCAAACGACGCTGACAGGGCATCAATGTTGATGCCACAGACCAACAGAGAAACAAAGAAAACAAAAACAAAAAAACAAGAAAAATACAAAAAAAAAAAGAAACACAAAGTTTTGTTCTAAGCTTTTGGACAACGCACACAGAAGAATCTGAAACATTTTCACCTGCTGAAGTAAGGTGGGCGGGGATGGCGGGCCAAAGGCGGGTAGAACATATGAAGGAAACGGCGTTACAAGCGCACGAGTTCAACTTAGTGTGTACTTAACTTCCGTTACATGGCCACACACTAACACACTGAGACGCAACCCTTTCACACGCATGGGCAGCGCAGAGTAGGTTTATGTGTTGGTGTGAGTGTGTACATATGTATGTGTGTGTGTGTGTTTGTTTGTTTATGCCAAAAGTGTTGTAAAGTGCGGCGCTTTGTCGGCAGGAAGCGCTGAAAATTTATTACCGGACAATTTTGCCATGGCATAAAAAAAAGCGCCGACTGTAGGTAGGATAGTTAGGGGAAAGTGGCAAAATGAGACTAACACACACAGACTCACATACATGTGCATAGTTTGCTGGTCGTAAGTGTATGCAAACATGCCTAAAAAAATCTGGAACATAGCAGGTTGGAGGGTTAGTAGTCGAGCCCGGTCGCCATTAAAAATTCAGAATGCCCGACGCCCGGCTATGGACGTAGAGACGAGTTGCCTGCCATTAACACTGAGTACACACACACACACACTTTTAGCAGGCCGTGTGAATGGGGCAGCCTCTTAAGCTCTTTTTCCTTGCATTGCCTTTCAACAGCTCGTTTTCGCACCTTTCAAATGTGTTCTTCTTTGTGTGTGTGTCTGTGTTGTGTGTGAGTGTGTGTGTGTGCAGACTCAAGAATTTTCACCGCCGTTGAAACTGAATTGATTTGTTATTCATGTTTTCTGACTTATGGCCAACACTTTTGGCGTTGCGCCTACCATTCAATTGATGTGGCCCTGGCGCCAGAATTCCTTTATTTATCTCCTTTTTCGGTCTGTGTAGTGAAAATTTAATGCAAAAACAGTCCAACAGGAGCGGTCTCATCCAAGTTTAGATTTGCCCTGCAAGGAAATATCATAAGAGTTACTATGGCATCTTAGACTAGATAGGACAGAGAGCTAAAATGGAAATTACTTAAAGGCATGATGACAACAAAATCTTTTGAAAAATGTCAACTTAAATTCAAATTCAATACTACACCAATTGATTTTACCGTATCTAATTTATAGCTTATCTTGTCTGTAGTCTTCTGTTTAACTTTTAGGAAAACGTTCAACTTTGTTATTTTTTGATTTGGTTCAGACCGCTCCTGCACTTATGTACAGGTAAAGAGCAGTTTGCTAGTATATGTGCGAACGAGCAACTTATTTTGAAGTTATCTGGTTTCGCTTGCCTTTTATACTTATTAAATCGCCGCGAGGGGAGCATTTAGCTCTTGTTTTATAATAAAAGGAAAGCAAAATAGCTAGGCAAAGAAATACTCTTACCCATTTGAAGAGTTGCATTGAATTCGGCAACGTTTGAGATAAATTTGACAGATACAGATTTTATCATAGACAACTTCTTCTATCAAACCACCTTATTAAAATTCGAACTGATTTGGGCGACATTCTTTGTGGATTTTAAATGTGCCTCTCTTTTGCAGTAAATCTTTTAAAAACTCTAATTGTTGGATTGAAAAATGATTTATCCTAAAAAGTAGGCAACACTTTTTTAACTGAAAGATCTAAAGCACAAGTTGTTCTTAACAAGTTAAGTTTCCATCAATATTTGCTAAAATTACCAACTTAATCAGCCGTTTAACTAAGTTGAATGCACTCACTTAAACGAGAGTAAAGAGGAACGTGGCTCTTGTAGATACGGAAATGATGGTTAGTTGTTGTTAAGTGGCCCAGACGTTCAGCGCAGAGATTAATTAACATTTTTTCCACATTTACATTTTCTTTGGGTTTCGTACAAATATTTTAATTAATGCAATGGCCTCAGATGGAAGCATAATTGCATAACTTGAATAGGCAAAATGCTTGAATTTATGTGAAGGATTCATTGAAACCAATAGAAGTGAATTGCTCATTGCCTAACCAGCCAAATCATTCAGTTTTCAAGGGTCATTTGCTGGACGTACTAATTTTGATGAAAATCTTTTCAAAATTAAACTTTCATTGTTTGTCATCTAAACAAGCAAACCTTTTCTTTATAAAATATTGCCCAAGTATATATAAAAAGGAAGGTAAATATATATTTACCGAATTTTTCTTTTGAATCCTGAAAATTTTAATCACCGCAGTTGACAAGGCAAGACAAATAAAATGCGGTTGGCGTCACTCCTTTTGTGTAGTCGGGCGTAAAACGACCACGCCTATCTCAACCTTATTTTACCTAAATTTGGCTAGCCAATGGGCTTATTTTGAATTTTGCTGCTCCTGTTGTTATTGTTATTGCTGTTGTTGTTGCGGTGCGTTGGTTAAAAACCAAACCATAAATCAGGGCATAGAAAAATATTTAAATTTAAATATTTTAAAAACAAAACCTGAAGTTTGTACGTCGGGGTTACGCCGGGAGTTACTTTCATTATTGAATATATAAATCACTTTCATTTGCCTGCAAAACAAAAGTAAGCCAACGGAACTCCCAGCTATATTGTATACCCTTTGAGACTATGTTACCGCTTCTATTCCCTTCTGCCTCTCTCTCTCTCTCTGCGGCTCTGCTGCGGCGAGTTTCACGATAAAAACAAACAAATTCATAGCTAATAAAATTGCTAATAAATAAACGAGAATGGCAACTACAAAAAAAAAAAAAGAACACAGAAAAAGGGGACACGAAGGGAAAACAAAGCAGCCGCAAACAAAATCCAACAAGAAAAATTTTTTAATTCAAGTGACGAATTCGGATATACTCTGTATTTAGTTAGTATTTAACAAATATCAATGTCAATTGGAAAATTAAGAATTTTTATAGTAATTTAAGATGAAAAAAATACATTTGTTTCTCGACCTCAAATTCTTCGTATTGAAGGTTCACTTAATAACATTAATTTTTGCAGGTCAGTGTATCCATATATCAGTTATACTATGTCTTCTTCTTACCAACGGTAGATTTTCATTTGGATGGATGGCACATCACCTGATCGATCGAGGCGTCGCATCGCCTCAGCAGCAACTCATTTGAGCTCCGCTGGCGTGGCTGTTTATATCCGCTCAGAGCAGAATAACGGCGCTCTCAATTTCACCCACACTCTCGCTTCGTCTACTCAACATCTGCTTTAAGAAGAAGCACTGCTGAGTAGGCGTGAGCAGAAGCGCCGACGTAACTGCAGCATTGCAGCGAGCAGCAACGTTGCTGCTCTCGCACTCTTCCACTTTCTTGCTCATGGCTACTCAGCGGTGCTCTTCTTGAATCAGATGCTAAGTGGTTATGAGCGAAAGAGTGTAGGGTGAGAGCGCCTGCGTAAGCAGCTCGCTGCAACGCTGCTTCTTCATTCCTTTCTACTATTCTAATATAATATAATGAATTCTTATGTATATTCGTACGGTTTCTTACACTTTTCCAAATAGATTGAAAACGAAAATAATTTGTTAGGAGATTGATGGCAATCATTGATGATTTTTTATCATATTATAGTGAGCTACACCATTCAATTCCAATGTTAACAGCAGAAAACTATTTACTACTACAACAAGTTGTCTCCATAATTCTGTTATACCCTTCATCTAATGGGGTTACAGGGTATCAAAATACAAAAATAAAAAAGAAATAATGGCAAGTGCTTCACCGACGCCAACCTGGTGGTGGTCACATTGACCAACAGCCCGGGGCAATTGCCATTTTTTTTTTCGGTTTTTTGTTTCGGGAAAAGGTATTAAGCAGGTGTGGGCGTGGCGCCTGACAACAATTGCCACCAATTGCCATTGTGTTGGTAATTTTTTCGCCTTTCGTTTTTGTTGTTTTCCGGTTTGAAAAATTTATTACCAAAAACCGCAGATGGTTTTTTTTTTCCTCTATCTTTACTTTGCCTTACTTTGTTGGTTCTTTGGATTTTTAATCAAACGGATTGTTGTTGTTGTTGTTGGTGTCGCCTGACTGTCGCCGCCTACATACATATAGATACATAGAAATCCAATTACCTTTTGATAAGTAAAAATGACTGCTTAGCCAATGGCCACATTTGGCCTTATGCAAATCAAGGAAGTTTATTAGACCCTTTTTTTTTTTTGCTGTTTGTACCGCAGGTGCTGGACCATAAAAACTGTCCAGGCTGCAAAATGCTTTAGAGGATCTGGTACAAGCAAGGGTCATCATTTGATGTCTCAGCTCATAAATCTTTCGGGGGAGTTTGTTCTGATAAAAACCGCTGAGAGCGACAAAAGCACCGCGACCCACTTACAGGCCAGTTGACTGACAGACAGACTCATAGAGGTCATCATTTTCATGCAATTTCAGTTTCGCTTTTTTTTTTTTATTATTCCTCCTTTTTTTTTAGAAAGCTCATTTTCCCCTCTGCCTCGCTTTTTGACTATTTGCATTTTTATTAAGGAAAATATACTTAAAGACTGCCATGGATTTAATGTGCAATATAAAGATTAACTGACCCAGATTGAGTAGATCAACTTTTGATGGCCTACAAAAGAAAAAATAGAACAAAAAATAGCCAAAAACATAAAAATTCTTAAAAAACAGAACTCTACTGCTACTGCTACTCTCTTTAATGTGAAATTAATAAACCAAAATCAGCTGCCGAGCAATAAACTAAACTAACATAAAGCGAGAGTGGAATAAAGCGAGATCCTTCCCGTTGTGGCAATGGCACGAGCTTTAACCTAAATAAACAGACACACGGAATATACAACAAATCCAAGGTCGTGCTTAGGCTTGCTGATAAACTCAAGGGACAAAAAACTGCGGCGGATGGGGTTAACGGAGAGAGGGGCAGAGTCCTCTGCATCACAGAAAACCGCAGAAGCAGAACGGCAAACTGAATTGTGAAGGAGCCGACAAAACAAACCAAAGACAAAACAAAACACAGAGTCAAAGGAATAAACCAAGCAAATAATCCTTTAGCTTAAAAATGGAACCCATGCAAAAAAAAAACTTCACCCCCTCCCCCAACGATTCCCAAAAAATGTTCGACTGACGAGAAAAGCTAGGAAAACAAAAATAGAGCAAACGAAAAAAAATGAATAAAGTAAGAAAGATAGAGCGATGTGTAAGGGATATAGATGAGAAAGAGATATAGAAATTTCGATTTCAGTGACGGATCCAAAATACTATACCATGATAGGCGAGGTCAAAAGCGATTTAAGTACTTATATACTTCAAAATGTTTTTTAAATGTTAATGCAGATGTAAAATTTAGAAGGCTTTGACTGACTATGGATCTTTACGTAAAAATTTTCCTTTAGAATATTGATTATCCTATTTGTATCTATATTTGTATTGAAATTAGAATTGAGTATTAAGTTATGGAGATGATAATTTAAATTCTAGCTTTTTTTATACCTCTTAAGGTCAAAGTTATTTATATTTTTAGGTCTGTATTCATTGCTACGGTCCTTGCTTCTCTTAGCAATTGCTTTATTTAAACTAAAAAGTCCAAAAAAAAATTTAATAATATTGATATAACAATTTGATCTAAACCTAAATAAATTGCAGAGGTTTGGAGTAGACAATTTTGGTTAGTTTGTTTGTTTTGATTATTTGTTTTAAAATTAATTTTTTCTTTAAAACGACCAAAACTTTATTTGCCCACAAAATGAGATATTTTTGTAAAATATAAATACATATATTTCCACTTTGTGTTAAGTTTCTTGGAATTGTGATTTTGTAGTTCCGACTAAATCTCTTTTTAGGTCCGCTACTGTATTATCTCGATTTTTGTTTGCTTTTGTCTTGGTATTTATATCGTTTACGTTTTGTTTGGTTTCTTTTTAAGCCTGTTCGACCTTCTCCTTTAAAATCTACACAGCCGCATTGTCCTTTTGCCTTATCGCGATGTTAGCGTGGCATGCTCAACGATGGGGCGTGGTCGAGACACACAGTCTCCGGGGCAAAGCGGAGAAAAAAAAAAAACAAGAAGAAGGCCAAAAACTGTGTCTCTTTGATTTCGATTTTGATTTTGTGCCCCAGCTTGGTCCTAACTGATGAGGCCATCATTTACAGCTTGTGTTTTGTTTGTGTTTGTGTTGCTGTTGTAGCCGTTGTTGTTGTTGTTGTAGCCGTACATATTTTTGGGATTAATTTGCCTAAGTGTTGTCGGGTTAAGATTTTGTGCTGACGATAAGCGAGCTAATTTTCCGTAATGAAATAAATTAAAAGCCAGAAATAAACATAGACAAAATCGAGTTGAGCTGAGAAGAGTGAAGTTCGAAGGCCCAAGAAAGCCTTTTTCATTGTTGTCATTGAAGGCCAAGCAAATTGGCTTGTTAATGAATCATTACGCATACGCCACGTTGTGCATGACAATTGACATGCAAATAACTAAATGAAATAGAATCAATGCATAACTAATCAGCTTACAACATTATGATTAGCAGATTAAAGCTTCGATTTACACGATTGCCAACTAAAACAAGAAAAGGGGCTTAAACTTCTTGGAATAACATTCAACCAGTAAAACCCCGCAGAGATGTGGCACGAGAATCTGCACGGGAAGGCAAGATAAACACAACTTCGATTCACTTGCTTCTATAATTTCTCCCTCTCTCTCTCTCACTCTGGCATCTTTCTCTCTTTTGCTCGCACATATGCTTGAGCAGTTTTTGTGCAAACAATTTGTTCAAATTAAGTTTGGTTTTGCCTGTGGAATGTTTTTGACTGCGAAAAGAAATACCCCGTCATTTGCATTCCAACTCATCCCACGCCCAAATCCGAATCCTTTACCCTATTCTAACCCTTACTCACTCTAAATATGGCTGGCTGTTAGCTAATTCGACATCAAAACTATAAATTTGTTAGCTTGCCGCATATTAAAACGTTTAATTCAATATGGAAGGCGTTTTGCTATTCAAACATTGTCCATTGCTCGTGTGGAGTGCGGATTGTATGTATGTCTGTCTCTCTGTCTGTCTATCCCTTCTGTTTCTCCGTCCGTCTATCCATCCTTTTGTCTCTGTTTGTTTAGGCAAAAGCTTAGCCTGGGTGAACATATGTAGTTCTAGTTCTCGAAACAGTCTAACATAGAAGTTTTTGGACAGCAACAAGTTTATAATTACATTACAATTTTTAAATGTGGCTGATATTTTTTATAAAAGTTTAATTAATAAATAATTTAAGGCGCCTAATCCATTCTATAAACCTTCAATTTAATTGTGGTTGCATATCCGTTTGCTCATTCAAAGGGAACTCTCAGTCACTCCGATGTTGCTAACTCATTAAAACTATAGTTATCCATATCCAAATACTTATTAGCACAAGTGTTTGGTAGCCCAAGGGAGAGGCCACAGTTTCCACATGGTTGTCTTCGTTCTCAGCCCTTGGGTCATGGTCCTGGACTGAACTGGACTGGACTGGACTGGTCTATGCCTGCTGCGTACGTGTGGTTTTAGCTCTAGCCTGTGTTCCGCTTATAATCTCATCTGGTGACACTCGTTGAACTTGTCGCCATTTAGTTAAATCAACAAAAATAATTTCGCCAGCCAAGCGAAGTAAACTATCCGCCACACACACTCACACACACATGGCCTCCATGGTCTCACGTAGCTCTTAGATCCGGATGCAAGACGGAAGTCGTGTACGGGTATATCTAGTACAGATTCTCTTTTTCTCTTCCTCTCTTTCTCTCAGTTAACGTGACTTTTTGTAGAAATGAAGTGACCATTTTTATCAGCATAATTTAGTTTTGCGGTAGAAAGAATGCCGGTTCCCATTAAGCTGCGGTCCAGTGGATTAGTTTCTCTCCTGCGCCAACCTCCTTTTCATCCTCCTCCTTTCAGCATCCATGGCCACTAGGATCCGTTGCCCTGCTAGGCTTGTTGGTCTAACAGTTGGCTTTAATTAAGCTGCCGCTGTTGCGCATGAGTTATTAAAGCAGTGCACGCAAAATAAAAAATAAACTAACAAATTTCTTTACATGCCGCATTCAGTAATTCACTTCCGGTCGCTGGCCCCATGGTGCGTTTGTTGTTGCTGCTGCTGCCACCACCCGTTGAGTTCGTTGGGGCAGCAACCTGCTTGCCATGGCAAGCAATCAACGGCTTGTAACTTTGTATTTCTGAAGTAGTTAATAACTTTACCTGGTGGTGGTCTCATAAAGAAGCCGTCTAAGTGCTCTTTGCTTTGGAGAGCGTAAAGAATTTGTAAATATTCCAAGTTCACCTGAACTTAACGTGCCGCAAAAGTTGGTTAATAAAATCACAGTTGAGCGTTGATAATGGGTTGCGTTCCTTTACTCTTTACGCTTGCCCTTTCACCCACTACCCTCCACCTTCCATCCATCATCAAATATTTTCTCAGATTGCAAGTAGAAATGATGTATTTGAAACTTGGTTTTGTGTGTGTTCTTGCCACAGAATTTAATCTTGGTAACTTGGCCTTCTCTCATCACAATCTTCTCAGGCACAATCTTGCACTTTGCATTAAACGATTTGCCTCGAAATCTCTTTGCCACAGCCGCAACGTTGCCAACCATTTAGCAGCTGGTTGGCCAGGTTTTTGTGCCAAACAAAAACAGAGCACACAAAAAACTGTTGCAGATCGGCTTTCGCGTAATTAAAAACTGCGGTTAACGCTGGGCCCAGCCGACAAACCCTGCCCATTACCACACCTCCCCGCCAGCTCCCACCACAGCATGCCTCAGCTGGTTGTAGTGGGTGGTTAATTTATGCTGATGCTGCCTGAAATGCACTTTTTAGTTTGCACTAGCCCAACTAGTTTGCTTGTACTCAGCAAACAGAAGAAACACGCAAAAAAAAGATAGACAGAGAGAGAGAGAGAGCAGAGGAAAAAAAATCATATTTCAAATTAATTAACACTAATGAAAATGTTTAAAACTTGCCAGCAAGTTTCACTTCAGTCGTTTGGTCAAAAGATAGAGAACTGCTGCGACTAAACTTTTACGTTATGTACAAAGTTTGTTTTTACTTCCGCTTTGGCAAACAAACAAAAGCTTCGTCCCGCCAAACTTATTTGTCTTACAACAAGCAGAAAGCAATCAAACAAACAAACAGCAAAAAAAAAAAAACTGTTTAGAAACTGTTGCACCATTGAACACAATGCCATTTCAATAAATTGTATGCCACCTGCGAGAGTAGCACGGTTCCCAGCCACCTGTACTTCATCTCGCCCCACCCACCGTTCTCCCCCTCCCCCCCACACTGTCCCTCTGCAATGCGAACTAAATTACTTGTCGAGTAGATTTTGCATTGCAATTTCTTTTACTAGAAAATACTATAATAATTCCTAGAAAACTTGAGTTGCTTTTGTTATGAAGTGCAAAAACAAAAGAATAAAAGTTTTACCAGAGAGAGAGAAGCTTGAATAAATGTGTTAACTAGAAAATGAGGAAACAATGGGGGCCAAAAAAAAGGAAGTGGCAAATATATGTATATTCTTGTCAATGGGGGAGAATGCATTTTTACAGTTCAATGAAGGAGTGCACAGCTGAAGAAAGACCAACAAAATGTAAAATCCAAAACAATTGCTAAATTTATTTTTACAAATTCCATTTGTGTTTTCAAGTGGAAAATATCTTTAAAATATATATTGGCTTATGTTTAAAGTGTCTCTTTAGATTTAACCAAAAGTTGCAACATTTTGGCAAAGTTTTGATCATCAAATTGCGGTAAAAGAGTCTCAATTTCAACTTTCTCTTTTTGGTTAGCTAAACTAAGATCTGTGTTGCTTATCTTTCACGACACTTGTTTTTGTATCTTTATTTAAAATTGTTTGTTGTCTGTCGATTTAAGAACCATGAAACTACATCTTTTGGTGGAGAACAATTTTTAGAAGTGTTTCAGTAATATCTTTCAAAAATTGATAATCGAGATAGAAGTCAAAGTCAAAAGTTTTAAAGTTTTAAACCCCTAATCAAGCAGGTAAAGTTTGGCTAAAGCTACAGCAGATTATAGAGAGAATATGAGACAAACCTTAAGGGCAAGTGAGTTGTCCTTATAGAGATAGACTGCATAGACTTTCTGCCACTTAAATAGAACAACTCTCTTTACAATTGCTTACAAATCTTAAGCCAAATGATAAATCTATAGTTAGTTATACAAGTTAAACTTTTCTTTCTTTTCGTTTTTATAGCATAGCTCTTTTACTATTTATTTTCTACTAAAACTTAGAGGACTACTTTATAAAGCCTAGAGCGACTAGCAGAAAAACTAATTTAATATTGTTCTTTCTTTCCTAATTGTTTAGAAGAAAATACCTCTGTCAATCTTTTTCCACTGTTGCGAATGGTTTCAGGCTTTAAAGTGAATTGTAATTTCAAAATGTATGACAAACTACCAAAGCTAATACATTAACATTTTGTCAAAGAAAAGAAAACGAAACATGGTCTATATACTTTATACAGTGGCTGCAGCATACATATGTGTGACGCCTCTCACTTGTCATGGAGTTTTGGCCACTTGACTGGCCTGATCCAAAGCTACCTCCTGTGGCTACTCCTTCTGGGCTGCCAACTGATGGCACTCTGTTGTTCTCTTCGCTTCGTTCTCTCTGTTTGTTGTATGTTGTTGCTTACTGGCGCAAAGGACATTTGTGGTGACAGCTAAAGTGGCATCCATGGCAACATGAGGCAGCAACCGAATAAATGCCGCCAACGGCATGTTGTTCGCTGCTCTTATGCTCGGCTCTTCGTCGTCGTCTGTTATCTCCTTAGTTAAACACTGGGCATTGTTTAACTATAGCCATAGCAAATGGTTTTGTCGCTGCCAGCCATTTTAGTTGCAACGTTGAACTGACAGACATTTTATTTGAACAAATGCATAATCATGTAATTCCGTTGCGCTGCATAGAATCTCAAACACTGTGGCTCTAACTGCTGCACCTGCTGTGCAAATACAATTCATACGCCGTGTGTGCCGCTAATCAAACGGAGGGATTATTCTTGCTGATATATACTCTCTACTATTTGCGGAAGAGGGTATTGGGATTTGTTGGAAACTTTTATACCAACTAATTTTTGTTTGATAATGAAAAATTTGGTAGTTACTTTCCATAATTAGGCTAAGTTCTAGAAAATTATTGCTAAAAATGATTTATAATCGGGGAATAAATTAATAAACAAATATGTAGGACATTCTAATAGGCATTTGTGCTGTTCTTTTTGGAATACCTTTAGAATCAATTATTGAAAAATATTTTATTTAGTTTGGGCACTAATTTTAAAGTCACTGTGAACAATTTATAGAGGGTATCTAATAGTCATCTAGTCGAAATTTAAAATTATAGAGGATTAGTCGTTTTTGGCTGTTTTGCCAGTTTAAGTTGATTTAATGCCCCGCTTAAAGCCCGTCACGACAATGGGCATTCTTTTTGCACTGCTGACACTTAACTGTGAAAAATTGTGAATTATTATGGCAGCTCAGCAGAAGATGTATCCCTGGCCGCACACTGCCGCACCCTCTAACAACCATCTCAGTGTTGTTGCTCTTTGCCTGTTTATGGCTACGATTTGTTACGCACCATTGTGCGTGCTGCCCACAAATAGCAGCAGCAGCATTCACATCCGCATCCGCATCCACATCAGTGTGTTGGCCAACTCTAGCCGGGGGTGTTGGCCAGGTAAACAAATAATTCAAAGTCATTTGGTAAGCGTTGACTTGGCCCAGGCAGCTGCTCCTTGATGTGGTAAAAAGTGTCAACGTTTTTCCTCTTTTTTTTTTTGGTTTTAGTGTCTTTTCCTTCTTCTTTGTTTTATTTTTATTTCTTTACTGCTTTTCTAAGGGTGATTATGACACTAAAGAGGGGCACTGATCTCCTGTTATCTCAGTTGAAAGGTGTCAAGTAAAAGTCATATTTGTGTTAAACTGTAACGAATTAATAGGCAAAAAGGCACATTGGGGTTAAATTCTCTTTGAAGCATTAAAGAGAACTTAAAGGCAATTCTATAGAAGAGAATGCAGTTTGTTATATATATGATGGCCGGATTTCAGAGCATTTATTGCGGTCTTCTTGGTGTCTTAGTTACCTGCATTTGGCATTCATTAAAACACTTTAATATCTATTGGAATTCTGCTGATGAAAGCCTCAATCATGTAATTGAACCAAGAAATGAAGAATATTTTCTTGGTTGCAACAATACTTTGAACTCTGTTTTTCATCAAAACAAATGATAATTTTTAAACGAACTTGAACCATTTATGAGATATTTTTGAAAACATTTAATGCAAAGACAAAGGATAAATATTTTTAGAATTAAATCTCGTTGCTTGTTAGTTTTGCCAAGAATATTTTAAATACTTTGTCCCCAATTTTAACGTGTTCTATTTTCGTTCTTTTTTTTTTGCCTTTTTGTTTTTTAACACATAAACAGTGTTTACCTTAAAAAATGGCTCAAGTCACCTTCTTCTATTTTTTTTTTTGGTTGTTGCCAGGTTTTTTTGTATTTTAGAGGCGCCTTCGCATGCTGTTGGCTTGGGCAAACAAAAAATCTCATTAATCCATTAAGTATACGCTAAGAAAAAGTTCAAAGCGTCTGTTCACACACATCCAAACGCACACACACACACACATATTCCTACACCTGCAAGGACACTCAGTGTGTTGGCTGTGTGTGTGTGTGTGAGTGTTTGCGCTCTGCTTGCCAACACTGTAAAAGAAAGCCTTTTGGGAGCACTAATGAGTTTGACATTGTTTCCTGCTAACAAGCGGCAAACTTGGACGAAAGACGAGTAGTAGCAGTAGCAGGGCAGCAGCCAACCAGCCACCAGTCAGGAGCCCAAAAAGAATCTAGATGCCAAGCCAAGCCAAGAGCCTTTACGTTGTAGTTGTAGACCAAAGCGACTTAGCCAGACATTACCTTGGCATCTTTTGGCATTTCTATTACGATTTTCAAGTTCCGAACGCGCTTAAATGAATTTTGTTTGGATTCTACGTCTGGGTTTTGATTTTTTTTTTGTCCTTACTTTATTTTGCTCACTAATTAAAAGTGTGTTGATAGAATTTTTGTTTTAACTTGGCTTCCATGGACGCTGAAAGACATGGAATTGGATTTTGCTGAAATTTTTTGTACGCTTGAATTTTTTTTCAAGAGTTTCCGGCTTTGATTTTTGCTTCTTTCCTTTACTTATTTCGGTTCTCTTTTTTTTTGGCATGATAAATGTTTCCCTTTTGACTCATTTGGTTACAACAACTCACACACAGACATCGCCCCCAACACACACACACGGCCGGGCACACATATCCTTCTTCCTCCATATTAAAACTCGACTTATGCGCGCATACATTTTGCGCTCTGCCAGCGTCGATTGTAAATTACGCCCTAATGCGCCCATTTGTATGCTACAAAAATTGCCGCTTATTGAATATTTAGCGCACTGCTGCGAAAAAAGGAAACCCACCTACCTGGCTATATATACACATGTATGTATGTTTGTACATGTGCCACACACAAATTCGTATGCGTTTTTTAATGAACTCATTGGGGGATTTCAGCAGGACAAAAAATTGGAACTTTTTCTTTTTTGCATTTTAAATAATTAAACAGCGTACACAACCTTTGAGATAGTCAAAGAACCATGACTTCTGTTGTTAATGTAAAATGTTCAATAAACCGCCCAATGAAAAGTCACTAGCTGTCTGACAGACTGACTGACTGTCGGACCCTCTGCTGCTAGCGGCTAAAAAATCGTTGATAAAAGCTAAAATAGTAAATGAAATTCGAACTTTTTCCATTCGCACAGTAGGCAACATTACGCAAAATTCTAAGAAAATCATCTTTAAAATTCCTGAAGTAAAGGGAAAGAATCTTCTTAAAGATCTCTTTCGTTGGAAAAAAAGGGAAGCATCTTCCTAAAGATCTATTTCATTGGAAGCAGTAGACAGTTTTTAAAAAACCTTGGAAATATAAGTACATGGAATTTTTAACAGCAGTGAAATAAAGAAAAATACTTACATATATATTAAAAGATAGACAACTTATTATTTTCTTGAAAGAAATGCATGCTAAAAATTCTGAAACGAATTATTTTTTACAAAAGAACAAGCGACTTGACTATTAAAATTTAAGAAAACTGTACTTATGATTTTAAGAAATCAAGTCTTTAATACAAAAAAAAAAATGTTAAAACAAACTTTAAATGAGCCATGTGCGTTAGCTTTTTGTTTTTTATCAGCTGTTTTTACTAGATAAGTAACCTAAAAATTGTAATTTGTCAAAATGTCATTGCTATAGTAATTGGATAACATTTTTCCCACCTTATAAGGTTAAATTGTTTGTCGAATATGCTTTTAATTTTGGTGTTCTTTTTTTTTTTGTTGATTTCAATCTTTTGTCCATTGTTCCATTTTCTTGGAAATGTCATTTAAAATTGTCTTCGTCTTCCGTTTTCGGGGTTCTTCCATAGAAGCTCTAGCTTCTTTATTTGGCAGCAGCATTTCGGTTGAGCAGGGCAATCGATACTTCATTAAGATATCGTGTTCTTGTGCCTAGACGCTTTCCGTTTTCGTTTCCTTGATTACTTTACATAGTTCTAACATTTTTTTTCTTGGTATTGTTTTTGCGTTGCCTTATCTGCATTTTATTCGGCCTACTCGGTTGGCTCTTTGTCTTTTACACTTGGCAAATAAATCGCAAAAACCGTATTATTTGCCGCCGGATGTGTGGGCATGTGGAAACGCTGCTGGGATGGTCGTTGGGGTCGCTGTCTGTTTATCGCACGAACACAATCAAATTAGCGCACATCGAGTACAAATAAGTTGAGAAGATAGGCAAACAAATGCCAGGCCGCCAGCTGGTACCAGGAATCTGTTTTGAATGAACACACAGAAGATGAAGGTTTGAATTTGAGTTTAGCTTGAGTTGGGGCTAAATAGCCATGACCTCCCACACCAAGCAGCAAGACAGTGGAGCAGCAAGCAACTTTGTTGTCAGTCGTTGGAACATCTTTGTGTCTTTCATGATTCGGGTTCAGGAGCAGAGAGTAAGGATTCTGTGCGTATGCTTTGTTGTTGTGTGGTCCAGCCCCACTGGGTAAGTTGGTTGACTGCAACAATTTTCACTTTGTTGTCAGTGTCATGACTTTTGTTGTGCTGTCAACGATAGAGAGAGAGAGAGACAGAGAGAGAGGGAGAACATGTGGGTCGAGAAACTTTGCTCTTGCAGCTCATATGGTGACAGCCGAGCAGAAAATATGAGACAGGTCTTGGGTTGGGATTGGTTATATCGCTGCATGTGCAAGTGCAACAGAAACTGGCAATGTGTAACACTGCAGCTCCAACTGGAACTGGAGTTGGAACTGAAGCTAAAGCTGTCACATTGTTGTCAAGGCTGTCATGTCGTCGTCCAGGACCCCCGACTATGAGCCAACCGACTGCTCTTTTATCTCGTTCGCTTAATCAACATTACTTGTGCTTAAATCAATTAAAAACTAATTACATTTCATACCCCGTTGAACGCAACTTTGTGGCTGTTAGAACGCCCGAAAGTATGCTCTGCTCTGCTCTGCAGAAAATCTCAAAAAACGTGTTTCCAACAAAGGACAAAGAAGTCTTTGAGTCTGAACCACACGCACTAGTACTACAAGCACCAGATGAAAACCAAAAGCGTTAATAGAATTCTCCGCACCTGTACACCTGCCCTTCCCTTCCCTCTGCCCGACCCTTCGGCGCCCCCTTGGACATAAGTCTTTGGTTCACTGTCATCGCTGCACATTTTGCAGCTTTGACTCATTTGGGGAATTGCAGTCGAGTTGGCTGCTTCGCCTTTTTGCCTTTGGGCACCAAAGTGCAAAAATTAGATGACAAAAGTATATGGCATTCCAGTCAGGGCGGGCTTAATGTGGCTCTCTAGTTGGAACTGGGGCTTGTGGTTGCCTGGTTGCCTGGACTAGTGCGTATACTTAGGGGGAATCAGCGTCGACGCTTTGCGAGTGTTTCAGCATTAGTTAGTTGGTTAGTCTCCAGTGTTGCAATAAGGTTTAAGCTTTATGCTTTGCCTTTCGTTTGCTGCTGTAAATATGAAAAAAAAAGATTAAATAGTAATGCGGCTTGTATACAAATGTATGTATTTTGTTACTTCGTGTGCTAAGAGATTATGCATAGCATACTTTTTGGGGCATAAAGTCGGTAATTTGTAAAACATGAACATGGAAATCTTAAATAAAAGTTCCCTTGCAGCAGCTCTAATAATGACAATAACTGCAGCATAAATATTTTTATGTATTAAGCTTAAAGCTTTAAAATTCCGATGATATCTGATGCTCAAACTATAATTTACCTAATCGAAAATATTATTTATTATTTATTAATGTTAACTTATAAGTGTGAGTCGTTTTCAAGTTCTTTTTTTTTCTTATAATTATGTATTGATTTTTCTGATTGATTTGATTGATTTACTAATTTCGATAAATAGTAGAGTTCATTTTGATTAACACTTAGGTTTAACGAAAGTTGCCTTTAATATTATCCTTACATAAAGTTTACTTTAAAAATTTTTTTCAGAGAAACCTAAATTTATGGCTTTGGCTAATATCCTCATTAGGTTGCTAAGAATCAAACATTTCATTCTGTCTGTCCCTTTTTAAAGTAAAAAGTTGTTATGCTGATTTCAGATCCAACATCGGAACGTTGTTAAATTAAATTCAAATAAAAGCTTTTCTATTAATGATCTGCCAGTATTTAAAACGAGGTGCACCTTTCAAAGTGATGGACACATCTATCACACAGCCTTTCCACATCAAGTTTTATCATTCTAAGTTTAGTCTTTCGTTTTCAAACTTTTATTGCCTCTTAAAATTCTATTATATTCTTGCTTACAGTTGACATTTTTCTTTTGCTATTGGCACAAATGAAAGAGACCAAAGAAAGAGATGTAGAATGAATGCAAGTGAGATTTATGAGGAAAACTAAGTGAAGACAAAAAGAAAGTGGAAAAAAATGAAACCTTTACTAAGAATCGGAATGTGAAAGAAAGAAAAAATGCAGAAAATGAAGAAATGTATAGTTAAACTAGCTGAACAATCGGAAACAGAATTTCAATTTATGAAAT
Source organism: Drosophila nebulosa (assembly GCA_024703675.1). Taxonomy (NCBI): domain Eukaryota; kingdom Metazoa; phylum Arthropoda; class Insecta; order Diptera; family Drosophilidae; genus Drosophila; species Drosophila nebulosa. The sequence goes on along the minus strand of JANFPS010000007.1, from coordinate 6,122,607 downwards.
GAATTCGAGAATTGTGAAGCAATTCCTTTAAGCTATAGTTGCCATATTCCATCAGAGCTTAACCCTCTCTAATTATTCTAAAGCCAGAGACACGCCTTTCCCCAGCATAATAATAGTCCAACAAATCGGCAACATGACCAAGTCCAGAGGCAGACAAAGTGCACAAACGTTTTGAGTAGCTCATAAATATGCATTTACGCTTTTCTCCGAAGGGCCTTACATATTAATTTTTAATATGGCCAACTAAGGTAAAGGCAGCAGCAAAGGCAACAGCAACTGGGAGGTATGTTTAGACCGCGCCCACCTTAGCCCAAGTGGACAAAAAGCGCTGGCTAATTAGCCAGTGTTGCTCAATGGCCAATTGCCATGCAAAATCAGCGAAGGACGACAAGGACCTAGGACTAAACACGGCGTTTAAAGCCAAAAAATAAACAACAATTTAGTGCAGATTAGCGCCGCACACACACACAAACACACCCAGAATGAGAGAGAGAGCGAGAGAGAGAGAATGGGACTTTTGTTTATATTGCTGTGTGTGTGTGTGTGTTTGGCTGTTAGTGCTAGGCCATTGTTTCAACGTTGCCGGCACCCGTGCTCTGGTGACATTTAGGCTTGAGTGGAGCTCAGCTTGCTTACATGCATCGAGGGGCTGATGAAGGGCAGGACTAGTAAGAAGGAGGACTGGGGGAGGCTAATTGCTTAGTGTAGGGCGATTCGTACAAGACAAACTTCCGTTTCCGCTTTCACGAGCCTGGCAAACTAATTAGATTCGTTCGTCCGAATCCAAACCGAATTCGCTTGACTCACAAGAATTGGCGGCATCCACTTTTGATTTGTCTCTATTTGTGTGTCCCTCTGACTCCCTTCCTTTCTCTCTCTCTCTCTCTCGCTATCTTTTTGAGTGTTTGGCAACTTTTGGCCCAGAAAATGCTCATTTTTTATCGCACAGCTGTCTCAACTTTTTTTTTTTTGCAATTGCATATTTGGTTCAAGTTCGCCTGGCAAATTTCTCATCAAAATGAAATGCATAAGAAAAGAATCAGAGAAAAAAGCTGCGCCAAAAGACAACAAATAAAAGTAAATGCGACATGTGGCTGGCAAACGAGAAAGAAACCAAAGAAAATAAGAATGGATAGAATGAAAAAAGTTCATGCCAAACCGCAAAAACAAGAAACTTTTCCCGAAAAAACAAACAAAAAAAAACAAAATGTATATCAAAAGAAAACAGCAAAAAAATTATGCGAAATTTAATTTGACTTTTGTTGTTGCCAGCTACTTTTGCAGTTTTCTTTTCAGTTTGCCAGCTGGCAAATGCAGCAAACTGCGCAGAATGCACGGGGCTTGTAATTTGCCAGTTTGCCTTGTACACACTTAGTTTATATTATTTAGTTGCAAGCAGAGAGAGAGATGGCAATAGAAGAAGCATGCATACGAGGGAGTTCTTGGGTGCAGAAGAAATATGATTATCTTATGCATGGCAAAAGACTGCACTGCAGTCCAGGTTGCCATGGGGATATGTGGCAGTGGGATGTGGCAAGTGGCAAGGGCTGCTAAATGTGATGGCCATAATACGGTTTAGGTTTGAGTTACTCCCTAGTCTGATTAGTTACAGTTGACTTTGAGGCATAATTGTAACACAATTTCCCAAGTCAAATGGTGATGCATTACTCGCTCCTTTACCCAGATAGACAACTCGCAGCCAGACGAAAAGATTTTTACATAAAAACAAACTTAATCAGTTTTGTAAGAGAAAAGGTTAGAGCCTTTTTAACTATTGATCAAATATCGACTTCTTAGCCTTATTCTTTGGCATAAGCCAAAGTATGAGCATGCTTTTTCTTGGACTAATATACATATTTCTAGGATAAATTGGTGCGATCTAAACAAAACTTAATGAACGTTTGCCGATTAGTAAGTTTAGTAAGTTTGGTGCCAAATACTTAAGAAACAAGCAAATTTCTCTTACTGCAAAAGCATTTTACACTAAATATTTTTGGAATTCTTTTTCGATGAAATAGTAGAAAACCTTCGAAATTCGATAAGGTAAATATATTGTAAATGCATTGCATTTATTTCATGTTGTTGGCTTAACTCATTGACGTTTGTCCTTAGCGAGAAAAAAAAAAAACTGTGACAAGACGATGCATTTTATGTGTGCAGGGGGAAACGGAAGTGGAGAATAGGAGGATATGTGATAGGAAAAACTAGGTTTAGGTAAATAGAAAGTGTTTTTCTGTGTCTCTAATGGAAAGTGTTGAGTTTCTTTATTGTTTGGCCCGGGTGGTGGGGATATTTTGAAATGCAAATTGCAATTGCAATTGTCTGATTTAGATTGACTTTCAGTGTTAAAGTCAATTGCATAGTCATTGCACGTCAATTTGATTTCATTTGTGAGCAAACAAATGTTTATTGCACTTAAATTATTTTCTATCCCCTCGTACAGACTCTACAGGGAGCGACGAAGAGAAGGGATACAATTAATAATACATTATGCACAGAGAGAGAGAGAGAGAGAGAGAAAACGAAGGACATGCAATATGCATAATCTATGTGTGGTATGAGTGTGTGTGTGTGTGTGTGAGTTCTTTGATTTGCTTGAACATGCACATTTATTTATGTATATTTCATTTCGCGTAGTCCCTTTTGGTAGATTTTCCTGAGAGTTTTTCACTTGGCATTTGCTATTTATGCTGCGCTCTCAGGACCCAGACCCAAAGCCGAAATGAGGACCCGTTTCGTTTGGTGGTCCTGCTGGCTAAACACTTTCGCATTTTTGCAAAACACACATATACATACACACACACACACACACACACACACACATACATACATAAGTAGCAAAGGAAGGGCAACTGCAGGCGATGGGGCAAGGGGCATGAATGGAAAGTGTGGCTTATTTTGTATGTAAGTATGTTTGTTGTTGTTACTGTTCAAGTTGTTTGTTGTTGTTGTTGTTGTTGTTTTTCTTGCTGTCTTGCCAAAAAACTATAAAAACTAAAAACAAGCAACGTCAGCATCAACATTTTATATTAAAAACAAAACCGCCACAACATCACCGCCAACAGCAGCAACAACAACAACACAAAAACAGAAGCAGCAACAACGACACCAGCAACATCAAGGATACTACATAGAAGCCATAGAGCGAGAAATAAAGAATAAAGTATTTACACTCGCTTTTAGTGGGCAGTTCCTTCTCTATTCTCGCCCCTTTCTGCTTTTCTGTTACGCTACTACGCTTCCGGCCCTCCTCTACGGTCCTATTTTTTTTTTTTTTTTTTTTCGCCATGTTTGTACATTTTAGCCTGGCCAATGTTTTCTAATTTTTTCCATGCACACGTTTTTATTTCGTTCACATATGCTTTTGACTTTTAAACTTCTTCGTTTAAGTGTATTTAACATTTTTCTCTAATGATACTCAAGGCAAGTGGCATTTGTTTGTCTGTTTGCCACTACTAAACCCTTGCATCCTAATCTTACCCCTCCTCACCTCAATCCCTGGCCATGTTGGCGTAAAGAGAAGGCATGGGAAGGCAGACCTCCATCGCTGCGGTTAGAGTTTGTCAAAGTGACCTCAAAGTAGAAAAACAACAACTAAAACACACAAGTTGACATGGTGTATATATCTCGCTCTCTATCTGTGTGTGTGTGTTTGTGTGTTCTACTTTAGCTAAAGAGCTTTAGTGAGTAAGTTTATGGCACGTGTGTAAATACATATATATAGACTTAAATCTGTATGTACTTTTATATATAAAAGCGAATGCATTTGTTCCAAGTCTGTCTGCTTATTCGTTTGCCCTAATGAGCCCTAACATGAGTTACCCAAGGCCAAATTGTTTCTGACATTTTGCCAATTCTATTTTTCTCATTTTCGTTACCTTCCCTATATAGTTTATTAACTTTTCCTTTTGCTGGCGCAACAAGGCAAACTGGTTAAATTGCTAAATGCTTTGTCTACAAATAAGTAACCTAAATTCTTCTTAGAGGGAGATGCTTAAGCACAAAAAGCTGAACTAAACAACTCTGGAAGTCCTTTTCCATCTAGATCCGCTCTTAACACTTTGTGCATATTTCCTCTTATTAAATTCTTCCGAAAACTCTGAGTATATATGTTTTCTCGATTTAAATTGGAAATTCCTTCTAAGCCACATTAAATGACTTTTTTAGTATGTTCGTAGTTGGCTTGGAGCTCACTTTGGTTACAATTAAAAAGCTGATGTACCAGAAATAGATGTAAACTAATTTTATTGATTCGTTTGCCAATTACCAAGTATGGTTTCAATTAGTTCAAAAATCAAAATGAAATCTTGTTTGGCTCATTTTCCATGGCAATCTTGATTATTTCTGTCATTACAACGTCACATACGAACAAAGTTGTCAGTCATTTGGTTCTCATTTTGGATTTCATCGATACCTTGGTCTACTATATATAAATTTGAGATGCAATTTATGTGTATGTATGCAGCTGGGGAAGGTATGTATTATTTTCAGGAAGAGTTGCCACTCACTTGCCATTAAAAGGCTGCATTTAAAAAAAGGGAAAAAAACTGAGAAAAAAAAACGCGAAATGACAGTTGAAACGTTGGCAATTTCGAGTGACTTTAGTGAAGGAGAACTGACTGACGGACAACTGGTTGGCTGGAGGATGTTGCATCATGATGCAGCGTTGATGAAGTACGCACTTGTAGCACGGGCTATGGCAACAGCAACGGCAACGGCAACTCATTTGATTTACTTTTCATTTCCTGGCTGCCTTGCAACAACACCTTAACAACAACACATGTGTCACTCACCAGTTTCGTTCGCCCGTTGCCTTCATTCTGGATTTTACTTTTCATCCCATTCCGCCTGGTAGTCCTGGTAGGTAGTCCTTGGGCCCCATCATGCTGAGCGTTATGCAATTATAACTTTTGTCATTAGCAACTTAAAATGCAAATTGCTGCAATGAAGCGTTGTCATCGTTGTCGTCGTCGTTTTAGTCTTTACTTTTCGGCAAACACTCTACATATTCATACATACAATAAACGAATGAATACACACACACACACACACACACACACATATACAATAGAGGTAGAAGGTATGATGGGATAGTGCAGGAACGGTGGGTGGCATTTGCCGTTATTTAAAGTGTTATGACTTAAGTTAGCTTCGCACTCGGCACTTAAACGTTATCTAAGTAGCTCCAAGAACCACATATCAGCCACATATGGCCAAAGCAAAGTCAAATTAACCGCCACGTGAACTTCTTCTTCTTGGCCTGGCCATAGTTAAAGTTCTCAATTAGACCTCTTCGCTAGTTAATTTGAAAGAGTTGAAATATTTTTTGGACCTCTTGCTCACTTTTTTTGTTTTCTTCTCTTCTACTTCTGGTTGTAAAGCTTGCCGCTTGCTGCCTGACAACATGCAACCAAGTGCAACAATGTTGCATCTGGCAGAAGCCACACGAAGTACACATAAGAAGGGGGAAAAAAAAAACCAAGAAATTCGAGCAAAAGTTCCAGAAGAAGTAACCATAAAAGTGGAGTGTACCTGTGTGTCAGGTTGAGTGAAAGTTTGACACCGCCAACTCGGTTCCTTTTTGCTGGCCCGAGTCACGTCAAAGAAATTAAATAGTAAAGTGAGGTTTTTATGCAATTTCCCCACGCCACGTCCACAATCCCCCCAACGAGTGTCAGGGGGGAGCGGTGGGCGGTGGTTGGAGAAAGTCAACTTTTTTGTTGCTGCTGCTCATATGGCCCAGCGGACGTAGCGCTAGTTAAATCATTAAGAAGTGCCCCCAGTTGGAATTGAAGTTCGTCGGATGTGGACGTGGAATGTGGGTGCGGATCCGGACACGATTGCGGATGTGGATGAGGTTACGGATGTATGTGGCTGGCCTTGGCCAGTTGCTTATAAATAATTTGGTGTGCTCGCAATAAAAATTGAGCTAAGAAAAATGTTTTACGAGCAAATTTTAATGTCACAAAATGACTTGTTTTTTTTTTTTTTTTTGTTTTTTTATCAGCATGACAAAATAGATTGGTGGGACATTCAATTACCATGGGAACATGTGCCGAATTAGTAGTCTCTAAATGCTAAGAAATAAAAACAAATCAGTACATTTATCATAAATACTTATCAATAACTTATCTATACTGGAACATTATGAAGTTTTTTTGTACACCAATTTGATTTTTTAGTATTTACAAACATCGACCTCAAAATGTAAGACAAGTTCTTGTATACTCAAAAAATGTTTCCATTTAGGCATCGTTTTGACCACATTTATCATATATCTTTAAAGGGCAGGCTGAGTTCGCTTTAGAAATGGATTTCAAATTGCAGTAATTGTTAAGGAATGACAATTTATAGGCAGCTAGTTAGTTAAAACAGTTAGTTATCTGAAGTAAAAGTGGTTTAAACAAGGATCTAAAATCTATATAAAGTAAGCGGGTCGCCGCACCGATTTAGATTTAGCCAGTACCACTTTCAGATGTGTCCTTTTCTTCCTTTTCCTTACATTGTGTTAGATTTCTTGCCTGTCTCTTTTTCTCTCTTACATGCATTGCAAAGAACGAACTTCATGCCTAGATCGACTCGACTGCTACTTATGATCAAGAGTATATATTCTTTATATGGTCGGAAACACTTTCTTCTTTAATTTAATATACTCTTTACTCAATGGGCAAGGGGTATAATAAATATGTAAATGAACTACAAAAACCTTCCCATTTATAGGTCACGTTGATATTTCTATTCCACCAAATCAACAGATTTAGCTGTTTTTATACACTAAACAGGCGAATGAAGTTGAAACTAATTCAATCATCCTTACACCATTTCAATTTCACAGACATTGGCTGACCATTGACAACAACTCTATTACCTAATACGCATCAGGCATTTTATATGTCATTCAGTTCATTGGGTTTTATATTTTGATTTTCGCCCATTGTGGCAAGTGTGTTTTTCTTTTTCTATGATTTTGTCGTTTGCCGTTTCCCAAAAAAAATTACACAGCTTCCCGCACTAAAATTCCCCTCTCTCTCTCTCTCTCTCTGGTCTGCTATTGAGCTGTTGAGCTGTTGAGTTGATTAAATTGGTGTTAAAAAGTTTAAGTGGCTGTTGGTACAATGTAGAACACTAAAATTTCATAGCCTACTATGCAATGTTAGAAGCTCCGCCCCCGTCACTGCCAACCAACTCCCCTCAAGGTCTCTTGTAACCATTGGCTTTGTGTGTCCGGGCCATAAAAGTAGAGTAAAAGCCGCTAACGTGTGTAGTTCAAGTGTGCACTTTGCTCAGCGCTCACTTAGGGCTGGGGGAAGAAGACGCCATCAGTCTAAGTCCCTTAGTCCATGCCGGTTAACGGTTAACGGCCATTTGCTTGTAAGCTGACGGAAATCCCCTCAATCGTTCGCTACCCTCTGATAAATAATATCTCATTGCGGATATACGCATACGGCACGTGTCTGTGCTGTCTAATTGGCAAAACCGAATGAATCTCTCTCTTTCTCCCACACTCTCTCTCTCTCTCTCTTTCTCTCTCTGTCTTGAGTGACCACTCTTCAATCCCCCCACAAACCCAATCCATGCTCTGTTGGAACATTTTCAATTAGACGCCAAGCATTTTCGATTTGCGTATTATTTATGGGGTCCGTAGAATCGTTCACATTATTCATAAGCTGCAGAGTAGCAAGGGCTAAAAGAGGGGAGGGATTAACTGCCATCCAACCCCCCTTCATTCGTTTTTATTTTATTATGAGGGTTGCTATTGCATTACTTTTGTATATATGTATGTATGTGTGTATGATGGGATCTACTTTAGCCCGTTTGTGTGTGCCCCCGTTGCCCAGAAACCTAAATGCAACGCCCTGTTCAGAAGGGCCTGCATTCAAATTAAGCGACATTAATCTGACGCGTGCACCTTGTGGTTGAGTGCAACTCAGTAACATTCTTGCTCAGGTGGGCGTGCCATCAGTGGCGGTGGGCGTGGGCCTCTGTCTGTGAGTCTGTCTGCTAAACGTTTATCTTTGCCACATAAACACACTCACAATCCAAGATATATGACGTTGAAATTGCATGCGTTAATCGCAAGTGTCGGAGCAGTAACCAAATGCAATAGAGTTGTCTCGCGATTGTAAGGATATATAGATATATGTAAATTATATTTAAGGGAATGTTTAAAAATCTTAAGATCTTATTCAGAATTTTCAAAAAAAAGAGAAGAACCAACATATCTTCAACTTCCTAGCATTTAAGATCATAGAAAGAGATCTAGAGGGATAAGGATCTGGGGGCTTAAAAATCGGAACTTAGGATAATAGTATTACATAATACAGAACAAGAAGATTCGAGAAACTGTTACTTGTGGTCATTAAAAAGTACTTAATATTGCAAGTTGCAGAAAAAGGCAAATTATAATGCTACTAATAAAATCATTTGTTCCCAAATCAACTTAAAAATCAGCGTTTGTAATTTATTCTTGAACTTGCTCGAAGAAACAGTTCTTCCAATCAAACTAGATACAACTTTTTCTAAATTATTGAATCCCAATTAATGCTTGCAAAAATAAGTAAGAGAAGATATTGCTGGTTTCTTTTTTCATATGAATAAAATCAGCAAATATTGTTAATACCTGAGATTATATGTATATAGTTAGTCTTCCTTTCTAATATACAGTATTTTCTATATTTTTCTTCAGCTCATCTCTAGTAAATCGCATCTGGATATATTCCACCGAGTCGGTTGACAGTTGCCAGTAGTTACTTGGCGCACCTGCGGCTGCTGTCCATGTCATGGGTATATCTCACACAGAGACTTCACCTGTAACCCTGCCAAGTACTTAAGGCTACCGCAATGGCCCAAACCCAATGTCAACACACAAATCCCCACAAGTTAGTCAGCATCAGAGATGAATGGACATGCAAAAGGAGTTGGTTGCCGTGGTAAGGAATGTTCTTGATATTTTGGCTTTTGTTGGTTTTCGGGGTGGGGGGATATTTACTACCTGACTAAGTGGAGCATTGGAGTCATTGGGGGCTAACTATTTATGTGAAGATCTACAATTTGAGTAACTTGCTTTTGACTTGTAACTAAATATTTCTGTCATTAAGTGTTTCATTTACCAAGTATTCCATTTAACTAACTGTTAATTTCAAATCGTTTACAGTTTTGCAGTTGCGCAGTTGATAGAAATTTGCTCTTAAATGTTAGACGACTGTTAAGTTGCCCTCCCTCTACCCAGTTTTGTTCCACTTGCCACAGCGTTTCTAAGTAGTCCAGTAGGCGGATGGATGGTTCGCATGCTAAATTCACATTTCATGCAATTTCATGGAATCCTTTTGAGAGATAAAATATGTGTTTCTGCAGGCGCCTCAAATGGCCCTTTAACACCATTGTTCTACTGCAACCAGATGCCGCCTGGTTGCGTGTCCGGCCTCAGTTTATGGAGAGGCCAAGTTTCAGAGAAGTTTCCCGACCCCCGCCCCTTTCGAAAAATAAAATATATGTGTCCTGGGCACTTGATAAAACCTGTTGAAAGTGCATTGGGCGTTGAGTGTGGTGTTGATTTATTAGTTCCTCTTTTTTTGGCTTTGGGGGGACCAGTCGACAATATTTTAATTAAAAATCTTTCATTTCGAGTCTTTTTTTTTGACTTCGATTCCCTGAAGTAATTTTTGTGTGGGCGCCAAAGGGGGCAACGCATATCGGCAGAAAATGCAGACACCTAATAAAACTTTTCCGACAAGAGGGCAAATTCAAGTGTAACGAAAACAAAAACAATAATTTTTGAGTTTATTTCAAACAAACACACACACAGAGACAAGGACTTCGGCCTGGACAAGGACTTTGTTTTCTCTGCCTTTCCTACGATCCTGAAGAGTGCGGTCACCCACTCAGAGTCGAAGTTTTGAGACCAGAGAGTCTGTCACTGGGACATTTGCAGTTTTCTATTTGCCAACGTTGTTATTATTGCTCTTATTGTTGTTGTTGTAAAACTATTTGCCATCTCGACAATTTCCTGCACGTGCAAAGCATTGCAAAACGAAGTTTTTCGATTGCTGAGGGAATGCCAAGATGGCAGGAAGGATGCACAGGTACAATATTTCAATAAAATATATTTACCTAAAACTACAAAAAGAAACTTTCAATGATTTGATATACTTTTTTCTTCTCCAATTGATAGATAAATTGCCTTAGATTGTGAGCTCTGGCATTTGTATATTTTTTTTTTCTCGACTTTAAGATGGGAAATTTTCATGAATATTGTTCACAGTTTTGGGCCAAAATGATGATGATTCAACCAACCAAGGCCAGCAATTAATAACAATTAGAAACGGCGCCGGCAACTACGCCTAATTGTGGATAATATATATCCATCTATCTGTATGTACCTAATTTCTAATACTCTCTCTCTCTCACTCTCACTCTCTCTCACTTACTCTTTCGATCTTTGCGTGGGGGAGGTAAACTATTTCTGGTACTTGGTCTAATAATTTATGCCAAAAGCGTAATTAAATTAATTAGGATTAACTTTGGCTGTGCACGCATTAAACTAGCTTTGATTAGCTTATGTTTCTGCATACATTTGACAACTTAGACATGCAGATACAAATGTATCCGTAGGATCTACGTGTATCTCGGTCTATGTCTGTGTGTCTGTATGCCTGTGTGTGTGTGTGTGTGTGAGCGCACATGTCTCATGCTGTTTAATCTAAATGTTGGCTTTGGGTCGCTTCGGTAATCATAAAGATGGCATAAGCGATGAGCTGTCTGCATGTGCCAATTTGCTTTAGTTTCATCTGTTCTTGTAGTAGTTCTTGTTGTTATCAACTTTAATAGATGTCTGCCCTGAAATTACCCATAAAATTTATAGATAAAATTATAGCAAATATTAAAGAAAGCAACTGAGTTTATATAGTCCAATAAAGAATACAACTTGATAACGAGAGATATAAATGTAATTTCCTTGTAGCTATGAAAAGTGATTGGAGCCCAAACTATTTAAATTGAGTTCTTCAATTGTAGTATTAACTTGGCTCTAGCGTTTGTTGTTTACAGTTAAAGAGTCAATGCCACATTTAATCATATTTACTATTGTTTTGACCTAATTATGCCTGGAGGGAAATTAATTATTTAAAATTGATTAGATTATAATGGGGCAATTGCTTAGTTTGGGAATTGTATATTATGATAATTTGATAAAAAAAATAAATTTCTATTGTGAATAATCAACGATAACAATTTATATAATTGGACTCAAACTCAAACTAAATCCAATTGTCCATATAACCAAATCGCGAATGGAAATATTAAATATTATTCAACAAATTTTGAGTAGAAAATGTTTAGTTTATATAATGAAAATCATCTTCATTAGCCCTTTTTGAATTTTTATCGATCTGACTATATCTAAATGTTCACTAGAAACTCTCTCAATACTTTTTAGTTATTCCATGAAGCCAGCCACTTAAATGGTCATTAACAAAGTCACAAAAAAACAAAAAAATGCAAATAGATTAGTAACATTAAAATAATGCAAAACACAAATGTAACAATGATAACGTAATTAAATGATTATGTGCAGCTTTTAAAATAGAGTAAAGTGGTGAAATTATAAATTCTTTAATTGTAAAATTTAGTAAACATAAATTATTTTAGTTTGCTAAGCGCTGGACTTATAAACTAACATCAACAAAAAATTAAAAAAAACTAATTTCAGCTATGCTGAAATAAATATACCCTTTAAGTTCTTTAATATTTGATGATGATTTCTGTTTTTTTTTTTTGGCTTAATTTATGTGTTATAGTGGATCGATTGTGCAGGCTCTAACAAATGTTTTGCCTGCAACAATAATAGGCTTAAATAGGAATTTTGGCTAAAAAAGCTTTTAAACTGAGAGACTAGTTGGTCTAGGATCAGACAGACAGTCACTGACCCTCTGCAAGGGGGCTTAATAAATAATAATTTTGTTTAATTTATACGTCCATGTTTAAAATATAAAGTTATGGCATCATTAACAACAAATTAAAACGAAAGTAGAAACTATTTTTGATATTTTAAATGAATTACCAAGCAATACTTTTTAACACCTTCTATTCATTCCATATACGGTTGACTATCATTGTTTGGAAGTGATTTCAATTTTGAATTAACCGCAGTTATCAGGACATTTGCAATTTGGTTACTTAAATATACATACTCTGCTCAGTCAATGTCCTAGTTGGTGGTCCTATTGTCATTTATGAGCAGATAGTTCTTATTCAAGCATCTATTAAACCATTGAACAAGTGTCCCTGCTGACCAGAGCCAGACCAGAGTTGTTTCGTTTGGTTTGCTCTCGCGTCCTGGCCTGCCACTTTAATTTATGTTGCGAATAAATGTGTCGCAAATCATTATGCGAGACATTTTTCTATTTTTCCATTTTCATTTGGGTTTTGTTTTTTGTTGTGGTGTTGGTTGTTGGTTGTTGGCTGTTTGCTGTTGTTGGAGTGTCGGGTGGCGCTTTATTTAATGGCTTGGAAATGGAAAAATAAACAAAACACACCAGAGATGAAAACAACAATGACGAGGCATTAGAGCCGCCACCTAAATATAGACACAAATCACACAAAAACGCAGAAAGCGAAAAGCAAAAACAAAAACAAAAAGCAAAACGTTCGAGACGGGGCCAAGAGTTGCTGCTGTGCGTTGTTGTTGTTGCTGCTGCTGTTGTCGGTGGCTGGGAATGAGCACATTAAATCAAAAGTGGTGCATAAAGCAGGCAAGGAATAGGGCAATGCCAGGAGAATTGTTAGACGAGCTTGCATAGAGAGAGAGAGAGCAAAAGAGCACTGAGAACACAAGGATTAAAGGCGACGATAGGACAGAAATAGAGAAGAGAAAACGAGTGGGCGATAGATAGAGGGGGAGAAGCGATGGAAAGAGGTGGCACAGGAGCCATGAAAACGACGTAAACGTTTAACGCCTGCAGGATATTTATGATCATGAATTTTCTTATTGTGTGCTGCTGCTAGCTGCTTGTTGGCCTTGCTCTGGTCCTGGCTCTGGTCCTGGCTCTGGCCCTGGTCCTGGCTCAGCACCCACTGTAAGCGATTTATTAAAATGTGCAGTAGGAGCTACAAAAAAAAAAATACCAACAACAACAACCAAAGAAATGACCAAAAGGAGATGGACCCTAAAAGGACAGCTGTCTGTGGGAGACACAGAGCGGGGGGAGACTCTTCCCCCTTTGGCACGCAGCATATCAAATGTGCTGCCATTTATTTGTATGCATCGATGAACGCCGCGCCCACCAATCGACAGAAATGAGTTATAAAACTTCAATAATCTGAACGAAAGATATTTATTCATGTTTAGCAGTGAGCTCTGTTTTGGTTGGACTCCTCCACACTTCTGGCTGTGGTATGCAAAGGAGGAGCCAGGGTCCTCCATTACTTTATTTACATCATATCCTGCAGGATGTGCCAAGACCATGCCAACGACGACGACGACGACGAGAACGAGGACTTCTGTGGAGCGCACTTACAGCGAATCAATAACAAAATAAATCGCTTTACAACCGCAGGACATTGTATTGTGTTACACAAAAGATTGCCAACCGAGGGAAAGAAGGATACCCAGGGAGTCCGGGCCAATGAAAGCGAAAGAAACGGATTCAAAAGTAAAGTAACGAAACGAAACGAAACGAAGGTAACGCAGCTGCAACAACAACAATAACAACAAGAAAAACAACAAGAAACAATGCCCAGGCACTTGGCAAAAAGAAAACAAGCAATGAAAGGATATTATAGTAAAAGTATTTATACCCAGAGAGACAGAGAGAGAGAGAGAAAGCAACCCAGACAAGGATTCCCGTTTGGCATGGTTTTGAGTAAGGGGTTCCACAGCGATAAAGTGAAAGGAAGTAGAAAGTATAAATCGTTGCAATCAATTTTCACTATGTGCTAGGAATTGATAAACTGCCACAGCTCCTGCTCCGGCTACATCTCGAACACCGGCACCAGCTCCAGCTCCAGCTTCAACTTCAATTTCTACTTCAGCCTCGGGCTTCATGTGCACTGACTGCACTTTATGTTAGACGATATCCTTACCTGGGTTGCCTGTCCATTTAAGGTTACCTACATCCCGTATGGAAAAGTGAGAAGTTATGGATCAATACTGTGGGTAAAAGGAAAGTGGTGGTTGGTTTGTTTATACTCGACTATGAATTTGAAACTAACATAAGCTAAAAAAATAACATTCTCAGGGCGACAGAGCCCTTTCCTGATTCTATTGCCCGTTGCTATAAGTTGCCCAGTTAGCTGAAGCCAACAAATTAGCTTGAGTAATGGCAAACACATAAAAATTATCTTTGCCCCAAAAAAAAAAAAAGAACACTGAAAGTTTAGCTAAATGCAGTAAATTTAAGTGTTCTTCTTTTACATTCTTAAAATGTGTGTTGGATATAGATTTAATGGAATTTTCTAAGCCAACTTAATTGGCCCAAACATATCATTTGAAGGTCGGTGAAACTCATATGCGAAAACCAGAATATGTTATGTTGGCATGAGAAAATGTACAATAAAAATAAAATTTATATACTGGCTGGGATGTTGGCAGCTTAATAAATATTTTATAATTTAATCAACATAAAAGCAACAACAAAAGCCAAACCCCGAAAAGCCAAAAAAAAAGGGAAGCGCGAGATTCAGCCTTTTTGTGGTTAACATTTTTGGAGACAATAAAAACTCCAAGTTCAAGCTGAAAATGCGTCTCGTGATAATGTTTAATGATAAGCAGACAGAGTGAAGTGGAATGGAGAGTGGAGTGAAGTGAAGTGAAGTGAAGTTGAGTGAAATACTGGCTAAAGATGTTTATCATACGAGTGAGACAATAAAAATGGAGACAGACGTCAGTTATTCACCTCCTCCTGGACTGGTCGGTGGGGTAGTTGGGTGTTTGGGGATTTGGTGATGTCGTCTCGTCGTCTCCTGAATGCGACTGACAAATGGACAGTGTCTGACAGACGTCAGACGACAGGGGCCTGCCTGTAGGCAAAATCATTTGGAGCAACTTGGACAAGTTTATATTTGCATTTATTTCTATTAGGCGCACATTTGTCAAAAGCTGTTTACGAAACGAGGCAATATACATATGTATCCAACAACCACTCCCACATCACTTTGCCCACCATTTGGTTGTTATCTTTAACTTTTTTTTAGGGGCGTCTGCCCTCTTTAAGTTTTGCTGCACGGCGACGCAATGCGGTTCAATTGGATTTGGTGTTGTTCGTTCTTGTTGTTGTTGTTATTCTCTTCCTGTTTTTAGACAAAACGAACTCATCAAAGCAATAAAATATTTATTTGGTATTGTTGTGCACTTTTATTTGACATCATAAACAAAACCCACAAAAGTGTAAACACAAGTTTGCGCAACGTGAGGAGGACATGAGAAGGCACCAAAGCTTGATATGGAAAACACAGGAGCGGTTTCTCAAAGAAGTGGCAATTAAGAGTTGGCCCTGACCTTTGGCTACTCAACGGTCGCTAAATCTATTAAAACTTCCTAAGACTTTGTTTCTTTACGTTTGCTTAAAACGAAAGTGGTCAAGTTTTTTCAATTGATCGAAAGATTTCTTCTTCATCCAATCCAATTTCATAAACAGAATATCAAAACAACTGAAAACGAATGCGACTTGAATATGAATTTGTTAAAAATTGTCAACACATCAATCAAAAATCTTTGTCTTAAAGAAAAAGAAGCCAAAATAGAAGCTGAAATTTTGTATTGATTTTAATGAAATTTTCGCAAATTTTTGCTCCCTAGATAAGGCGGCCTCTTCGGATCCGTCCCTGGGGATGTGACAAGCAAAGTTGTTTGCACTGCTGCTCCTTGACTGACTGTGGGCTCCTGCTTGTTGTTGACTTATTTAAGCCATAAAGTGCTCACATACACACACACACACACACACACACATGCTCATGGGGTATTGACACGCGCACGTGTGGGCGTGCCAAATTTAACGCCTTTGTACGCACATTCATAGACTGAGACAAGGGCAATGCGGAACCAAAACAAAACCAAATAACAAAAAATAACAAAGAATTCCGACGAGAGAGAAACAAGAAAAGTAAAGAAAACATTGCCAACCAAACTTTCCGTAGCAAGCAAGTCAAAAACGCATAAATTTTGTACAACCAACTGCTGCCCTCTATAGGTGAGCTTCTATATATGTGTATGTGTGTGTGTAGGTCGGAGAAAATGGGTCTTGGCATTGCTTTGGCCAAGTTCTTGTTTTGGTCGCATTTTTCGATCTCTGACTCAATTTCATTGACCCCAAGTTGCCTACTTTTGTGCGCTAGATAAATATATGTGTGTGTGCGCTTCGTGTATTTCGTTTTTCAAAAATTCAATTTCAATTTTCTATCCTTTTAAATTTTACAGTGCATACATATATGGTACTTCTGCACCGTAAAAGTTTATTTTCCTTTGGCAATCTTTCACACTCGGCGTTAATCTCACCGTCTGCCATAACATGGCATATCATTACGCGTCTGCCATAGCTGCGTCTCAGCTCTATGCAATTTGTAGTTATGTAGGTAAAAGTAATATAAAAAGGTTAGTCAAAACTATAAATGTTGCCACCTCGATACTAACTGAAACTGTTTCATTGTTTGACCTTCTTTTTGCCTTTCTCATAGAAAACTATGTGATGAAAAACTATCTATAAGTGTGAAAGAAGATGGCAATCGCATTGTTTTAGCTAAGAAATCGTTTGTCTTTCGATTGATAAGAAATCTGTGGTTTTCGCAGTTTGTGACTAACCCTGATGTTGCGGTGTTTCAATCTGCCCCATCTCTTTACGTATCTCTGTCTTATGCATTTTATTTCTTTGTTAAGCCTGGTTTCTCTACTTTACTCTACTCTACTCTACTCTCGCTTATGCCGTATGCTGTGAGCTTTAGCCGCATTTTTTGTTTACGTTTGCTTCATCTCCAATGGGGCCAACTCATGCCACATGCCTCTTACCGTTTGCCAGTTGCTGCTTGCCGGTTGCTTTTTACGTGCCACGCATATAAATTATTGTATCTTGGGCGTATTAAAAATGTACGAGTGCTCATCTTGTTATCCTGTTCTGTAAGCGGATTATGTCAGGCATAAATGTCATGCATTGCCTTTGTGTGTGTGTGTGTGTGTAAGTGCTCTTTACTTCTGCGTCATTCCCTTTGTTTACGTTTGCTCTCTTTTTTTCGGTTTTCTTTTTTTTTCCTTTTTCAATCTCTCACTGCGATTTGTTTAACAGTGTTTTTCAGCCACATTACATATCCTTTCGCACTATTTGCTGACCCATTCAATTTTCACTTTTACTGCAATTTAAAATCGTTGGCGCACAAATTTGGCCATAACTAGAGCTTAAAAAACGGTTAGCCATTCGCTGCATTGTTTCGATTTCTACCAATTGTTGTCCAATGGAATTTTCCGTATGGGGTAGCCGCGGTATTTGCATTAGTTGGATTTTTTTCATTGCTCGGCCAAATTGTTGGGCAACACAGCAAAGTTTTATTAAACTTGTGTGCGTGTGTGTATTGTGGCAGCTTATCGCACTTGCAGGCAACACGTATGCATTGAAAAGTGAAATTTCATAGGTGTGGCTGCCACTTGATTGTAATTTGAGCAATGTAAATGTTGTCAATGTAATTAATTAGCATTTTGATTGGCCCAGATGCGTTAATTGCACGAGAATTTCTAATCAGTGTGTTGAAATTTGAATTTTATTTACATTAAAATGATTGCTTCGAGTGTGTAATTGGATTAGCCAAGTTGCCTTCTTATGCCCACAGACTTCTATAATTACTCAAAACGCAAACGAGCAGCAAGTGAAGTGAAAATATGGCAAATAATCAACCAAACATCTGAACAATAAAAAAAGCAAAAACATTTCGAAATATATAGCATACAAACAGGCGCAGATATTTAGGGGTTGAGCTTTTGTTTCGCTTTTATGCTTATCAACGGCGTTGTCCACTCCAGAGCCCAAGTGAAAGATGAGTGGAACCGAGTAGGGCATGGTGGGGCAGGCAGGGCAGGGCAGGGCGTCGGGGCTTGAAAAGAACAACAGTCGCAGTCTATGGGCTTACAGATATGCCATAACATAAAGCCCTAACTCACATACACCCATACACGCACGCACAGACGCACGCACACTCACACGCCGAGTTTTGTTAGGAGATACTTTTTTTTGTCTTTGCTCTTGTTTTTGCTGTTCTTGAATTGGTGGCGACGGCGGCGACGGCAATGTCGTTGAATTTCTCTCACACTCCTACACTCTATCGCACTCACAAATTATTTGCAGCTTATCAGCGCATTGCCATTGTCCATTTTTATGGCCATTTGTTTTTGTTTTCGTTGTTTTTAGTTACTTGACCGTCAGACCGTTCGACTGAACAAACGGCCAACTGAACGACTCACCTACCCAGCCAAACCCAAACCCAAACCCAATCTAAACCAATCCGAACGACCGTCTGGCTGGGGATGCTGACGCGTGTAGCAGATTTGTGTCATCCAAAACGTTACCAGTGACCGCAAATGTTCGACATTGTTGAGACACAGGGACCAGAGTTGGCCACTTATCGCGTCCAGCACACAAGGACATCACTTGAAAATTGCCTAAGTAGTTTTCTCTTCAACATTTCTCTTGTGGTTGTTGTTTTTTCTTCTTCATGTTTTGTTGTTGTTATTTTCGTTACTTTTTGCAATGTGAAGTGCGCTGCTTTGTGCTTTTGTTTTACGATGAGGCTATAACCCCTCCCCTCCCCCGCTTTCCACCCCACTGACCATAAGGTCCATAAGGAAGACGAAAAACAGGAAAGAAAGAAAATGGTATTTCAAATTGATTCTGTACTGTTTGGAGCTTAACTTTAGCCGCAAAAAAACTATCAGCAGTTAACCGCAAATATGTTTACTCAGATGACAAAACGCCCAAAACGACAATCTGTTCTGATACAGATTCTGATATACACACACATTTCTAAGGAAAAATTGAAAAAGTTTTGGCCTTAGGCTGTCATATGGTTAAAAATGAGAAGAAATCTTAAGATTGATGTAACATTTACCTAAGTAAGAAATCCTAAAGTACAGATAAAGTCAATGTAGGACTACATTTAATTAGCACGACTCTAATTTTTAGGAACAATCAATAATGTTTCTTTAAAAAAAATAAATCAATAAGTCAATTTAGTTCTGAAGAGTTTTTCACTCACCTGTTTTTTAGTTAATTGATGTAATTCTCTCAACTATGTATGTGTACTTTGATCTTGTGTGATTTCGTAGCTTCTGTTATATTCCCCACGATTGCGTATAGGGATTTGTTGAAATTTAAATTGATCTGAAAAAGCAAATTATCAGAATGTATGTAAGTAATGCTTGGATTGACTTGGCTTACCTGTTTTCATATTTCCAATGATCTGAATAGCTCTGTTGATTTCTGCTCCAATTATTAGTTTAGTTTTGATTGCACATTGATTTCCATTAGGTTTAAATAAAACTGTAATATAAAACAGAATTAAGTTGATGAGAACAAAATTGCCAAAAGCAAATACTGATCGACCGATCAAAGTGACGTCTCTGCTGGCGCTGCTGTTTATTTACGCTGAGAACAGAAAAACGGGAAGCAGAAGCAGCGCTGCACCGATTAGCTACACCGGCGCTCTCGCACTCTCACACTCTTCCGCTCTCGTCCACTGAGCAGAGCTTTTTCTTGAGGCAGTTACTGAGAATGGCTGATGGGGGAGAACACTGACGCTGCTCGTTGCAGCGCTGCAGTTACGCTAATAGCTAAGCAGAGTTTAGCGAGAGTTTTGGTGGGTGTGAGAGCGCCAGCGTAGCTGCTCGCTGCAAAGCTGATATTTTTGATGCTCTGAGCGTATATTTATATGCAGCAGCGCCAGCTGAAGTCAAATCTGTTGCTGCTGAGACGTCGCCTCGCTTGGTCTATCGAATTTTGGGCTGAATTTTTTCTTTTGAAATTGGTTTTCTTCTACTTTTTATGTTGAAGTAGAAACATAATTAACTATACAGATCAGTGGAATTATGGAAGTAAGTGAGATACCTATTACTATAAGGTCATCAAGTGACCTTGATAATAAAGACCGAAGAAGAAGAAGTTGTTACTTTTGCAAATTAGACTATTGTATCTTATCAATTAACTGGCCAGACAATCTGTCTTCCAAACTCAAAGGCTTATCAAACTTCTGTAATTTCTTATAAAAGTTTACCAAATTCATTAACTGTTTTCAGTTTTTTTTAACCAATTTCGAAAATACGTACATATATATGTAGATGTTGATACCTGTGTATAAACAAATGTTGACCAACAACAGCCATCATTTATTTCTGTCAACGAGGTGATTTTGCGGTTACAATACTCCTGATTGAAATCAATAGACGGGACACCAGTTGGTTTAATAAGGGCTTGAGGTCGTCTATAAATTGTCCCCAGATTGCCGTCCCCCAAAGCCCATACAACAACAACAAAAACAATGCAGCTGCAATAAACAAATACAAAAAATGAACAAGAACAATGTCGTGAATGGGCCAGTGTCTGGCACAGTGAGTGAGCCATTATTAAGTTTAACCGCAGGCTGGCCAATTGTCCGAATGGCCATCACAACAATCGAGGCGGCAATTAATGCGGCAATTCTTCTGGCCAACGTTGCGTATGCGCAATAAATGAACAAAAGCTAACGAATTCCTTCGTGAGCTTGCCTTGCCTGGCTGCGGGTGGGCGGCAAAATCTCAGTCTGGGTAGAAACTTACATAGCCGGGATGGCACTGTAAATTAATTAAACGCGTTAAGCAGAAATGCAAATAGCATTTCATTATGCAGCATTTTCAGTTCTTAACTTTTTAATAAAAATAAAAATAAAATAAAGTAAAATAATAATACTCTTAAATGCTGTGCAAGCACTTAAAATAAAATATATGAAAATATGAAAAGCATTACGCAACTGTCAGGCCATCAAGAGAAGAAGAGCGAAAGAATGGGGGAAAAAACGAACTGCCAGGAATTAATAAATTATTTGTATTTAAAGCGATTGCAATCCACACTCCTCCCTCCTTTACAAACAAATTTCGATGAGAAGCTTTATTTAAATTTAAAAAAATTTATTTCAGTTGTTTTTCTCTCTCTCTCTCTCTCTCTTTTTAACCATTTAACTTGACTGGCCGCCTGCCATGCCAGCAGTGAGAAGATGTCAAAGTGTTTGATAGACGGGCGTATAGTATATGATAACCTCACACCATAAAACACATAAAATTTGAGTTATTTTTAACTGCCGCAACGTGAGCTGCAGCTGCTGGCAACGCTTAAGTGCCACACACCCAACCTAACCAAAACCAAACCAAACCCAAGGAACTCACTCCTCCTCCGACTTTACTTTGATTTACATATGCTAATTAACTAGGCAGCAACTCGACGAATAACAAATAACAAATAATAATAGAGTGCGCCGCCGTCTGGCTGGCCGTCTGTTGTCTCGGCAACACGGCAACCGTGCAAAGATGCTGAGATACTGAGAAAAGCTTACGATTAATTAAGTGCAAAGGATTCTTTGGGTAAGAGGCAAGAAGGTATAAGGTACAAAAACAAACACACTCGAAATATGAAAAAGGGGGAAAAGCATGTTATATGCTGCTTAGGGTTGAGAGTTTATTATTTATTCTCACTTACCCACAATCTGCCGCACCCCCAACCGCACATACTCCTTTTTGCTGGCTACGCATAGATAAGAAGGAAAACGAAAGATTTTTGAGGAGTTGGAAGTTACTTCGCCTTCTCCCCTTGTGGAAAGGGGAATTGTGGTTATAGTGGTTGTGTTACCACTAACTAACTTGAAGTCATTTGTTGTGCATGGCAATACATAATTACATTCTCGAATTAAATGCTTCGTGATTTTAAGAAAATTGGCATCCTTTTCATGTGTGTAAGTCGAGATAACATATACATTTCTACTCGCTGTTTGCTATTTGCTGAATAAATGAAAACAAGTAAAATCTATTTATAAAGTAAGTAAAAAAGTGAGCCAATCTTAATAGGTGCATAAAATAAACGACAATAATTTTGAATGCAAATCACAAAATGCTATTTTATCTTAAATATTTCAATATTGCCACTGTTATTTAAGCTAGTTAATTGATTTATCTCATTTGGGTTAAGAAATGTTCAATGTCCATTCCTTTGGTTTGGTTTGGCTTCATTCATAAAATTCATTGACCGCAAAATGATTTTCCAGCAATCAGCAATTGGGTTTGAGCCCCTTAATTCTGTGGACACGATGATGAAATTTAGATTTACCTCACACAGATCAGTTTTGTGGGCACAGGGCAATTAAATGAAATTGTCATATAAAACTAATGTATCCTGTTTATGGTTGAAACAGATTTGTTTTGTGTGTGTGTGTAATTTGAAATTGACTGCCGTTTGTTGTCATATCGGTTTTAATGCCAAATTTGTCCCACAAAAACCAGGTCGCATCAGATTGCGGGAGAGAGTGGATTACATGAGAGACACTTTGGCAAGTTGATGGCAATTTGAGCCCAAAACAACATTCAATAAATTGCAAAAAAAGAAAAAAAAAACCAAAGAAAAAGAGGAAACCTTTTGAGCAGATTGAATTCACCCTGTTCGAGTTTTCTTGTGAGAAACTTAATATGCATTTGGCAGTTGTCAAAGCCAGTTGAACCAATTGTTAGCAATTTGACAATCTTAACTGCAACAACAACAGCAATAACTGGCATAATAGCTATGATAATGATACATTCAAGAAATTTGACAAATATTTGCCTATCTTGCTACCTTACCTTACTCTCTGAGTCAACTAAATGTCTAAGAAGTTTCCCTTATACAAAAGACCAACGATTCAGGGCAAGAAAAGTTTTACACAAAAGTTTCGGTCAAACAATTGTCATGATGAAAACCTTTTTCATCTAACAATATGCATTTATTTTGTAACTGGGAAATTTATTTAACCATAATTTTTCTAGAATTTATATTCAACTATTTTAAATGGAAAACATTTATATAATTTTTGGTTTTTTTTAAATTTTAACTGAAGAGCTTTAAGTTTTGGAAAGTATTTTTTGTTTTGGTTTATGTTTACTTGTGCCGAAAAAATGTTGCAAAAACATTTGCTTAATTAAATTTTAAATGAATTAAATATTAAATTTGTTGTCCCACACACTCTCACACACACGCACACAGGTACACTTATACAAATTGCCTCACGTGTGTGGACTCGGCATTATTTTAAAATTATTAAAAATAAACGTCCTAAAATGTCCTGCGTCTGTGGCTCCTATGCACAGTATCATTCTCAGGTTTTCATTTATTTTATTAACAACTTGCATTCTGAAGTAACAGTAACTAACATGGCTAACGGCCAGAGCAAACTTTTGCGGACAAGTCTTCGTAATGCCACACATTTTGCAGTTTGGGGGAAAGTTGAGTGTTTTTTTTTTATTTTTTATCTTGCTTTTATTCTAGTTTAATTAATTTTTTTCTTTGCTCTTCTTCGGACTAGTGCAAATGCCTTAAAGCATTATTTTTCTTGATTTTATTTTTGCGTTGACATCAAAATGAATTTGTAACAATTCATTAGCATTCAAGGAGGCCCCAGAGCAGAAAAATTGTTCGCATATAAAAATGCAGCAACCAGAATGAATCATTTCTATTAATACTCTCACATTAGGAGTATCTTTGTTGGGGATGTTGCAATGCTTAGTCCTGGAATGGGATACTTCATTAGGACTTCAATTATTTAAGGTTTGCGTCAGATATTTTTTTCTATACCTCTTTTAGTAAAGTAATATTTTTTAATTGTTTTTCATTAAACTTAGTTGCTTACCCATTTAATTTGATCAATATAAAATATTATGATAGGACTTTATCTTAATAAACCAATACAAAATATTGAACTTACACTCAATTGTAAATTTATAAGCAACTAGCAGAAGTTAAAAATTAAAATAAACTTATAAATTCCCTTTACCTGGAGTCTTTTAATCCTTTTTGATTACCTTCATTAATTCATTACTCAGCACTTGATATATTTTGACGTATTTCCGTTTCAAGATAAAACATTTTGTTTAACTTTGGCCTAAGATAAATTAAGCGAGGCTAAAGTGTTTATGATTTTGCAAACTCAGCGATCCTTTTTACACGCGATTTCTGGATGACATGCAATTCGGTTGGTAGAGCTGAAGGTAATACAGACTTCGGTGCAAATGGTGTTGGGTTTGTTGTAAAACCAACCCTTTTGGTTATAAATAAGCGCAGGGTAACGACGGCGCACAAGAACTTGGCATTTTCAAGGACATTCTTAGCTGAAACAATAACAACAACTCGAGCAACATTCAGGCACTCGTGCGTTCGTTTGCCCAGCTGTCCAGTGTCGCTTGTGGAATTCCTGTTGTTTGTTTTTTTTTTGTTTTTCCTCGGTTTTTTGTTTTTTGTTTTTGTAAGTATGTTTTTTTGGGCTGCGAAAATTTATACGACTTGCTAAAATTGCACATAAATTAAATTTATGTTTTATGAGCGTTGTCCTTGTCGTTGTCTTATGCGATGTTGTTTGGTTTTGTTTCGTATGGTTTGTGCTTGCTCCCCCGCCGCCCCAATGCCGCTTCCACTTAACTCGGCCTCTTCTGCTCTGCTGCTGCTGCTGTCTGGCTCGGTCAGGTCCTTCGTCCTTCGTTCCCTCTTAAGAACTTGGGAACTTAGTTTGCTTTTCGTTACACATTCACGTGCCGGAAAATCGCATTTATTTAATACGCACAGTAAATTTTCAGCACTTGGAACTAAATAGACGCACATTTAGTATCATCTCGATAGACACGCCTATCCCCCGCTTTCGCTTTCTGCGGCACCATCGCACAAGCTCAGACTCTGTTGTTGCCTCCCGAATTTCCCTCTTTTCATCGAGTGTTCTCTATATGACATTAATAATTCACTTTGCGCAGTCAATTTGGCCAAATCGCTTGGCTATTCAGGCTGACCGGCTTTTTCTTGCTTTCATTTCTTTCGGTTGTCGTTCTTTGTCCTTGATGTTCGCTATTTTTAAAAGCCGCTGACAGTTGTAAATCTGTCAGGCTTATTAACCGTTAAATGTCACTTAACTGTCATGAGTTGGTCACAGCCAGCAGCAAGAGCAGCAAAAGCAACAACAACAATATCCAACAAATAAAGGTCCAAAATATGCGTATAATACTGAAATTATACACTTACTTACTTATACACTTATATTCCGCACACACACACACACACACACACACATACATATATATGCATAGTGGATCTGTTGTTGCTGCTGCTGATGCCGACGACAATAAGTAATGATAATAACATAACGAAGCTCAACGGCATTTCAACAATTGTAATTATTTTCCGCGACTTTATTACATTTAAATGCCAATTTATTGCTTTCGATTAAATTATCCCATCGTTTCGCTAGGGCGTGGGCGTTGCTCTCTGTGGCATTATTTTGGCTACAGCTGCAAACAATTGGACTATTGAGCTTTTTTCATAAGCCATATATTTTACCCGCAGACATGATTTATGTGTTCTCTCTCTGCTTCTCCCCTCATAACTATTGTACAAGTTAAGCTATAAGTTTATAATCATTTTTCGCATAGGAAAATGTAGTTAAGAGAACTTTAAGAACTGACGAAAGCTTAGAAAAAGGCATCGTTTACTTCACTTCATCGATTTACTAAAAAAATTCCTCCATTCACAGGATAGTAAGACCAATTTAATATGTAAATCTTTGCTTAATCTTTAGTTTTGTTGCCAGTAACTGGGAATAAGTGATCGTTAAACTGTTAGCCTTTGTTTCCTGGCTTGTTTGAACTAGAAGTAACTAATATGTAACCATCTGCGATTTTAACAATTTAAAAATGCACTCCGACACGAAGACACACACACACACACACACACACACACACACACAGTCACACAGAGAGATAGCAATAGTAAGTGTGGCAGTTGGCAGTGTCGGTTGGCAAGGACTTTAGGACAGAGACAGAGAGAAGAGGCAAATACATTTTCATAAATCTGGCAGCACTTTAATAATTTCCGTTTATCTCTTGGAATTGCAACGGCTGTGCCACACAAAGCCTGCGTCTTTGGTTTTTCTTTTGTTGTTACTGATGCCAACTGGCTGCCGTTTGGCCAACCAGCTGGCCGTTGTACTTGTTGTTGTTGTTGTTGCTGTTGCAACTTGGCATTTTATAAATCGCTTGACACAAGCAAGAAACAACGAGAACAACAAGGACAACAGGAGAGCCAGAACAAGCAAAAGTATAAAACTAAACAATGCAGGCCGAGCATAGGGAATCCAGAGTTGAAGTAAGAGACGAAGTCAGAGGCTACTTTGTAGCCATGGCAATGGAAAAAGTATCTATATATATATGTATGTATATATATATATATGTGGGAATATGAAGCATGGTAATAAATATTGTTGCAGGCATTAAACGTTTGCCTTATATCACTAAGAATGACTAGGAAACAGGGAATGGAAATTGAAGAGGCAGCAGCAAAAGCAGAAGTGATGTGGGTCAGCTATAGACTAGAGCAGAGCAGATCGGACCAGCATTGAACTGCCTTAGTTAGCACTCAGCTTAGCTTAACACAGAGACTCTCTCTCTCTCTCACTCTTTCTCTTTGTGTGTGTTTCTTGTCTGACTCTGGTTCAGTAAAGCATTTCCACACCATTAAATTGACAATGCAATAAAATGGACGTTGGCCAGCTGCTACTCTACAGTTGAAAATGTGTGGCATACTTTCAGGAGCGGCATTAATAACAAACATTCATTTTACACCCACACCCACACACACGCACACTCGCACTCTTAACCACATCACTTTATACGGCAAAATAAGCAAACTAAAATACCAGCCCCAAACCTCTCTTTTGACTGTTATCAATGGAAACAATTTGTATACGACTCGTTTTAGCCATATATCAAAAAAAAAAAAAAAAACAACCGAATGCTTGGCCATGTTTATATCGAACGAGATCTCTTTATTTTAAAGTGAAATGTTGTGTTGAATAAAGACGACTGGCAATGAGTGAATCGATCTTGGTCTGTTTAAATATTTCAGCAAACGAAACAAGCAAATCGTTTAGTGCACTTTGCTTCCGTTTGTTGAAAGCCAACGGAAATGCTGCCAACCACACACACACACATACAAACACACAAGTGAGAGACTTAGATAGGAAACGGCACATGCAATCACGGCACAAAAGTAGTAGTTGTACCAGGGTAGAGTGGCCTGACTGTGGTGTTCACATAATCGCAGCTCACTGCCCATTCAGGCACTTGCAATATGTCAGACCGTAAGACTGGCCAGCCAAGATACAAGTGCAAAATGTTCATGGGCCCTGGCAGCGAACCATCGTTCGAAAAGCTCATACCAAGGCCAAGAGACGAAGTGAAGGCAAGTCTGAGGTGTTGAAAGCAATTGGCGTAAGAGAAATGCATGCAAACAGACGCAGCTAAACACACACACACACACACACATACACATACACTCACTAGCCTAAAACTGTGCAAATTTTTAGCTTGCCAAGCATGAAAAGACAGCCCTAGTCAGAAGGAAAGGAAAAAAGGTAATTTCTCTTTGAACGAATTGCCAGACATCTGGAAGGAGTTACAAAAAAAAAAGAAAAAAAACGCCCATACTTTCATAGAATATGCAAAATAGTAGACTATAAAAGTCAGTTAGCTCCCAGAGGTGTTAATTTAAAGACGAAAAAAAAAAATGAAGCAAAAGGGCGGCAACCCAAAGTGAATTCATTTGGGCCTTCTCCGTTGACAGTTCTTTGTGCCAATGACCATGTTTTTCCTTTCTGTAAATGTGTGAGTGTGTCTCACTTGGGGAAAAGTTGTGTAAAAATGGTTAACTTGGTCTTAGGTGGGGTGATATGGCAACCATTTCTTTTGAAATTCTTGAGTTATATATAGCCACATATATACAATATAGGTATATATAAGTATATGGCAACATTCGCTACATAAACTTAAAACCACTCGAAATTTTGGCTCTTCACTGTCAAGTGAACAAAAACAAAATATATATTTTTCAATGACTCCCCATACAAAAATCAACGCTTCACATAATCGAAATGCCCACAAAAATGTTCTAATTCACCATATTATGCCCTCAGGCATCGTTGTCAAAAATAACAACTCAACAACAAACTGTGTGACACAAGAAAAAAACACCTCACACACCAACACACACACACAGAAAAAATGGGAGAAAAATTGAGAATGAGCAGCTCTACGAGTAAATTACAAATTAAATCATAAAACGGAAGTGACAGCGCACAGAGCACAGATTTAGATTTATTACGTGACCAGCAACATTAAACGCTTTGCCATTTAACACACGCGCCAGTAGTAGGGACACAGAAGATGAGATGGAGAGGGGAGTGGTAGTGAAGTGAGTGCCAGCTGGACATGGATATGGCATGAGAATGCTTATATCTCGAAATCTGCCACTGGCCACGAGTCACGAATAAATATCACCATATCCTCGTTCATTTTTTGTTCATATCAGTTAATTGTTAAACGAAAGCCGATAAAATAATAAAAGTTAATTAGTATATTCAAACAAAGTTAACTGAAGCGAGACTAAACTGATTGGAGTTAAACAAAAGTTTCAATTACAAAGCGTTAAGCCATAATTTAATAGGAAATATTAGTCCTTTTATAATGTGTTCTTTTATCGAGAGCAACAGGCTGACTTAGTTCCTTCAACAATAGTTTCAATTACAAAGGCTCAAACCAAAATTTTAATAGGATATATGAGTGTTGATATTGTGGTTGTATGTTAATCGAAAAATGGAGAATTCAGTCATACTTTGTTAACTAATCAAAATTGAAGTGAAGAAGATAAATGTAATTCAATTTGTCAGCTTGCAACTGAAAGGTGCTTTGTATTACTTTGAAATTTATTTTGTTTAAATTGTATTGTTCTTCTCATATGTTATGCTTATTTTGTTGCTGTTGTTGCTGTTACCAGTGGCAACAACACACGTTTGATGCCAATTATTTTAGGCTTATTGCTTAGCCAAAAAGAGTCACACATTATTTAGTTTATGCTTGAGCTAATTTTGACATTAATTGATGCTCGTTTTGTGTATGCAGCCAGCAGCAGCATCATCGGAGGCAGCAGAGTCTGAAATGACCAAAGTATAAAGTAATTTTCATTTAATTGACATAATTGCGCACACTTCATATATTTAATCAATTGTCAAAGCAACGCCAGATGAATATACACACACACACACACACGTAAACAGAGACAAAGAGAGAGAGAGACACACACACTCACGTACCCACATACAAACAGATGTTCTGTTGCTCACTTTGCCGTTAAGCTGACAATGACAGCAATGGCAATTTTATTGGCAGGCTCTGGCTAAATGGCCACTGACATAGATAAATATTTGTTGGCTTTGCCAATGCGCGCTCATACACACACACACACTCAGCCAGACAGACAGACAGACAGATAGACAGACAGAGTCATTGCTGAGCCAAAGCTTTCACTCAAATGTCACTTATCGCCTCACCGACCGACCAACCGACCGACATCCGCCCAAATATGGCTAACACACACACAACTACTCGAACTTTAACATCTGTTTACCATATGTGTGTGTTAGCCCATTGAGTGTGTGAGTGTGGGCCAATATTTGTTTTTAGCATTTGTGGCTTCGCTTTGTTGTTGGCCCCATTCTCAGCTCAACTCAGTCAAATGGATCATCTGCCCAAATAGAATGAGGGTCATTGATTATGCAGATTGCTATGAGAAAGAGAGACCGACACAGAGAGAGAGAGAGAGAGAAGGCTAGAATAAATAGATGACTGAAAGATTATTGTTAATTGCCAAATAAAGTAAAAAATGACTCACCTGTACAGTGGCATAAAAGTTAACTACAATAATTATGCATTTAAGGGTCAATTATTGGTCCTGGCCAAGGCTTAAGCAATTCACCAATTGAACCAATGTCCAATCATTACCCACAATGGCCACAGCAAAGAGAAAGGAAAGAAAGTTGGCCGGTAAATAGTCGAAAGAGAAAATAAGAAAATTCATTTTAATTACAATTAATTAATGGCTCTTTTTTAATGATATTGAGGTGCGCCATTGCTGAGAGGCTGAGAGATTTTTATCTTCTTTCGTTTCGATTCGTTCCTTTTATGCCATTGCAATATATATATACATATATATACCAACCTACCAATATATCTATATGTATATATACTCTTTTTTTTTGTGTGTGCTTGGAGATGATGATGAAGATGGCAAAGGGAAAAAAGATGGCGGCGAAGTTGGGCAGGCTTTTCATGACGCTGTCAGTGGCATATGCAAAACTTCACGGCAACTGTCCATAACAGAAGGACAAAGGACTTTTTAGGCAACTAGAGGACCCGGTGACCCTTTGAAGAGGGAGGCACTGAAACTAACCGAAAACTAAATTTCAAGGCTCATTGCGTGCAAATAATGTGGCCAATGGGAGTCAGTGAAGTCTGGAGGACTCAAAACCCCCTCCCTGCTCCCGGTGGTTGCCAACCACCCACAGTGCTGTGCATTGAACCTCACTAAATGATGCGGCCAGATACACACACACACACACACACACAGACACACCACCTCAATAAATCCATTGGCAAAAGTTTGACTTTGTTTGGACGGATGTCTGGGAAAAAGAGCTGTTACGTGGCTGGGGCAGGGACAAGTGCAGAGGCAGGCCAAGAATAAAGGTAAAAGAAGCAAAATTTTCGCCTAGAAGACTCTAATATTTTTGCATATGAAATACAGAAACGTTAATGAGGCGTAAAATGATTTTGTTAGCGTGTAAAATCACAACGATATATGTGAAAAGTCGTTGCCATAAATGAATGAACATGCCGCTACCCTACCGACCTTCTCTCTCTCTCTCTCTCTCTCTCCCTCTCCTCCAAATATTACCAGTCAAAGTTAAAGCTTGTTGTTAACCTGTTGATAAATTTATAACTCATCATGTCATAGCCGCAAATTTCACACGGATTTGATTATCGATTTCTTGTGTGCAAAAAAAAAAGAAAAAAAAGATGGGGGAACAAAATGTACATAAAAAACTCAAATCACATGTAAAATTATGAAAAATGAGCATAAAACAAGAGCTCCCCCAGGTATTCCTTGCAGGTATTCTGACTGTTTGGCTGCCTGGCTGGCTGACGTAAAGTGAATGAGTCAGTCGGGAAACATAAATCATTCAAATGCGAAAATCAGTTAAAGCATAATGCGGCCATAAGGACTGAGATGTGTTTTGGGCCAAGTTGCCAGTTGCCAGTTTACCAGTTACCGTGTTTCTCATCTTTTCTACTGCCTTTTTTTATGTTCTTTTCAAGGAATAAATTCAACTTTTTTTTGGCATACAATTCAAGGAAATTGTTGCAAATTTGGCTATGTTTTTTTGGAGTTTAATTAACACTTATTTGTATACCGTAACAAACAAAAATTTTTAATTGCTTTGCCATACACACACACACGCACACCCACACACCCACGCGGTTACTTGCATAATTCAAGTGAAAGTTTAAAATTCTGACAACATATCCAGTAACTAATTAAAGCCAACTTTTGAGTCGAAATCAGATTTGTATGTATATGCCAAGCGTTTGTCAAGCTGACTGCAAAAAAACTCTAGAAACTTTTCATCAGGTAAAGTTTCCCGTCCTCTCCCCCACATCTCATACCCGCCAACCTTTTGCCTGTTCTTGTTCTGGTTCGGGTTCTTGTGAAATGCAGCTGTGCGATTAAATTAATAACTGCAAAGGATTAAAAACTAACTACCATGGCAAGGACATTGACTAAGCCATCTGCTGGACTAAAACAAAACTAAAAAAAAAGGAAATAAAGGAGGACACACACACACACATACCCAGGAACTTTCACTGCAAAAAAGTGTAACGTATACTCCAACTGCTCCCTCTCCCCCCCTCGCTTGCACCTGACTTTCATTTGCATAATATTTACTTATAGACCCAAGCAGCAGCATGGAAGAAAATAATTTGCTAAATTATGTCTTAAATAGTTAACAAAGTTTGCACCAAAATTGTGCAGCACTTTCCCTGTTATTATTGCCCAGTGGGAGTTGTTGCCGTTGTCGTTGTCGTTGTCGTTGCAGTTGCAGTTGTTGCTAAGCTAAGCTTCTTGTTAATTTGACTGGCAGCTGCAGCCGCTGGACAAACAAAGTGTCATTATGCCAAAGTCCTTGCCCTTAGCCCCCAATGTAGGTAAGGCATTCGTAAGCCATATTAAAACGATGTGACAAGTAGCAGCAGCAACAGCAGCAAGAACTTAAATTAATTCTATTAAAGTAAGCTTCAGTGGCAGCGTCCGGCTACCTTTTATCCGCCATTTTGATTATCTTCACATGACGCCAATGTTTGGCATCGTAAATTTTGCCCCCCACTTAACCGAAAAACTTTCCATTAAGAAGCTCAAAAACAGATACGATGCAAAGTTCCAAGTTCCGCTCTACTCTACGGAACTGTGTGTGTGTGTGTAAGTGTGAGTGTGTGGGTGGGCGCGACAACAAATCACGCGACCGGGCATAATGGAAATCCTTACCCCCTCCCACCACGCCGTACTCATCCAAAACTACTGGCCAGTAAAACGAGAAAAGGAGAAAAATTGAAGAAGGTTGCCAGGAAGTGCACGCAGTCTGTTAGGCGGGAAACGAATATCATAATTTACTTTGTCACCCGCTGCGAATTAGCGTGAGTGTGTGTGTGTGTATGAGTGTGGTGAGCCACGCCTCCCTTTTGGCGTCTGTAGACGGCCAGCATGTCGGAACAATTTAAACAAAGCCAAATTTAAGCTGCAGCCAACTCGTTGCTAACTTTTGGCCAAAAGCACTTAAAATTTTCAGTGTGCAACGGCTTTAAAATACGATAAAAAGGCAAGGCAGACAGACAGACGGAGAGTCAGAGCCAGCGGGAGATGTAAGAGAGGCTAAAGTAGAAGTTGGCAGCCCAGGCCAGACAAATAAGCGATCTGGCAGGCTCAGATTGCACTCACCCGACTTCCCTTTCCCTCTGTCGCGTTGGCCACAATGCAAATTAATAAAAAAATAAAAAGCGTAAAAAAGAAACCATTTGAGGCTGGAACAATGTCACCAAGCTTGGCTAATAAATAACGCAATGGCGACAGCTTCATTTGTTTAAGTGCCTGACACAAAAAGAGTCGAAGGCAAAAAAAAAAAAGAGCCACATAAGCAGCGATTATATCTAACCATATTCATAGCAAAGTCACATGTCCGTTGTAGCAGCCAGATTTCGTAGGACTTTTAGTCTCACAGATTAATATTACGAAATTTTCAGCTTTTTCGAAAAGTTTTGAAAATTTCTAATTAACTGATTTTCTAAAATTGTTTCATTTAACGCCTTATTAGTTAACCGGCGAGATTATGAACATTCCAAACGTATGGTATGATACTAATTATGATAAAGTAGAGTGAAATCTTTTGAGAGATTAAGTAACCAACTATTAAAGTGAATGCTACAATACATTTAAACGATTCATATCAGCGATTTAAGCGGTTTTTCTTACATGATTTACAAGTTTTTAAAGAGAAAGCAAGAAACCTATGTCAGAATTTTGAATTTAAAGTCGAAAGAATCATGATTTCAACGAAGATTTTTACTGCCGTCTTCCCTTTACCTACAGATGCGATTATCAGGTTTCTAAATGATTTAGATAAGGAAGTTTAAAATGGTTTAAAAGCGGTCATAGGAAAATTTAAGACATGACATCTTAGATTCTTTATGCTTCGATTTGCTCGTAGATCACGCCTTAAGAGTTCACTACAAACAAAAATTCGAATCAATCTTTGATTTGTACATTTCTTTCATGTTATTTATAAGTTGGAATATGCCCACTAGAGTAAACAAATTACTTTATCCCAAAAAATGATATCAGTTTTATCGGCATAAAGTTTTGATGCTGTTAGCTTTTAATATGATTGCCTTTCACACACACACACACACACACACACACACACACACACACACATACAAAAACCAAATCCAAATGACATTTGCAAAGTCATCACGTACACGACACAACCATATACAGGAAGAAGCCAAACAAAAAAAAAAAAAACAGGAGAATACAGAAAGATAAAAAGGAAACCGGAGAGACACTTACATGCATTTAGATTGTACCACTTGGCTTGGCTTGGTTCTCTCTCAACTCCCTGGCTTGATTTCATTTTGCCATTGAGCCATTATTTCCGTTGTTATTTGCCATTATGACAATTCAGTTAGTAAAATTCGTTACGACCTTAAAACTAATTTCAGATTAAGTTCCGAGATTTGCCAGACAGTCAGCAGGCCAGGCCAGGCCAGGCCGGGCCAAGCCATTGGGGAACTCTTCGTGCAAATTCTGCAGAAATTTTTGCGTCAATAAATACAAAAAAAAAAGAAAAAGAAAAGCGAAAAGAATGAAAGCGCAAATGTAATAAGTGATTTACATGACTCGAAGGAATTCCACCGCAAGGCAAAGCCCATGAAATCGAGAAATACCGAAATCGATACTTCATTAAGATAAATAACGAAGGAAATGCCAATCTGCCGGCTTGTTTTCTGGATCTGTCTACGCGTTTCTCTCTCTCTCTCTCTCTCTCTCTGCCTCTCTGGTCTCTGCTTCTCCAGTGCCATTTCAGGGTTTGCGTGCCTCTGTTTCCTCTTTTAATGCCTAACGACATCAGGCAGCAACGCGACTGGCCTATCTAAATGGCTAGATGACTGATATGATAGACTCAAACACATACACACACACACACATAGTAGGGGAGTGTGGAGGAGTCAGAACATTTCGCTTCTGACTCTGGCATTTCAATCGTCACATTTGTATACTGTGTAACGCATTATAGCTAAAAACTCAAACGATTTTCCAACGTTTTATTGGCCAACAAAAACGAAAAAGATTAATAAATATAACAAAAAAAAAAAAAAATACATCAAATATTTCAATATGAAAATTCATTTCGAATTTCTGACATTTTCATCACACAATTTTTCATACCCTAAGAAAAGAGTATGTTAGCTTGGGCAAAAAAAAAGAATCTCCGAAATCGAGTTTCTGTTTGTCTGTCTGTCTGTGCCAACTCGAACTCCTCCTAAATTTGTTAAGCTGCAGTGCTGAAATTCTGCAAATATTGTATATCTCAGATTTAGCTGTATCGGATTACTATATCATATAGTGATCGGTCCAAAACAGACTCCAAGTTGCATAATTTCGTTATTTTCCAAGACAAGACTTCTAACACTTGTTAGTTTAATAGACTTTTTAACGTCGATGCTTAATTGAGTTAAGATCGTTTTACTATATCATATAGCTTTCGTAGGAACGATCGAGTTGTCTTCTGCGAATTAACAAATTTACATCAAACTGCATAAATTGAAACGAAATTAGAATCAAGAAACTAAAAAGGGTAACTAAAATATCACATGGCTTCCCTTACTTCAATCCTGTTTTTTTTTTTGTTTTCTTTCATTAGTTTTTTAAATCTCATATCATTTGCATGGTAGTATTTAGCCCTTTGGCGTTAATAATGTACTTGTGTATTTTAGCAAAATGAATTTGTCATGCGAAAATTTTCAGGAAAATATTGTAACTACCACATTCGATAGCCAACCAATTTGTTGAATGTTTATAGAGACAGAGAGAGGGAGAGAGTGGGGCGGGGCAGTGGGTTATTTGCTGTCAAAGAGTCGTGCAGAAAGTAAATTAAAATCGAAACAACTAATGAGAAACCAGGACCAATATTCAACGCCTCATCCTCTTCCTTTTACTCCAACTCAATTTCATTTTATGTCATTTACAATGCGAAATTGCCTTTACATTATTGTTTAATTATTTAAACTAATTATTATATCAAAACCGTTGTTGTCGTTGTTGTTGTTGTTATTGGGCATGCCTAAACAGACCGAAAAATAATTGCAGCGGAAATTGAAATTATGTTTTGCTTCGTCTCATTTAGCAACTGCAACTGGTTTTCCCTGTAAATCGTATAATGATAAGGCTTTGTGAAAATTTTATTTTTCGAAAACTAAAACACACACACACACAGACAGACACATACAGTGGGAGAACCCACACCCGTTTGCTTTATTGAAGTTGAATTGCATTGGACACATGTTGCAATGCATAAACTATGCTGTTCGTAAGCCGATTAAGCTTAAATATCATATGTATACATGCATTTAGCTACATCAATATATTTCGGTTTCCATTTGATAGACCCAACATTTGAATCGGCACATAATTAGTATTAAATCTATACAGTTTGGCCATTAACCAAGTATGTTGGACCCACAACAATTTAACATTATTGATGAGTTTCCCCATTTCATCATTTGTAGTTTGTCTTTAACTAAGACTATATTCAAAGTTTTGAAGTGAAAGTGAAACTATAACTATTAAAGTAACAAATGGCTAAACCTAATCCTTGATACTTAAAGACTTGAATTGAATTTAAAGTGAGTGACCAGAGAAACCTGAGAGAGAGAGAGAGAGCGGGAGAGATGCATAAAGGAGCCAAGGTCACTCTAGTCAGTCGAAATGGTGAACTTTTTTATCAGCAAATAAGCCCATAGAGGGCAGGGAATATATGTATATGAAACATTAATTAGCTATTATAATCCTTAAAGTTTCTTCAATCTCCTAAATGATATTTAAATGGTGTGCCAATGGTGCTTGCTATCGCGACAATATAATCCAGATAATCCAAATTACAATTAATTAATGAAAGTGGTCGGCATGTGGTTTTAACAAGACGGTGCCAAATGCCATACTGCCTGAGAAACAATTCAATTACTGCACATGAGTTCCTAGTTGAGTAATTTTGCATTTCGGTGATCAGAATTGAAATACAGATAAGATATCTGGTTATAAGTCTAAGTAAACTGCTGCTCACCTGTTGATATTATCAACTGGATTATTTTATAAAATGGATACGCGACTTCTATCTGACTGTTAGTAAAATTAATTACAATTTCATCATTAGATGAAGATTAAAACTCATTATGCAAAAATTCAATTAGAAAAGAGAAAAATGTACACAGCTTGAGGAAATCAAATTTTACAACTCCCGCAGCGTTAATTGAAGATTCCTCAATCAAAATGAAATGAGAGTGAAAAGAAAAGCAAAAAAAAAAAAAAAAATACAGAAAACAGAAATGCCAACTCGTTAAGCCATTAAACCAAGGCAAATTTGATGTTGGAACCCTTTTTCCCTCAGAGCGAGAGGAGAGGAGGAAGCGAAAGCATAAGCGCAAAGGAGAGAAAAAGAATCCTGAAAGTGAAGTAAACAGGAAGTAAGGGGCATACTGTCAGATCAGCAAGCAGCAAGCTGAAAGCTATTAAGACATAAAACATTTTCCAACACCTTCTCGAAGAAATGCAGGGGCAGGGGCAGGGTCAAAGGGGAGAGACACGCACTTACTCACGCAAAAACGGCACGGGCCAAAGCAACAAAATGAAATGAAATGTTTCTAATTCAAGGCAACGCATTTCAAATGTAATGGAAATGCTAAAAAAAGGCGACTGAAAAGAAATAACACAAGCACAAACGGCACGCCCATTCGACAAGCAGTGTGCCCCCTCCCGGGCCTGTTTGCTGCCGTTGACAGTTTTTCGACGAAGGATGGCCAGGACATGCGTCACTGGGTGTGTCGCTTCCGTCATTGCCCTGCTCGCAACACTTTCCGCTCTTATTTATAATATGAACAATTTCCTTAGCTTTCCACTGCTGCTGCTGCTGCTGCTGCTTCTGCCTTCTTTTGAATCTCTGCCACTTTTGAGTCAAAAATGCACTTCAGAAACTTTTCAATTTGAACAAAAAGGAACGCAGAGAGCACCGAAGAAAATGAGGAAAAAAAAAATTACCCGAAAAATGCTCAGATTCGTTTAGATTCGTTGTGCTGTCCTTGTCGCTAATGACAATACACTTGTGTTAGTGTTTGAGGGAGACGACCAAGAAGTTGTCTCGGTGTATGTGTGTGGGTGTGTTGGTGTGCGTGCATTTACGCTGCTTACTTATTTGATTTACGTTTCATTTCCGGCTGCCATATGCTGCCTGGCAAGCGATTTCAGTGAAGTAAGAGACGACGGCGGTGTTTTAGTTTTTGGAGAGCAAATGCTACATACATACATACATATGTACATATAGATCTACTTATATGGCACTAAGAGCTAACCCACCTCATTCCGCCCTCTCTCACTCTTCCCACACACGTTATGCAATTATAACTTTTGTCGTTAGCAACTTTAAGCAACTTTAAACGTAAATTGCCGCCATGAAGTAGCTTTTGGCGCACACACTCTCAAGTACAACCAAACACATCCTCTTTCACACACACAGAGAGAGAGAGAGAAAATCACACACTCACACATACACACACTCTCATACTAAACGTTATAGTTTGTTGTCGGCTTTAGCGCAAAGTGTGTGAAAGGTGTTTTATTGAATTAAGTGGGTTTAACAGGATTTCTATAATGCCAGAGCTACGCTACGCTACGCCGACTGCCGACAGCCCAGCATGTATATATATGTATATATTTATTGTAACTACAGTTCTCTCACTCTATATGTGTGTGTGTGTGTGTGTGAGTGTGTATATGTGCTGGGAGGTCTGCATTGAAATGAGTTTGTCAGAACCAAAGCAACAACAACAACAACTATGGCAACTACTGTGAATGTGGCATTTTTGGTTAAACTTTTTCAACATAATGCATATTTTATTTAATTTTTATGAGAGTTACCAATCTCTCCGCCAGTTACCCTCCCATCCCACCTCTCTGCCCATTCGCAAAAAAAGCGCAAATGTTGATGGGCTAACCAGGTGAGGTGAGCTGAGCTGAGCTGAGCTGAGCAGAGTTGAGGTAAGTGCGAGTGTGAGTGGAGTGAAACGTAACGTAACAGTTTTGCGAATTGTTGTAAATTGTTTGCCAACAGTCAAGTGGCATGGAATTGTTATGCAAATCGGAATGGAGATGAAGGCATTACCAATTCGTAATTTTCGACAATGAGTCAAAGCGTAGCTAGTATGCTTGCCAAAGATTTCTGTTGCATACCGCAAAGAGCAATGGAATTCGCAAAAAGCTCTTATCAAAATAGTACCATAAATCATTAGAGTTTGACCAAAATTTTAAAATGGTTGACTTAATACCTAACAACTTCTATTATTAACTGACTTTGCTAGGAACTCTAATATTGTAAGCTTTGCCTGCTTCTTCTCGACTTATTTAGTTGTAATTTCCAACTAGTTTTGGTCAAAGACAGCAGCAAAGTGTGTTGATAATGTTGCATAAATATAGCTAAAAGTAGGTATGAAATATTTATTTGTCCGGATAGTTCTGCTCGTTATTGATGCATCTAGCTTGTTTTTGAGCTTTTCCGATGAAAGGAATGGGGTTTTTTCGCTTCTCTCGAGATGACCTGGTCAAATTTTGATGTTGTGGCACGTTTTCGACCTCGATTTTCTTGTTTATAATGAATAGCTGAAAACACTTTTCTTTTTGAGCAATTCATTAATTCTGCGATTTCTGCCATTGAACGGTTTTTTATTTTTTTCATGATTTCCTTTTCTTCCTCTGAGGAGCGAGTGCCACGACCCATACTGCATATAATGTTAATAAATTAAAACAGAAATCACAACCAATTCTAATGGATATTAAATACCTTTGATTTAGAATATTAAAATAAAACCAAAAATTAACTTTTATGAGATCTAAAATGTTTTAGACGTGAAAAATCCTGAGCGTTTCTATTTTTTTTTTTCAACCGAAACACGATGTAGTTCTACTAAAAAGCGTATAGAAGAAAAAGTTTCGCCAAAATCGGTGTAAAAAGAAATGAAAATAACATTCTTTAACACTGATTTTCAGGCTGAATAAATTCACCAACACTGGAAAAAATGATTTCAAAAGAAAAAAAGGTTGCCGTTTCTATTATTTCTGCCAAGACTGTATATTCAATAATTATTTTGGTTAAAAGTTTTAGCTTAATATGTGACAACAAGAAAGCAATTTAAATTTTTGTTGAAATGTTTCAAAATACTGGTGCGATTGCACTTTAAGTTGATTAATATTTGCTGATGTTTTCATCTCATGGCTCAAACAACATGACCACATACACGCTTCCGACCATAAATGCATCCGAAAAGGATACCGATATGTTTCACTGTTGAGCATTATTAATATGAAAGCATTTTTTCTGTCTCCTTGCCCCCAAAACCAACCAACTAGCTAACCCAACCCTTCTGCCCCTCCTTCCGTCAATAGCCAACATTCAACATTCATCAAACTAAACCTCTTGTTACCCATTCCCCAGCATTTTATTTAGTTTTCCCTTGTCCACACACAAAGAGAAAAAAAGAGAGATAGAGAGAGAGAGTGAGGAAAATGAAAAACCGCGCGCGTGTTGCATGCAAAACTCATTTCCATCGCTGGAGCGCTTAAAAGACCGCACAAGTGCAGTTATTTCTCATGTTCTGCTCAGTCCAGTCCAGTCCCCTCCTCTCACAGCTGTGTTGGCCCTTCATTTTTACATGACGGAGTCCATCAAAATGACTGCCACTCGAAATTAGGCAAATGGCCAACAATTAAACATGTGATTCCTTCATGTTTTACATTTAGCTTGAAGGCGCTGGGCAATTTGGTTCACTCTCACTTTACCCATTTGATTTTTTACCCATTTTCTCTGCTTTCTGTGTGTAAATATTAATAAGCCATTTAACTGCCACAACACGTTGATGCATGGCAGTCAATTGGGCTTGAAATAGCTTGAAATTGTTTGCTTAATAAACGCCATTCATCAAATCGACACGTTTTTCTGAGAGCTTTTCATGCTGCCCCCCTCGTGATCGCGGCAAACACGCAAAGTTCAACCCCTTTGACAAATGCAGGTCAAGAGCTGTTGGCCAGAATACGTCGCTTCACGCAAGAGCTAAGAGCTAAGAGAAGGGTTAGGGGTTTAAGGACCTTAACTTATGATTTTATTTATTTCATTAAACACCAAAATGGAAACAGGAATGGGAGGTAGGAAAGGTAATCCCTTTGGATCGATATTCTTTCGGGGTCATGATCGTGCATCAATCGGAGTTAATTTGCCACATGCGGCGCCGCAATTGCCCCACTCTGACTTCGGCATTTGCATTCAATTTTCTTTGTTTGAGCCGTAATTGATGTCGAGTGCACCCTTAACGGAAGGCGAATAATGAAAAAAGAAAGCAAAAAACAATATAAATATTAATGCTATTTGCTTAACAATTCAATTTGGGAATGGGAATGGGTAAAGAGTGACTGAAGGAACACTTGGCCCATTCACACGAGGCCAGACAGCATCAACGGGATGTCGCATATTAATCAGAACTGAGTATATATGTATATGTATCGGCTGGGCCTATGTAAAAGGTGCGTCCAGCCAATCTATCTGCCATTGCACTCTGGGCGGGCCCCTTTTTCTCATATTTTTTTTTTTTTTTTCCGAGGGGTTGTACTTGTTTTTAGGCTGTAAGCCGCTGGAAATACTTTAATCCACTTCACTGTGAGACTGAAATTACAAACACACTCACTCACTCATTCAGACTCACTCGCTCAAAGAGCAACCACCGAAAATGTTGCATCAAAGGGCAAAGGGGGGAAACGGAATGGGACGAGCCATTCAAATTGGCTGCTATCGCAATTATTCATACAGCGGCGACATTCATAAAATGTCGCGCAAGTGGCAGACCAACCCAGCCGGGGAAAGACACACGCACACACACACACATACACACTCAGATAAACATATACATACATATGTAGAGTAGTTTCATTCTTGCACAGTCTACCGGACTGATGTCACTTTGACAGTTGAAACACAAATGCAATTATCACTTTATTTTAAACGATTTATGTGCAACACGGCAGTGTACAGAACCCGAACCGAACCAAACCAAACCAAACCAAACCGAACCGAACAACTGGACAATTGGACATCCAGAACTAGCAGGACATGGACATGGACATGACAACGACGACAGCAACAACGGCAAACGGAAACGGAAATGTGAATGGCAACAAGCGCCGCACACACACACACACAGCAGCTCTACGGATGAGGATGACCAGTATCTGCTGGGACAAACGATAGCCAAAAGGTGTGTGCCAACTGTACAACAGAAATCACATTTCAATTTATTGCTAGTTTTTCTAATCAAAAACAAAAAAACGAACCATTCAATTTGTATCAAAGATTAAATCAGCCATTAGAACTCTGATTTATATGCTTACAAAGACAACAACTAAATTGGCAATATATTTTAAACTATTTTGTGTAAATACTAGCAATCAGAAGACTAATTAATGGTTTTTATCAAAAAGTGTAGTGATAAGTTGACAATTGTTGATAACATTGCTAGTAATTTTTCTTACCAAGCCCTAAAGAAAAGACTTGGTTATCTTAATTCGGTAATGTCTACCATTGGCTTTGGGCCAAATTTGATTGATAATAACTTCTAACGACATCTCTCGAGAGTATAGAGCATCTCTGTCTAAGACTTTTGGGAGTAGAAGCCAAGTTTGTTTGGTTTCAAGAAATGAGCAATGAAATGAAAAATCTATGATTAATTTTTTGACACTTTCTTATATATTTTCTTTGAAATTTATATGAAACGCGCATATTACGTAATGGATTCCCTGGCGCATTAGTTGTGTATCAAATTGAAAGCAATTTTGACCCATTACCCTCATCAATGGACAGTTGGACGGTTTGAATTATCCAATAGTTTTTATCGCCAATTTCATCTCTATCCCTTCTGCTCTCGAATTTCCTAATGCGCTTTGTTCGTCCAATTGCAACAGATTTTTTTTTTCATATAAGTATTCAGATTTTTTCATAGTTTTTTGCCTTATTGAAATTGACAGAAGGTTAATGGCTTTGAATGACGGCTGAGCGGTAGAGTCAGCAATTTGCCACCCCGCTGGGCAGGGCACCACATGACAGCGATTCGGAGCAGCCGCTTAGCCCTAAGCGGGCCCAAGTTGCATTGAGCGAGACCGAGACAGAGAGATTTGCGATAAAAAATGATTGCACATGTGAGTGTTTGGCTGAAAATTGCAACATTTGCGGCATGAAAATATATATGAGGAGGCAGAAAAGAAAACGAAACGAATATCAACTCAACTCAACTCAGCTGAACTGAACTCTACAAAATTCGTAACAAAGCAAGGGGGCAGAGGCAGATAAGGCAGAGGGGTGATTCCTGCTCTAGATTTACACTTGCCGCCGACCAAGCTTTGGCGGGTTATCAGTGTCCTCGGCCATAAATCACTGTCAAGTGTCATTCGCCCTCGAAGCGGCGGCGGCTCTATAGCATCCTTTATCCTGCGCCCGTCGTTCGACAGCCAAGTGAAGCAAACTTTTTCAAACACACACACACACACGCACACATAGAGAGCTAGAATGTGGAATCAACTTACCACTAACATGTGCCCGGGAGCAAAAAGGTGCAACACCGGAAACTGCTGCAGCAGCCACTCAACGCGTCCAGCAAAAGATACAACACTGGATGTAGAGAAAAAAAAAAAAAACATAAAACTCTGTAGAACAAAAAAGAAGCGAAAAGTTGCTAATTAAACTTTGTGCTTGCCGGGAGCCATGAACTTTAGACCCCCCAAAGGGCAGGGCCAATGTTTGTCCGATGCAACGAAAGTGTTATCCCCAATGCCGCCGTTTCCCCGCTCCACTCTCTCTCCCTCTCTCTCTCTCTCTCTCTCATTGCAGGAGCTGCACGCTCGCATTCGTCATGCATTGGTTAACATTTCGTTACGCTGTCAATGTCATAACCGCAAAGCGAGTCCTGCCTCCTGTGTGTGTGTGTGTGTTGTCTCTACATCCTTGCCAGCTCACCCCAACCCACTCCACCCTAGTCTTCCAGCTTGCCATGGCTAATTTCCGCTATTGTTCATAATTTTTATTGCGCTTGTTGCGAATTAGTTTCGGTTTCGCTTGGTGCTTCCCTTGCTGCTTTTGCCCCTGCTCCAGTTCTCGCTCTTGTTGCAATTTTTTGCAATTTAAAATTTGTTATAATTGCGGCCGACTTCTCATTTCGTCCTTATTCGGGGGTTGCAACTCCAGTGAAAGGCGTTGACAACGGCCTGCGATTAACATGATTGCCAACATGACTTTGCCCGAGGGGTGAGTTCCCGGTCTCGAGCTCGGGATGCGCCTATCGAACCCATGTTATATTGGTGGGTGTAAATACATTTCATATTTATGTGCAATGCAATTAAAATGCCTGCCCAGTGCATAGGGAAGTGCTATGTCAGTGGTGGGGGGGAACAGGCAGCAGGTACTTGGACGAACAATTTTATAATTTATTTGCCTCAATGCGGTTGCAATGTTTGCTATCGATTGAGTTCAGGAATTTGCGTGTAATAAATGCTATGTTGAATGAATCTATTTAGCATTGATTTGTAATTAAAGCGGAAAAAATTATTATGCCTATCTTAATAAAAGCGACTTTCATAGGAATCCATAGAACAAAAGCATAAAATTTGGAATTCTCAAAGATTCTCTAACAGATTGAGAAGAACTTTTTGTTTTTGCTTTGGGCCAAATACATTGAAGTTCTAACTTAGTTACATAGTACAAACTCTGTAACTGTGAGTAATGTTTGGTACAGTTAACAGTAAAAATAAACATACGAATAGGCAGAGACTTTTGCTTGGAGACTAGTCAGGATTTTCAGCGCAATGTTAAGAAACTCCCTCCTCTCTCTTATTCAGTCGTTATCTATTTACAATCTGTAACTTGAACTTAAGAAGTGTTTAGTTTTCAGGCAATGTTATGTTATATATTCGAGAACTAAAATCATTCTGCAGGATAACATTCGGTTAATTTACAGGGAGAATATTCGAAG
Source organism: Drosophila nebulosa (assembly GCA_024703675.1). Taxonomy (NCBI): domain Eukaryota; kingdom Metazoa; phylum Arthropoda; class Insecta; order Diptera; family Drosophilidae; genus Drosophila; species Drosophila nebulosa. The sequence continues at coordinate 6,077,615 of JANFPS010000007.1, read as the reverse complement.
GCAGATATTATATCTGTTAAAGGCCAAAGGGTATAATTTTAATGTCTAACATTCGAGAAAACAAATCGTTATGTTAAAAGAGACAACTTCGAACAATGTAGCAGGCGACCAACTTTCGAAATAATGCTAAGTTCTAACGGGGATTATGTTGAGCCACATTCGAGTGAACTGTTAAATGAAGACGGGGTTGATGTTACGCGTTTCACATTATAACATTTCCACGCGACAGTGACAACGTTAAGGGGACTAAGTCTAACATTTTAATGTGAGACGCTGTTACAAGCTAGACCCCATTAACAGGCTCTGTGGACGTCATGGGGAAACCAATGTTAGGGTCATACAAAACAGCAGTGTTAAGGCTTACAGACAGAAGTCCTCAATGTTCGATTCAATTTTACGGGGAGTTGATGTAGTGGGCTAACATCCGAAACATCGAATGTTAAAGTCAAATGGGATAAATGTTGGGCTACAATGTCTATAACAATTACAGTTTCATGTTACAATCAATCGGAATTGATGTTATATTTGATTTCAAAGGACTAAATAGGGCTATCTAAGTGTGAGGAGCTCTTGTTATGTTTTGCTTCATAAACATTCTGAACAATGGTTAAAAACTTATAACAACAACAAATTTGATTATTATTTTTAATATCGGGTCATAGATAGTTAAGTTGTTTAGTAGATAAGATAAACATAAATGCTACATATGTATATAGAAATTTCTAATCTACATTGAACATATTCATATCTAATTGACTTTGGGGAGCTACATTATTTTTATTAAACTTTTGTTTTAAAACCAACTCGAGGTAATGGAAATATATTGTTTTTACAGTTTCATTGACAACTAGAAAGAAAACTCAAACTCCATAAGGAAAATGATAAGTCCACCAACGTTTCACAGCATTTAAAAACCCAAACTTGAGTGGCAGTTCCTCGGCAGTTCCATTCTCAATACGTTTGCATGTTGTGGAGGTCGTGTTCTCTTATCAGTTGCTCAGAGCTCTGTGGTAAGACCAACTCCATTCGGAGTAAGTGGTGAGTTTCGGAGTTTATCCTTGCCGCTCTTTCTCTCTTACGCTCGCTCTCTTTCGGCTCTGTCGCTGGCCTCATTGATAGGACCAACCGAATGGTCCACCCGCGCACAAATCTAGGCAACACTCTGCAAGCAACGAAACGACATCACGACACTTCGTTTCTAGTCGTGGTGGAAATGTTTCTATCACGAAGCCAAACGAAGCAAAGCATTGCTGCCGTTACTGCTGCCTCTGCCTCTGTCGCTGCTGCCACTGCCACTGCCAGTGGCACGTCTCTGATGAGCTGGGAATTTATTTGTGCAAAAAACGAATACGCTTCAGTTTCGTGTTTGTTGTGCGCTCGTAAGGATGTGTCCGCTGTCGATGCCGGGCGTCGTGCCGTCGCGTCGCGTGAACGTTCAGCAATTTTGTGTGCCCCAGCCGAAGTTAAAGGCGAGCAAGTCAAGCCAGTCAAGCAATCAAGCCAAAGGCCTCGGGGCAAAGTGTCTAAAGTGAATGATAACAACAAGCAGCAGCAACAAAAGAAGAAAGAAAGCAAAAAAAAAAATAAGTGAAATGAATCAGCAAGTGAATGCAGTGTTAAGTTTTTGTTTGTGTTGTGCATTGTCATCGTTTCAAACAGCCGAAAGACAACCCACATCGTCTCCTAATCACATGGACCAGTTCTGAATCAACAGACAAAGGTGCCTCTCCATACATCAAATATTCTCTCATAAATATGCAATCCAAATGGTGCCCTAGACTCTAGGCTACATTTTTGAGGTGCTTGCTGCATTTCAATTCAATTCAACGATTAAATTTTCAAAAGTTTTCAAATATCAAAATTCAAAGCTTTGACTAGAGTTTTGCTTAAATGCTTAATAATCGTATGCTTTTTGCCTGGCATCGGATAAATGGATGGGGGCAGTGGCTGCTGGCTGGTTTTAAATAGAATTCCAAACTCGTTCTCTCGTTGCCGACATATTTTGCATATTTGGGGGTATTCTGCCTTTGGGCTAAGCCAACTTTTTGCCTGCCATTCCGCTCGATTTGACCCACTTTGAAAAAGGATTTTCGCTTTCAATTTATGTGTGGGTGTGTGTGCCGACGTTCGTGGATCAAACTACTTAAATGCGGGTAGCAAAAGCAAAACGTAGCCCATTTAGGTCCATCTTTGAGTTAATTAGTTTAATTAGTATTTGGTCGGCTCTTTTGCCTCAAGAAACAAAAGAAAAACCAAAAAATTGGTTTGACATTTTGTAAAAAAGACTTTAAAACTTTGGAAATTTCGCCGACCCAAGCTAATGGCCAACACATTATTGTTAAGCGCACATCTAGAGAAATGAGAGAAAAAGGACCTCGATCAACTGCATGTGCCATTTAACAAACACTAAGCGCACGCCGGCAGTGAATGAACCCTTTGCGCCATTTTTCTTAATTTCACTTTCCATTCTTTTGGCTGCCGCTCTTCATTCAATTGCCCCAAATGTATATATATATATATATATACTTTTCCAGTTGCCATTTGGTCGGGCAATAAAAGCGGCCAACTGGGCTTAAGACATTTCGTCGGCCCCTAAATGGGCAACAATAACAACAGCAACAACAACAATACGAATGGCAATCAATGCCCAGCCAGGCTCAAGTGAAAGAAAACTAAAATAAATTTATTTACTTTGCCACTAAATTTGCGCTGATTTTTGTTGTTGCCGCTGTCAGGGTCGTCGCTTATGGTCTCGGTCTTTGCCCTACTCAAAAATGTTTGTCAACAAACGCAACGAAGCGCAAAAATGGTTCAAAGTTGCCATTGGAACTAGGACCAAAACCAAGAACAAGACGAAGACCAAGATCCAGGACCCAGAACCACAAACACAATCAAAATAAGATGGCAATCCAGCTTGCCGTCTGCCACTGCCACTTCTTGTGCGAGTTGTTTGTTTGTTTGTTTGTGCAACCTTCAGCCATATTTTGTCCAAGTGTGCCACGTCCGGTTTTGGGTTGCCCCAACTATTTTAAAATTTGCGGCACGTGTCCAAATTGCAAACATCAGCAAATAATAAATTCATTGTAAGCTGCATGTGCCTCGCACCAAAACTAAGCTGCACTCTCCGGCTCCATCTCCCTTTTCGACTCCTACTTTCCGAAGAAAACCAAGGTCCAAACAAGATTACTTGAGTGTAGTTTGGTGTGACCTTTTGCCATCTTGGCTGGCTTGGTTTAGTTTTTTGTTTGCTTACAAAATGATTAAACAGCCATTAGACTATGTGAGTGGCATGCCATAAATCCAAATGCAGAATTAGGACGCGTGCGACGAGCCCAAAAAGAAAGAGTATAAAATAATTTCATGGTGCCAGAATTGCAATTGTTTTTGCTTTGTTATTATTGTTGTTTTTTGGTTTCTGTGTGTGTGTGTGTGTGTGCATTTCATATTGTTGTTATGCAGTGCGCCAACACTCGAGCCACGCTCTGCCTGCAACAGTAAGTTGCAGCTGCACTTGAGGAGTGCAGCACTACGGCAGCAGAACTATTGTAAAATGTCTAGCATTATAATCTACAACCAGTGGCGCCACCAAAAAGGGCGCCGCCAAATGACTACATATATGTGCCTTTTGCTAAAGCCAAGTTTTTTTTCTCTCCTTTGATCTCATAACGTATACATTTTTATATCACGGATAGGAAAGAGATAAGAAGAAACTAAAAGAACTTCTGAACAGCTATAGTTATTGTTTATTTCAAATAAAACATATTTTTTGTGACTCAGATTATTAATTGACTTTTGACTTTATCAGATATAAGAATTAAAAAATTTAAGCCCGATTTTAATGATCTTTGCTTTTGAGATCCTATTAAAAATATTGGCAATTTTAATTCCCAATCTTGGTTTAGAAAAGATAATTCTGCAACAAACATTTAAAAGATAGTCTTAAATTTCAGAAGTTTTACTCACGAATTTCTATTTGTATGCACTGCTCTTTTCGTTCCCTAATTAAGTTAGTTAAAGCTATCAGAAAGAAAAAGTTAACTTTGCAAAACAAAAACCCCCCCTTGGCTGGCACGTCCATGTGTGCTTTTAGAAGTGCATTAAGTGTGTAAGAGCAACAGGGAAAGCGCACAAGAAACAGAGACAGAGACATACTTAGTGTGTGTGTATACACATTTGTCTATTGCACTCACTTGACACGTGTTTTCTAGCTCTAAGCATACTCTTAAGCCTTGTTGTTGTTATTGTTATTGTTAGAAAGTAAAGTCCTACCATCATAGATAAAACAAAAGCATTGACCTGTATCTCAAATTTATAAAATGGAAAACAAATGAAGACACCATTGCAAAGAACTAAAGGTAATTATAAATTTAAAACAAGACAAGTAAGACGAGAGACAAAACAAGAAAGAAAGAAAGAGCCAACAGCAACTTACAAAAATTGAGTCTCAAAAACTTAAAAAGAGAATCCAAAGAAAATTCCAATCAAAAAAGAACCGAGGTCACTCCCGATTAACAAGTTTTCCCTACAGACACCATGGAAAAGGGAAATTCCATGGTCTGTTAATTAACCAACTTTCACAGAAGTTTTGCATTTCAGGTTTCTATTTATTAGCTTGCATTTATTATATGTCAAAGCATTTAATTTTGTTTTCTCTTTTGCTACCTTCTCTTCCACCTACATTTGCTAACTAATCCTTGTTACATTTTTCCAGTTTTTCATTTTATTTCCTGCTGCCATGTATTTTGCGTTATTTATTTATGCATTTGCGTTTTACTCTTTACCTCTCTCTCTCTCTCTCTCTCTCTCTTTCTCTAAAAAGGTAGAGAAAGATGTCACTGGCGCTGTTTTGCTGTCTTAATTCATTTTTTATTTCAACGTAACTAAGCAGTAAATTACAACTGCAACTGCTGTTGCTGCCGTTGCCGTTGCTGTTCCTGTTCCATCCTGTTGCTGTTGTTACTTGTGTCCTGTGTGCATATTTTGTGTGTTTGCAGCTTTTTCTACACTATTCCCCAGCTGCTTATTTCTTTACCATATTTTTCTGTGCTGTGCTATTTTTCACGTTTTTTTTTTTTTAAGTTTTTTTTTTACCCATTGCTAGCCATTCTTTTTGTTCTTGTTGTCATAACTGTTGGCCAAATCGGCTTCTCACATTTTTGCTACTTAGTCACCTGTCCTGTTGTGTGATGCAGTGGCGCATAAAAGCGGCTCGGAAAAGTCTAATGAAAATGGACAGCAAATGCATTGCACTTGCACATTGCGGAAAAATTGACGGAAATGTCCAAGGGACGCACTTTAATTGCTCCCGTACCATACACACTTCTATATGGCTTACTCGCCCTGTCAACCAAGAACAGGGTGACCAGTCATTAGGCAGTCATTGGGTGGCAGCTGGAGGTGGAACTTGTTGAGTACTAGTGGCTGGTTTTGTTGTCTTGAGGGTCTTTGCTTTGGCCAGATCAGGGTTGGGGGCAATTGTCGTTAAGGTGCTTAAGTGTAAGGCGTTGACTATTTTCAGGGCGCTTACCTTTGCCTTTGCCTTTGCCCTTCTCTCTTTTGCTCCCTTCATTTGTTTGGCTATTAGTGGGCTTCGTTGGCCAATGTCTTTATTTGGATTGGCAAGTTGTTGTTGTTGCTGGTTATAGCTGTTAGCTAATGATGGGGAGTTACCTGAAAATAAACTTTCTATTAGGGTCATTAGTAGTCAAGGATTATGCACAAGAATTTCCATTCATTTTTGTGTGGAAAAACACTGAGACATTTTTTATTACTTTTCAAATGAACAAGGCAAAAGTTAAACAGTCGAAAAGTGCAAAAGAGTAGACTTTAATACAAATATATATTTATTATGACGAAAAATCCAACTTACCGACTTATATTAATGCCATTTTTAAGTCTGCAACAACCCACACACACACTCACACACACCTGCAGAAAAACTTATTTATAAAAACTCGTTTTGTGCTGCCAAAAACAACACAGAAACTCACACACATTCACATGTGGGTAAGGATTTCATCCTGTCGACAGTGAAAAACCCCAACATGTTTTTCCACACGTAAACCAAGGGTTCTTGTAATATGTAAAATAACTTCAATTACCAGCTTCATGTTGGCCAACACTTACAGTAGCAACAAAATTTGCTCTTGCCATTGTATACTATAGTAATTGTTGTTGTTGTTGTGCCCGATGAAATTAAAGAATAAAGCCAAAACAGCAAAAACCAAACCAGCCCACACATTCACCTATATTCAACCACACACACATACTCCCCCTTTCCCTAACATACAATGTGGTGGCGGGGTCCTTCAGAATTGTATTGCATTGTAGTCAACAAATTTTTCCTAAAACTATTACACAGGTAGTTATTGTGCACCTGTGTAATAGTTTTAGGAAAAATTTGTTTGCATTTACCTTTCTACTGATAAAATTAAATGCATTGTTAAAGTGTTTTAAAATTTGAATAAGGAAAAGCTTAGGACGATTTATGGAAATATGAGAGTTTTCAGTTCCCATCAACCCATTATTTTTTTATTGAGCAGAGGAAATAGGAAATCATTATTAAACTTATTCATCTAACCGCTGTAAATGATTTTGTTGACTTTTCACATTTAATGGAAGTTTTATTTTAAGGAAAACTTCTTTTTGCCCTCTGTTAAATTTAAAGTGGTTCTTTGAGAGTTTGTAGAGATTAGAGAAATAAATGTACAAATTGTTAAACTTTTTAGACCCTTGCAGAGAAGATTGAAAAAAGAGTCCTTTTAAGAACAAATTTAATGTTTCTCAAGTTTTTTTTATGCAAATATTTGTAAGAATAGGACTACCATATCATATAGCTGCCATAGCAGCGATCGGTCAAAAGAAAAAGTTTTAATGAGCAAAACTTCTTTGTTTCTTAATATTTTCAAACTAAACTCGCTCCAAAAATTTGGTAAGGATCATTCCACTATGTTTTAAAAAGTCCAAAGGAACAAATAAACCAAAAATGTTCCCATGAAAAAAAAAGTTTATTATTGTTAACCAAAAGTTTTGTGCTAAGATCTTTTTTTTGGTATATTTATTGCGAAGTTTTTTTCTTAATGTTCAAGGTCTATAAGGGAATACAAAAACAAGTTAACTTTTTTAATGCTTTTTAAATGTCCTGGACACACTTTCTACTAATATATTGTTACCTTCAATTTATGATTTATGAATCAAGTTAATTACCGAAATTAACCTTCTTGTAGTTTTTTTTCCCATTATAAGAGGACCTCAAATGCCTGAGTTTTATATATTAAAATTTCTCCAACTGAAATCTATGCCGTGTATTTGTTATGTAAATAATTCTTTACTTTTTCTGACACTATTGATCAACTGCCAATAAAAAATCATAAATCGTCTCGTCGATATGATAGACTTAATTGAAGTGAAATTTATTTTCTCAAGTGCCCTAATAAAATGATTAAATTAAGGGAGTGACACAATTTGTATGCTACTTTTGCCACTTTTGGTGGCAGTAACAAATTTCTAGATTAAATTTTTTTATAGCAACAAAATGAAAGTGCAAGAAACAAAAGAGGGGGGCAGCAGCAGCAAGAGCAGTAGCGGCAGCGGCAGTCTGCAGTAAAACACATTAAAAACAAAGTTGTTTTTTTTTTGCCCTTGGTTTCTTTTTTTTATTTTTGTAACTTTTTTTTTTGTGTGTTTTTTGTTAAAAGCAACCACAACATTTACGTCATGTGCAGTGAGCGTCAGTTGTTGGGTGCTGGCAAAAGTTGCAAGCAGTAACTCGGCTTTCAACTTAAAGCCATGGTCGGTGGCACTCTCACTTGCAATGGGATTTTTTTTTTTTTTTTTTTTGTGTTAGTTTTATAGTCAAAAGTCAGAATGTTTTAAGCAGCAGGAACGATCGCCGCTTGCTGGCACATGTTGTAAATGCTGCCGCATTTAATGTATCCAACCCACTCTTGGATCCCTGACAGCTCCGCGGCACCCTTAGACCTTACTCTGCTGTATGCCGTTGTTGTGGTCGTGGCGCATTTCACTTTTATGTTGGCGCATCTAAGGGAACTTTTATGCTCCGCCCAATCTCTCACTCTCACTGTTTCGTCTCTGGTTCTGGCTGGTTGTGGCCCCTTTTGCCACATTAGTTTCACTGTGGCTACCACCAGCAGAGATTTCACTTCATTTTATGTTGTCAGACTTCCGAGCTGGGCCGCTGTTGTTGTTATAAAAATGCCAAATTCATTTTCCGCACACACACATACAAACATGTGCACATGCAGAGTGTTTATGTGTCCCCGCTGGTATGTCCTGGCATCCCTTGTTAACTTGAAGCAGCCGTAAATGCAGCACAACATCCTTTTATTTTATTATCAAGCGAATATTAAATAAATAATAATAATATATATTCCATTAACCAATTCCCTCTTCGTTTTGCAGCTCAAAATACAATGATCACCTGAGGCTAAGAGCAAACAGCAACTAACTAAACCAACTAACTAACTAACTAGTACAACAACTTACAAAACCAACGCAATTTCAATTGGCTTCGAATTCAAATTCAAGCAATTTCATTGCGAAACAAATACCAAAATAAACCGAAAGCATTAGCAAATACCGCAACGCAAACCACCGCAACAAATTTCATTTCAATTAACAAAAAGTAAATAAACAACAACAACAATAACAACAAAGAAAAACAAAGCCACCAACAAAAAACATTTGAAAAGTAGCTACAAAATGACGCTGCGCATAACGGCCAAATCCCAATATCATCGTCGACAAATTATTTATGGCTTTGTGTTGCTCCTGACAATAGCCACAACGCCGTACATCCAAGCCGGACGTATATTTGGTAAGTTCATAATAATAAATATCTTAAAAACGACAATAAAAAATAAATAAAAATTTACTGAAAACTTTAAGTGGGAATTTCAAATTAAGCTTAGGACATTTTAATGATTTCATCGAGGAGTTCTATTCCTCAATGTGAGAAAAATGTATGAATATAAGAAAGAAATTTCATATTAGCTTTGTGAAACATGGGAGATATGGCACCAGATTTATTTAAATTCTAATCGTTTGATCCAAAAAATGAAATTTTTTCAGCTAAAATATACTTGCACTTGAATGCTTTTCATTACTCAACAGGTCATTAAGTTTTTTACCACTCTTGCGGCTGTCGTTTAAAATATAGAAAAGTTATCTTCAGCCTTAGTCTCGAGTATTTTCTGATGGTTTTAATGTCTTTTGAATTGCTTTGAAATTGACTCACGAATTTAAATTAAATGAGTTATAAAACTAACCACACGAAATGAGCAGCACATAAATGCACGTGCCATTTGCAGCAAGTGTACTGGCCTTGGCACAGTGAAGCTTTTGATATATGGCCAGCATAGATAGCACGAGCAAGACATTTTGACTCTAGGTGTGTGTGTGTCTAATTTATGATCAGTTCAAATATAATTTGTTAGTCTGTTGATAAATTGTTAAATATGTGCCAAAAAGTCGATTTAAACTGGCACCAGCAGTTTGCTTAAATATAACTGAAAATGATTAAAATTTTCTTTCTAAATGAAAAATTTTCTATATACTTATTTTTGATTTGAAACTTACCCTTTAAAACAAGACCGTCGGCAAGTATAATCTACTTAATTTTCTATCAGTTTTCTTTGGGTCTAATTAATGATCGCCGTTTTTGGCTAATGGAATTTTTAATGCAATACGCTGGACAAATTGGCAAATCATTTTCAAACTCCTCCCTTTTTATTTTTGAGCTTTTCTAGAGCCAAACTGCAGACGAGAAGGAACAGAGAGCGGCAGAGGCATTATCGCCTTCTGCTCATGTTATTTTCATATTAATTATAATTACAAAAGGTCGCTTTTTATGTGAGTTGTCGACATTGTTTACATTAATGAGGGATGCGAGGGGGCCCGCAAGACCTTTCTAATTCAAATACAAACAGAATCACACTTTCACCCACACCCACACTCAGACACACTTACTCACCCACTCAACCATCCAAACATGTATGTATTTTTGAAATTTCCCCTCTCTGGCTTTTCCGTTTTTTCTCTCTGATTGTTGTCTATGGGCTGGATTGTTTTTCCTTTTGTGGTTTTTCCTCTCATGTTTGTTTGTCTACTGTTGTAATGAAAATAATTACATTTCTTGTAATGTACTTCGCCTACAAATACAAAAAGAAACAAACGAAAATAAGGAAGGCAAATTATGTGGAAGGAGCCAAAGGAAGGAAATCGAGAACATGCACCCCAAGCCAATTAACTCACAAACAAAACTGTTTCGAGTGGGGTGGTCATAATTTATATTTCATTAGAGCGGCCATAACTAGTTTTGCCCAATTTCAAGTCAAACCGGTTGCTGTTGCTGTCTGCCACTACATAAACTGACTCTCCTAATTGCAGCACAAAAAACTAAAAATAAAAATAGAGAATGAAGAGAGAAAGCAGCAAACTAAAGAAAACTAAATAAAGGACAAAGGATACTTTTGTGTTGACACACATTTTCTGAAAAGCCTGTGATTGGGCTTTAAATGAGCGCATTTCTCTCATCCTTATGAACAATCAGTACAAAAAAAAAAACGTGTTGCCTGAAAACGCAAAAACAGGGTCGAAACAGGAGCGCATCGAAGGGGACTAAAATTTACTCTAGACACTTAATTTTCACCCCTTTTTCTCCCTAAATAACTTCTTTAGTTGCATCCCAAAAAGTATGCTACACTTTATTAATTGTGATTTCCTTTTCTTCAAGTGAACGTTAGAACAAGAATTATGTAATTTCTTCTTCTTCTCTTCTCGTTATTTTAAATGCCGCATCCATTTGGTTTTTTGCATTAAGCTTCCTTGCTTTAAAACTATTTGGCATTCCACTCGGAAGCTCTAAACGATTCAAAATTGTTGTCCATTTACGTTTTAAAAGGATTCGGAAACGAAAACAGGATATTCTGCTTCTGGTGTTTAAGACGATGCAAACTTCTAGCGTACTGTATTTTCCTTAGTAAAACTTTCTTTTGATTTCCTCTTATTTTGATGTTGATTTTATAGCAATTACCCCCGACTACGCTCATGCACCCACTCACACACACACAGAGAGTGCTACACGTAAACATAGCGGCACCAAAATAGAGAAAAAAAAATGGTGATTACCATTTCGTTGCTGCCCGTGTACCATGTCCACGTTCATGTCTGCGTCTGTGTCCGTGTCTGCAATGGCATTAGGTTTGCCAGTTGGCGGCGCTTTTTGTCAGGCATTTAAATGCCATCAACCAGTGCAGCAGCAAACAGAAAGGCAATAAAAAAAGCCACACACACACACACACACACATGCATACATACACATGTACACACATACACACTCAGATGTGAGAGCGAAAAGTTTTCGCGCTTGTTTGCTATAATTTCGATTGTTTTCACTGCATGAAAACGCAACAGCAGCGGCAGCGGCAGCTGAGGCAATGGCTGCCATTTCCCTGCAATTTTCATTTTATTGATGGTGCGACAATTGTTCTTGTTGGTGTTGTTGTTGTTATTGTTTTTGTGGCTGTGACAGCAAGAAGTTTGCTGCCACAACTGTGCACTTACATGAAAACCAAAATTATGCACTTTTCCCTTTCACTTTTACGCTTGCATTTTCGATTTTCTTTTACATTATTTCTCACCCTCTCTCCCCACTAAGTGAACAATCGCAAAACAAAAAGCAATACTATAAGCAGTTAAGATAGTCAACAAAAAATCATTGTGACCCGATTGTATTAGAGCTAAACATTACTCAACGTTTATTTTGTCGTTTTTTGGCTATACTTTCTCATGCCTATCACGTCGCTACTTTGAAATGATGTCAATTCCTTATGGCAATGGGATTAATAGTCTCAATTCGTGTAGTTCAGGAAGTTTTCTTAACTTTATCTAATAGAAAAGGCTAGATAATTTATTACGCATCGAAGTATCTACAGTTCTATTGTCCTTTACCAACTCTTGAAACATATTTGTCAATTAATGACTGTTATTTACGAGCATTTCCTTTTTAGAACTATGTTTTATAGTTTTTTATGATCTTATTCATTTAGTCTAGCGTAAAGCAAATGTTTGTTGCGTAATTTTTGGCTTATTCCCAGTTTCTGTAAATTCCATTAAGAGTAAGAAGAGGTAAGGAAGTTAGCATCTTAAGTGAAATCCTCAAGAACTGTCATAACTGTAACAGCAAACTTCACAATAAGCTTCAAATATATATCGATTGCCAGCACTTTGCCATCGAAAGTTGCTCTTTAAGATGAAAATTACTTTAGCAGAATTGCAGGTATTTTCGGTTGAAGGGCTCCTTTCGAGTTGTTTAAGTTTTATGTGCATGTTGAAGCCATAAAACATAAGACCCAAGATACTAACTCCATCAAATCAATAGGGTATCTCGGATGGGCTTGTCTTCTGGTTGTTTACCCTCGTCCCTTTGGCATCCCAATGAATAAGTCAGCAGGAGCAGCAGAAGGAACGGATGCTATGTAAGACAATATAAAGTCTCACTTGACTAGGCAATTTTTGCCATCGGATCTTTATTTATTGTGGCAACAATAATGGCATGTGTGTGCTGTTAGTCACCTGCTTCCCTTTTTTATCTACGTGTGTGTGTCTCTTCTCATGGCTCCTCCCCTCGTCTCTCCTCCTTCTTGGCTATTCTGACACATTTCTATTGAGGGCCAAGTCTGAAGAAAATAGCCCTAACATTAAGCGTAAATTGGTGAGTGGAATGTCCTTTCGTTTTGTTTGGCTATTAGCCGGCCTGAATGTCCTGACTTCCCTTTTTTCACACATATGCAATTACACCAGAAAGCACACACGCACACGCACACGCACTTACACACACACACACACACACTGAGCTACTGAAGTGTATTAAGAGCCGTTGGTTGTAGCACGTCGCAAATCGTTTGGCTTTCGTTTCCTTTTGTTTTTAAATTATTCATGCCATGCCTAAGAGCAAACAACAATTTTGGGGCTTCTCCTCGCATTCGCCCGCACCTCCCCCACGCCTAATCGCCATTCTTAGCGTTCTGTTTTCAGCTATCACACGCACTTTATATTCAGCTCATTACAACAATACCAAACAATTGGCGACATCAGTACAACAACAACAACAATGAAAAATGTACAAAGTTGTTGTGATTTTAATTTAGTGTAGGCGTCTCTGTCCTTGATATCCTTGACGTCCTTCAGTCGTCTGGCGTAATTTCTTTATTAGATTCATTATTGCGACCTCGAGCTAAAGTCTCTTCGCCCCGTTGGCAACGACAAGAAGCTGAAAAACAATTTCACAAATTAGTTTTCAGTTAAGCTGCCAACCAGTTGGACGACTAAAATAAATATTTTCTAAGTCTTACAAACATTCTGGCATTCCAATGAAAATTTGTAATGGAAAACTAAATATTTCCATTAGGTTAACTTGTGTGCAAGGAACGCTATTTTTTTTTCTTACGTTATTGGTAATAATCAATAAGTTATTGAATGAAACACCTTCAAATTGAAGGTGAATTTTGTGTCAGTTCAAACTATATTCTCCTGGAAAACTTGGTTTTAAGCGATTTTCTTACACAAATAAAAAATTTCGTAGATTTTAAAGCCACTCATCGAATTGATGCCGTAAACGAACATTATTTTCTGATAAATTTTGCAGTAAACAATATGAAACAACAAAACAAAAATGCAAAAAAGCTGTAAAATATATTTGTTTACGGGTCAAAAAATTCAATCATCATATATGTATATATAATTTATGGAGTCCAAAAAATATTGTTGGGTTTATTCTTCTCTCAATCAGAGAAATGCATCAAATTGTTTGTTTATTTTTTCTTTCGCTCCACTGTTTCCATTTTTTCATATGCCACAATGCGTTTGAACTCTGCACTTCCATACATACACACACACACACACACACCACACACATGCACACACACGTACACAAACATAAATATAGTTGTAGGAGTTGTGTATATCTTTGCTATTTTTTTCAGTTTACAGAATTTTATAAATGTTTAAACAAGTTTTAATTAGTTCTTAATTGAGTAAATGAACAATAAGCAAACATTTGTCGAAAAAACTCAACTATATTGATTGCCTTGTGCTTTGCACAATATAATATAATACTCGTAGCAAATAGAAAGCTCTAACTCAAATCTAAATCACATTCTGTATTCGATTTGAAATCCGTTCATATCCATTCGAATCCATAATTCGTTGTAAGTTTGCACACACCAGAAATGTGAAAGCAGTAAATAAAATTGCGGCATTTGTTTGGTTTGCATTTCCAAAACCAACACAAAAATACATAAGTACATGGTCAATAATGCAGCATATTTGACTTTTTGTTCAAATACAGGAAAAAGAATGGAATGGATCATGAGGAAAGAGGAGTGACAGCAAAACGTGCGGGGCCGGGCAGGAAAAACAAAAGCCAAATACATGCAGTTGGAATAATTCTAACACTGTCATTAAATATGTAATCAAAAATTGTTGTTGGTACCAAAATCCTTATGATACTCTTTCCAGGGTACTTGCCCTACGACGAGAATAAGAAAAAGAAATCTTGATTAAGCAATTGAATTAGTTGAGTTTTTCTTGTATTACTTTTTTGATTTCTTTTTCCAATTTGTGGCCATGACTAATCACAAATGGGTAACGAAATGTCTCTAAACATATTTCGATAATAAAATACAATTTTAATATTATTAGTTAGATAAAATGGCTAACTTTTTGATGCGATAATCACAAATTTTCAGGGTACATAAAATTTGACGCAATGTTTGCCATATTTTAGTATGCAGATATACAATATGCGGGTCCAATAAAGGTCCTTGCCGCACTCACTCCTGCAATTGTCAATTTATGTATGTGGCACTGTTTTCTATTTTCTGGTCATGGCATTTTTAATTAATGCAAAAATGTCAATGTTATCCGTTGCATCCTGCTGCTGCTGGTGCTGCTGCTCGTCCTGGTGTGGCACAAAAGTTTTCTTCAACACAATAGGAGAGAATCCAAAGCCAAATTCGCCACATGCATATCAATTGGCTGAAAAGAGGAGGCAAGCCACTACGGATATATATCTACATACATACATATATACATATAGAATATACTACTTGTATGCTCAATGTCGTGGGTTTTTGGGTAACACATAGAGAATATAGAATTTGATTACTAAAAACCAAAAAGCCAATCAGCCGTGACCAATAACTAAAAATCCATGGCCAAAAATTCACAATTACCCATATGTCCATTGAGCCTGAATGCCAAGTGGTCAAGTGGCAAACAAAAACCCAATATAGAGGGGGCGTGGCAGGCGGCAGTCTGTATTGCGTTTCAATTTGATTTCTCGATTTGTTTGCCAAAAACAAAAAAAATCAACAAAACATTCAATGAAAAATCAAATGCCAAAGTCACTTGGCATATAATTTGCAACGGGCAAACAAAAAAGTCCAATTAAATATTAAACAAAAATATGCAAAATATTGCCAAATAATAGTTTCATCAACTAAATAAAAAAAAGAAACCTTACATATTTCAATGTAAGGCTACAAAATCATATATTTCTATCTAGGTATTTGCTAAATAACATTTTGCCCACAGAAGTTTGTTAGTCGCTCTGTTTTTGTTTGCTTTGTTCGTTTTAGTTTCACAGACAAAAATTTTGCAAATAATATTTTACGCTTTTTACACAAATTTTCTACCACGCTGGATTGTCGTTTGTTCATGTTGTTGTTGTTGGCTCGTTGCTTGTTGGCTGGTTGGTTGGTTGGTTGGTTGGTTCGTTCGTTCGTTGTCGTCGTCGACGTGCTTGTTCTCAGTTTTGCATATCGAATTAATTTTGTTACAAGTTTAATTAAATTTTTGTATATAGCAGCATGGATAGCAACAAGAACAGCAACAACAGCAACAACAACAGCAACAACAACAAACATCACACAATGGACCCGACTTTCGCTTGGTCGAAACGTAAAGACTAAAATCCTAATTTATAATCTCTTTTAACCAAATCTATTTTATGTTATTATTTAAATGTCAGTCTTGCTCAGTTTAAACAATTTAAAAGAAATTGAGTTTCTTTTCAAACACCCACACACACACACATGGCAAAAACCATGAAAATTCTGTTTTAAGTGCATTTCTCTCTAGTTTTGCTGACCAGCAAAAAAAAAAAAAAAAAACATAAACAGAAAACATATGTGTACCCTTTTAAAGGCTCAACAAAAGGCATGTAATTGACAATGAAATTATACAAATATTTGCCAATTCATTGAATATAAATATATATAATAAAATAAAAACTGAAAATAGCTTGAACGTGATAAAAACCTGTCCCGATTGTTTGTAATATAAATTGTGATTATATTTCGTTTAGAGTTGAATGCTAACCATGAACTAACCTAACCTAAATTAGAGTATTCAAAACTTTCGATTAACCCTTTGGGAAATTTTTCAGTTATATTTATCCAGCTTTTTTTTTTTTGTGTTTCAGTTGTTAGTTTTCGTAATTGTTATTTGCTGGCCCAATGTGGGTCATTAGGCAATCTAATTGCATTTGAATATTTATTTATTTGCTTTTGCCGAGTACAACAACAATCAATTTTCGTTAAAACGACAATAAATTGATAATTAAAAATTCAGAGTTAAAACTTTATTTTGATTAGTAAATGCAAAATAATCGAATTAGATAACAATAATGCCATAGATTTCATCTGAATAATTGAAATTGTCATCCAATTGAATCATAGTTTGTTGTAAGCCATCAGGTTAGAGCTCTTTAAACATTTGTAAGCCCTCGATTTAGGTCTGCTTCTGCCTTAAATTCTCATTCTCTCGCTCTCTCTCTCTCTCATTTGCTTCCTGTTGAAGTTTGTTTTATACTTTCTGTCGTCGGGCGCCTATTATGGTCCCCAAGTAAGCTGTTGCGATTATTGTCTGAAAAATTCATGTATATCATTATAAGCTTGGGCCCGAGAATGAACAGAGCATTTCCGGCTAGCCATGGCTCATCCTGTTTCTGTTGCTCCACCTGCGACTGCTCATTTGCTGTCATAATTTAATTTTTGCCACCGCAGAGACAAAGCATCTTCCACCCATCCATTCCATTACCTCAATTCCCGCGCCCCCCTCCCTTTACTATGTCTGCTGTGAAGTCAACAAAATCTGCGCTTGTTGTGCCCTGTGTTGCAATGTGTTGGATGGCTCTGTATCTTATTAATCCATGGAGTTAAATGGCCGTTGGTTGCTGTCGGTCAGCTGCGGCGTCCCATAAATCAGCTGCCTGCGGGCAGTTCATCATCATCATCACATACAAAGCACCCATCTCTGTTCCTGGCCTGCTCCAGCCTATGCCCAATTCCATTCCCATTCCCATTCCCATCTGGTTGGCCAAATTAGTTGTTGCCTGCGCTCTTCCATGAATGTCACAATTTCTGCCGCTCGATTTGCTACGCAAATTATAAACACCAAATGGAAATGGTAATAATAAAAAGAGAGAGAAACCGAGGGGAAGCGAGAGGGAGAAACGAAAGGAGAAAAAAAAATGCCATTCGTATAAATAAAGTCACGACGAGCCAGGGGAATCTTTAACTTTTTTGCTGAAATTGAATTGCCTTGGGCTTATTTAAGCATTTATTTCGACCCTGGCAGCCATCAGGCTGAGAGTCAATAATGAAAATTTCAGTAGCCGCCGCAGCTTTAAGGCGCCTTCAGTGATTCAAGCGCGCGCTGGTCCTGGGTGCGGGATGAGCCGGAAAAAACGCAGCGAACCAACTAAATGTAATAAAATTCGCATAAAAATATTTCGCTTCAAGCTGCCTTCAAAACTTCTGCGAGCTGAAGAAGATCAGGGAAAAACATGGAGAACGAGAGACACAGAGACAGAGATAGAAAAATAGAAACTAAAGCAAGCTGCTTAAAATGTTGTGCAACTTCCGGAAGACAAACAGCTCAGAGTGGAACTGCAAATGCAAAGGGCAAGAGGAAAAGAGAAGGAGGAGGCACAAGAGTTATGCGGGAGACATCACACACAATGGGAGGAAAATGTAACAAAAATTTGAAAATATTTTACTTTTCTTGTGGAAAATGTTCTAAAAGAAGCAAATATAAAAAAGAGAGAGAACTAATAAATAAATAAGTAAAAGAAAACATAAACAAGAAGAAGACAATAAATAGGTTAAAGAAGATTTCTTTCTGCACTATTTCTGTTTTAATAACCCGACACAACAATTTTGTGGTTCATTAATATTTGGCTTTGCTTATTAGACGTAACTATCAAACATTTATTTATGGTTCAACTGTTGTTAAGCAATCTCAGATCATAAATTTCTCGATCTCTCACAGAGCAAAATGATTCAATACTTTGATTTCAATTGAATTCCATTAGAAGCTAGCAGTCCCATGGTGCGACAAGTTTCTTTTTGCCCGCCTGCACTTGCCGCTTGCCGGTTGGAGGTTGGCAGGAAGCCCAAAGTTGGTTTTGCAGCCGGACAAAGTTGGCTCAAGGCGTTAGCCGCCGCCTGGCCAAGGCAAACCGTGATGTCGCGCCTATCACAACCAATTTACTAACGAAGCAGATAAATCCAATTTCTATCCCGACAGCAGCTAAGCCTCAAAGTCTCAGCAACAACAACAACAACAGCAGCAGCCGCTAAAAAAAAAAGAAAGCGGAGTGAATGTTGTTGTTTTTTTTTTTCTTGTTGGCCTGTGACAATTTCCGCTTCCGCTTGAGTTGGCCGGCGCCTCTAAATTACTGGCCATGAGACCGATTCTTAGTTTATTAAGCTTATCAGTGAGTTTATTAGGCGCTTTAAGCAGCGAGCCAGAGTCTGGGCCAAGGTATCTTTTTTTTCGCGCAAAACAACTTTAAACAGCTTTCAAAACTTTGGCGACAGTTTGCTCTGCCTGCTAAGTGGCTGAGTTGGATTTGGAATCTGGGTCTCTGTTTGATGTTTTTTGTCTAAGGCCTAGACAAGGTGCATATTTTGTGTGTACCTCAAAAATTGAAAACTTTGATCTGGTTTTCAATTAATTAAATAAATAAAATAATTGCAAATGAGAGATTGCTTCAATTTTATGCTCCTTTTGAGCAAATGCTCGAATGCTGCCCAATGCGGGTGCACTTGAGACTCAAAGGAAAGCACTCAGGCAGATTGGAATGTGGTTGGCTCTTTGGAATGACTGACGTAGACTCGCTTAGATGAATTCTTCGTCGTTTATTCTTCTGAACAACACCTAGTCGGACTGAAGCACAATGGTCAGAGGCACAAATACACAGCTTCCATGCTCTTCTCGTTCCCGTTTCTCTTTCTTTATCATCAGCCATAGCCGCAGGGGAGAAAACTGCACTGAAGCCGGGTGGGGACTTTGTTTGCTTTTGTTTGCTTCTTTGGCGATGCTCGGTCTGCCCTCTGGACTATTTGCAGTTCATTTGAAAGCATTTTAATCAATTGCAGCATGAAGCCGCAAAGAAGAGAAACGAGCAAGCAAGCAGGCAAGCAAAAGGCGCCATCAAACTCAAGAATACAGAAAACAAGACAGAGACAGAGTGGGCCCAGTAAGAGACAGGATAAGAGGTGCTGGGTTGCTGGAGACATTTTAATTTCTGCTTCAGTCATTTATTATTGCTGCTGCTGTTGCTGTTGCTTGGTATTTAAGTGAGTTATTATGCAAGTTGGCAAAACAATTGCAAAATGAAAGCGCAAAGGCAGCAAGAGCAACAGCAACGCCAGCAACATATGGTTAGGACATGGTTGCTCTTGTTTTGTGCTACTTTAGAGCAACTTTTCAACTGTGCATTTACTTATGTTCACTTTGGATAAGCAAAAGTTTGAAATTAAATTAATATGCGCAAGTAAAGTAAATTTAAGTTGAGAATGACAAAGGCAATTGCAGCTGTTGCACTTTGACCCAAATATTGTATTAGCCAGAAGTGTGCAAGTGCAAGCCAATATTGAATTAGCAACATCCACCAAAAAGGATGGCTGCCCATTCTTATTGCCTACTTTTGTGCGCAATATACAAATTTGATTTGGGGGGCACTTACGGCTGGCTTGCTGTTTGCCCTTTTTTGGCGCCTTTTGCTTGGTGATAACACAATTTTTATAATTTAATCAAGTTGAAAGGTTTCCTGGTTCTCTGGCAGTCGAATAGCAGCCAGCCGTAGTCAGTCGGAGTCAGTCAGTCAGTCATTCTGTCAGCCATTTGGCATCAATGCTTGATGTGCAAATAAAAAATAAGTGCGACAATAAAACAAAAGCCCAACAGACGCATATCCATGAGTGGAGATTAACCATGGAGGCGGGAGGCGGGGCTGGGGGCAGCATTGGCACTGGTTTTTACGACCAATGCGAGACGATGCGACGCATTTGTCATACACTTTTCGGGGCAATAAAACAAACAGTCAAACAGTCCGGGTGAAGGGTTTTTTTTTTGCTTCATTTTATTGTTGTCAAATTGTTGATGCTGCCGACAGGCCAGGTTGAGCAATTTTAAAGTTGCTACCGTTTAGAGATTTGCTTTAAGCGACAATTCAGTCATTAATTTAATAATTTTCATTACGCAATTAAGAGACACATGTCAAGAGGTCATCGGGCGTGTACTAATTACAACACCAACGCCGAGTAACACACATTTCCACTCACACACATCCATCTATCATCCATCCATTTGGTTGGGCTCTGTCGACGCCCAAAAGTAGGCCATAGTTATGATTTATACACGAAACGCGTGCTGTGCTGCTGGCAATATGTCAATATCGTTTTGTAGCAAAGTCTAATGAATACATTGATTAATGAAATCGACCGTCACATAGCCAAGTATTTAACAGTTTCCAAAAACCAATGCGACATCCCCTCTCTCTCTCTCTCTCGATCTCTCTTATGCTTCCCCCTTTAACCATTTTAATTGAGAACACGCGTGCATAACATAAAGCTTAAGGCCTATAAATAAAATACCCACTCATACATGTATGTATTCTCTCTTTTCATGCATGTGTGTGTATGTGTGTGTGTGTGTTTGGGTGAGTCCATGAATATTTTACAAATGCTACAAACTACGGAAATAAATGCAATACATTTGAATAAACAGGCTTAAACAAATACATACAAAATACAACCGACTGATTTGTCGCTTGTCAACCACTTGTTATGCCCAGGATGAAGTTGTCTGTGTGTAACTCTCTCTCTCTCTGTCTCTCTTTGTCTCTCTGTTTAACTGTGTTCAATTTGAATCCGATTTTAATATTGAATTTCCACAAAAGTTAAATCCGAACAAACCTTTTTCGTTGCTGTAGTTTCAATGTGTGATACACTTCGTTACCAGGCAGCACACACACACACACATGTACATTACATATATGTAGCTAGAGTTAAGGGTAAGCAGATTATCGGTTACATATCTACATAGAATTCATGCCTGAATTGAGCGTATACCAATCAGTTCGATCGAGTTAACACAACAATAACTAATGAGCACCTAACTACCAAAATCGCAACAATGAATATTGCCATATCCAAATCGTCTAATTAAGGCGAAATATGAATAAGTAAAATTTTGTAGAAACAACCCAATTAAGAGGCTTAACTCGTTTTCTGAGGCAAATCTAATCAGATGGTTTTTTTTTCTTGCCCTAACAATACCCACGTCTGTGTGTGTGTGTGTATGTGTGGGAGGCAAGCGAGAGAGACTGAAATTGAAATACATAAATCAAATTGGTAACCAAGATAGAGATAAACGCACATTATTATGCCTTCAGATTGTTGGTTTGCCCCAGATTAGCCATTCATAGGCATTACCATTGCTTTTACCATTGCCTTTCGGTTTCCCTTTTGCTCTTATCATACATCAATCAATAGACTTGCCATTATTAATGACCAAGGGATAGGCAGCAGTAGATATTATTAAAGCAGCCTTTCTCGCCAGTCTTGAAGCTGATTTGCATTTTCTTTCTTCGTTTTTGTTTTTATTCTGCTTCGTTTTTGTGTACTGCTCTTGCTGAAAACTTGCAAAACAATTTATCGAGCGGAACACACCCACACACACACACACACAGACACACATACGCACACACAGACTCATCCAACCCAATGGCACACAGATGCAAATTGATGTCGACAGGCAACCCAAAAGACGTTGTTTTAACACAACAAGAAGAAAACTTTTAACCAACAATAGAATGCAGTATGCCAAGGAAAAAGTTCAAGAGAGAAAGAGAGAGAGAGAGAGACAGCGAAAGAGACAAAGCAAAAGGCACCCTCTACCCAGATATAAGTGAAAACTTGATAAAAGTGGGTCAACCCAATGGGAGCTATTGCTTCTCTTTATGCTAGAGAATCAATCTATATACAGTTGGCCTTCCTCAACATTTTGCTACCAATTAACGCACTGAGACTGGCTTCAAGTTGTTTTCTAAATTGAATAAAAATTATGTCCAAAACATTTGACATCTGACAAATCAAAGAAGAAAATTTCAAATTATTATGTAATGATTGCTGGTTAACCCAAGAGCGTGCATAAAGCCAGAGAGAAGAAGAACAGCAAGACGAAACAATAGGTGCAATTTGCACGTTTGCCGCAACATTTGCTGGCCAACAAAACCCAGTGGGTGGCCCGTAGTAAATGCAAACCACATGATTTCTATCACAAATGGCCCACAAATGGTCAAAATATACTTACACAGAAGCAAACAGGGCAAACATTTATTGCTAATTGCTGAAAGGACATTTGCATAAACTTAACAAGACCCAAATTTTCCTTCTAGGCAACAAACAACAAACGACAATTTGACCGCAACCCCACTCAACACCACAGAGGCCTAGTGTGGTCTGGTCTGAATGGGTGTGGCCCGGTTTGGAAAACCAGAAACATGTTTCAATTTGTGCATTCTTCAATGATCATTCATAATTATTCTAGCATATCGAAAGCGATGCGATTGCTTTGCCCACATTTGCGTGCAATCAGAATCGGTTAATTATAGCCAAATGCATGAAGCACTTGTGCATTTTATTGGCTCCACTAATTGCTAGTGATACACACGGCGTATGCGTAATGGTTTGCTGCCATAGATCAAACATATCGACTGTTGTCTGTTTGAATGCCACACATGTGCGAGGCATTTAAGAATCAGTAGAAAGTTAAGCATAATGTTTCCGCCCCCTCCCCCTCCCCCTCCCCCTACCCCTACCCATACAGCCCTGGGCACGCACACGCATACACATAAATTGACCAAATTAATGCGAAAAACTGTACACGCGCCAAGCAATGAAAGTGGGTTGCCTGCTTGCTGTAGTATGGCAATCGATGGGCGCCAGCATATTATAATGAAGTGCCATGTGCCATGTGCCATGTCCCTGTTGGAGCCTTTGACTTTGACTTTTGCCTAACGACGACAGAAACGACGGCAGAAAAGACGGTTCACAAGATTGGGCTAAGTGCCTTTATCAAAGTGACAACAGGCGCATCATTTCATACCTTTCTGTCTTGCTCTGTCTCTGCTTATTCCTGTTTTTTTTTTTTTTTTTTTGCCTTCTAACCATCAATCTTTCGTCTGCATTTATTGACCAAACTTTTTGCAATCAAATGGAAACTAAACTGTTTGCTCAATCTGTTTGTATGTGTTGTCTGTTACAGCAATTATAAAGTAACTACAATTTGTTTATGTGGCAATTGGGTCAACCGTAAAATGGCAAGCAAAATTAGCATAAAATTCAAAGCAACAACAAATTTAACTAGGAATCAGTGTATATATAGAAGGCAATGTCTGGCTGTTGTTCTGTATAAAGCACAGGAAATTGTGGTTTTATGGCGCCCACAAAAATGAAAGAAACCGACAGACAGAGAGCACTACGAAACGAATGGCAACGAAATGAAAATCTGTTTATGAAGTCATTGTGCCGCCAATGACGCTATCAAAGCCACCAACGCTGCTGCAGCCGGAAGACTCCCTGCTGCAATGGGACTGTCCTAGCCTAGCCTGTCCCTACCCTGCATTTACCCTTCTTTCGGAATCCTTTCACTCGATGGCTGAAAGCTGTGGCATTCCTTTCCTCCTTCTAGGTTTTTTTTTTTGTTTTTTTTTTGTTAGTTTTTGCCTCCCATTTTAGTTGGATTTTCTTGCAGTGCTTTGGTCTGACTTTCGCTGCATTTACCATTTAAATGGAAAATTTCGAGTGGCGTTGGCAAACAAAAACGTGGCCAAAAACGCAGCTCGAAAGTGGGTGAAAATACGCCACGATAACACATAACGAGGGGCTGAGAGAGAGAGAGAGAGGCAGGAGGGCATTAAAAAAACAGTCTGCAATGGAAAAGTGTGCAAATTACAAAACGGGCAGGAGATAGAAATTGTTGGTGTGGCTGGCGGTTAGAGAGATGCGGGCAGGGCAGGGTAATGGCTCTCCAACTACAGTTTTAGCAATTACAAGCCGGCATTTTCATTGTTATGGCCGTAATGAAAATGGCTTAGCTTGGGCATTTTATATTAATTAATATTAAACACGAAGTGAAATTTACATTTTGATTGATTAAAAATGTAATTTCCAGCATTATGAAAGCATCAAAAAAAAAAAAATAAAAATAAAAAAAAGAAAGTGGTAAACGAGAGAGAGCATCGTAGACGTAGAACCGTTGAATGAAATTTGAAGCTTTGCTTTAAATGGCAATTGCCACAATTCTCTTTAAGTAAATTGCCAGCATTTGTCTTTCGAATTCAGCACTTGCCACAATTCATTACCAAAAAGAAAGTTTTGCAGCTGCTGCTCGACAGCTCAACCCCAGCTGACCACTCGAAACTGACCTCCTCAAAGAGGACACCAATCTTGGCAACTCCATTTGGGAAATGTTCTTAACTTCGTATTGACATTGGGGCAACTAAAAGGCAAGGCAAATACTACAGGAAAACAAACTTAAGTTCTCTCTGACTTGGTTGTTTTTTTTTTTTTTGTGGCCATTTCATTACGTTGTGGTTAATGTTGCAAATGTTGCAAACAATCAAACTGAATGCAACAAAATATGGGTTTTTATCCAACTTTCGAGGGGTGATAAAGCGGTTGAAAGTGAGTGGCCTTAACTGCGGAGAGAACAATGCTGCCGGCTTTTCGGCTATTATAGAAAAAGTGGGTTCTAGTGCGTTCTAGAGGATGGGGTGCGGGAAGGGGGGGGGCGTCTCAAACATTTGTTTACTTCTTATGCCAACTAAAATGTCAGCTGCCAGCTGAACGGCAAACTGAAGAGGCAGCCAATCAGTTGACTTCTTCTGCTGCTGCTGAATAAACAAGCCAAAATCAGAGAGAGAGAGAAAAAAGTTGGAAACGGAATGTCGACAGACGCGAAATTGTGCACTGCAAAAGTTTTTCACTTTTCGCTTCGCTTTTTCACAATTTTTTCCCATTTTCTTTGGGCGTCGCTGTCGCCGTCGCCGTCGTCGTCGACGTCTTCTTCTACGCTCACTCTCTGCCATTTCATTTTGATAAATTGCGCTCTGCGTTTCAGCGACGCCCCAAAGCTGGCGCTGGTTTGTTAGAGTCGTGTTGAGTGGGCGTGTCACTCAAAATGGCAGCCCATTAAAGCCAACTCCAGTACCCTCTTGCTGGTTTGACCCGATTGTTTGGGCCAACCCATGCTAGAACGCAAAACCAAACCAATTCGAATCGAGGGCGCCTTCATTAAGTTATTTCAATTTCATTTAATTGCTATTTATGCAAAATGCTCTACAACTTTGCCTAATTAAGCACCCATTTCGCCATCGACAGATAATATTTTCGTAACTATTTTCGACTACCAAAAATATTTCGATTGTTGAGGTAACACCTCAAATTGAAATGAAATTGCATCGCTTCACAATAAATTATGCAAATCAAGCAATTACCAATGGCTGCTTCATGTTCATGTCCGTATCCAAGTTCAGCTCGGTTCAGTTCAGTTCATTCCAGTTCAGTTCAGTTTGGTTTGGTTCGGTTAATTTCGGAAATTTCATGGTTACCCATTGGACTTTGTCACCTGTCAACCAGCTAGTCAGCCAGTCCAACAGTCCGACAGTCCCACAGCCAGCCAGTCAGCCAAGTCCCGACCATGGGTTGAAAAACATTTCGATCCAATTTACATAAAATTTGTATGCTCATTTGCTAAATTTACAAATTAATTGCCGATACACGAGACACACACACACACACACAGATGCTTCTCATTGAGAATAAATTTTCCAGCAACTTAATGTGTCAGTGAGCAATATAAACCGCAAATCGATAATATTTGCATTAAACCATAAGATGCACTTCCTTTAATAACAAACCGTTATGACCGTAGGCAATATTTCGCACCTATGAATATTTTATCAAGTGTTCATCTAAATGAAGTTTGGTAAATATCAACGCCCAAAAACCTATATGAATGCCTAATTACCAGAGTCCTTTAACTATAATTAATCTGCATGAATAGAAACCAATTGAATTTATGTCAGCACTTGACTATCGATTTGATATACAAATCTTATAAATAAAATCCATTTAAAATAAAAAGTAGCAACGAAATCATATATATTGAGACACATTCTTAAATTTCTCCTTAATTGGGTCTGAGAAAATCTTTTTAACTGCTTTTGGTAATGTAATTTCCCGAAATGCAATATTAAATCAACAGTTTGTCATTCAAATTCAATTTGTTCACAATAGTGAGATATATTTTCAATGGTCGACTGGTCGGACAGGTAGGTACCAACAGCTGTCAGAATCAGCATCAGCGACATCGCCATTTTGGTTTTACTTCTTTTCATAAAAGAAAACAGAACACAAAAATGCGTGAATTGAACGCAAATGTATTCACTTGGACGTGAATAATACAATTTCAATGACATTAACAAACAAAACAGAGCAAACAGACACACACATACACATAAATTTCATAAATGAAACCAAAAGAAAAATGATAAAGGAACAAAAAGTAAAAGAAAAACCTCATCAAATTTACGCAGAGTGCAAAAGTAAGTAAGAAGCTTAACGTTTCAATACGAGTGTTTTATAGTATGTACTCTATATTTGTGTAAGGTATAATAGGCTTTTCCTAAATATTCAGAAGATAAAACATTATAGTCTAATACTCACTCTAACTCGCTTAGATTACTTTCGTGGCAGTGTCTACACAAAATCGTTTATGGCTAATAAATGGGTAGATTATATTGTTTATTATAGGGTATACCTTTAGGTCGTCATGGTGAAGTAATGCAATTTTTTTCAACTGCCCATTTGCAGCTTACGTTTTGATTCTGATTTATTTATGACCGTCCGTCGGCAAAGTTTGGCTCTAGAAATATTTTAGAGTTTTTAGCACGGCTGGAAAGTTTGCAGACGATATATATAAGTGTATATTGAACACGAATATGGCGGATTAGATGAGGCCAATGGTCAGTGCAGGCGTTAACTGCAAGTCATTTGAACGTTTATGGTCGTTTAACAGCAATTTCTATTATTTTCTATGGCACAATTGGAGGGTCTTCCCTTGCCTCTAGCTTTTCCCTTGCCTCTAGCTTTTCCCTTGCATGCGACTCGGTTTCAAAAGGGAAAGAAACACAAAAAAAAAGAAAAAAGACCGGAAAATATAAACAATTAAACGACCAGACTGCGCCCGTGGGCATGCTGTGAACAAATTGAGGTCAACGTTGTGAACGGGTGAAAGCAAAGAGGAAAACCCAAACAACAGTTAAAAGAAAATTGGCTGCTGCTGCTGTAAGCGACCACAAATGAAGTCGGCTGGGAGCTCAAGACTGACGTCGGGCAACTGGTTACAGGCAACTTGAAATTCGTAACTGGAACTTGGCTGGGCAACTTGGGATCTGGGAGCTGGGACTCCGGGCGAGGCCTGCTCTGGCCATGGCCACACGCCAGACGCTTGTTTTTTTGGGGCCATAAAAGCAGCACAAAATTGTGCTAATTAACCTTAAAAGCACGTTTCTGTTGTGGTGTGTGTGTGTGTATTTGAGTGTCCTCCACTGCTTTTATTCCATATTCCTGAGAGACTTTGTGTTTGTGTGCATTTAAAATTATTATGCACATTATTGCTGTTCATTGTTTTTATACCCCAATTATTATATGTATATACAAATAGCCACGCCCCTTTCCTGCCTGCAACTAAAGCAAAATCTCAGCGTGTGTGTGTGTGTTTACTTGTGTGTAAATGTTAATGCAAATGTTTATGGCAAATGCCGAAATAGTTTTTATTTTGCTTTTCTGTCAAGTGGCCATATCACGCATACGACACGTTACCCTGGCAAAACAATTCCAAATATATGAGTAATTAGCCGTAAAAATACAAACATTATTATAACTATAGAAATGAAACACAAACAATTGCCCCAACAACTTATAATATCAGCATTGAGTATGTGTTGGCAACATAACAAAATGAAAATGGGAAAGAGAAAAAATGCTGCGTGCATTAAGTTTAATAGACGACTAAGAAATACCCTGTCTAACAGATTAGAAAGTCAACTGAGGCAAATTAGACAATGGGAAATGGGAAACAAGAGGCAAACTAAACTATTCTATTTCCAATTTAAATGGCTTAAATGTTGTTGTAAGGGGCATGCTTACCTATGGTTACAGGGTAACAAAATACTCCGGACATGCGTGTGTGCTTTGACTACACATTTGTTTACC
Source organism: Drosophila nebulosa (assembly GCA_024703675.1). Taxonomy (NCBI): domain Eukaryota; kingdom Metazoa; phylum Arthropoda; class Insecta; order Diptera; family Drosophilidae; genus Drosophila; species Drosophila nebulosa. The sequence goes on along the minus strand of JANFPS010000007.1, from coordinate 6,048,960 downwards.
TGGCAAATACAGTGGCAACAAAAAACATGCTGCCCGGCAACACAAACACAAACACAAACAACAACCGACAAACCAAAAAAGAAAAACACTTAGTTTGGGCTTTAATAAATTTGTTGATAGTTAAGCAAAGTAACAAAAAAGTAAATAAATAAAAGAGCGCTTATGAGAGGAATTATGATCAAAAAGACATTAGAGCGACTCATACGAAGACGACGGCAAACATTTTGTGCAGTTGGCAACAAATGCGTGGCAACTAAATTTAAATTTAAGCCAATTTGTGGTAGGTGGGGGCCCGGGTGCCGGGGCAGGTGCCAGGCTAAAGGAGAGACAACATACACGCTGTGGAGAATGTGCGTGAGACTGCCACAAAGTCATTTGTGCGGCCTACGTACACGAAAATAGAAAACCGAGAAGCAAACAGTATTGAGAGTTGAGGTGTAAAATATGCAAAAGGCAAACAACACACACACAAAAGTTCTCCACACACACACAGACACACAGCCGAGAATCATTTGTAATGCGTGAGCGTGTGCGTGTTCGTTTTGCACAACGCGTCGTATGAGTAACATGCCTTTCCACTACACTCCAGGCAGAAAGTTATGCTAGGTGTCGTGTGTTGTTGCCATTAGCGTTATTTCGTTTAACGCCCGACTGGCAAAAAGGAAAGGAAAGGACTCTTCAGCTTTCATCCTTAGCATGCCAACATCGATGGAAACCTTTGGCCAAACGTTTATTTAAAGCTAGACTTCTCAATTCTGATGTTATGAGAAAGGACTTTCGCATTTCTAGAAATACAATATTTAGCAGACGAGACTTTGAAAATCGGATTACAGTGAAAGCAGAAACCTTAAAATTTGTGTGAGACAAGTTTGAGAGATTAATTTGAATTCATGAAAACAAATCTCTGAATGGAAGTCTACTGCTTACGATTATACATTTGAAGTTCTTTCAGAGATTACGAAATTCAAAGAAATATTTAAATTATGATTATGAAAGTCGGTGTCGCGTCTTTTTCTAGTGAAGCTTAATGACCATCGACTTAAGTGGGAAAGGGTATACAGTGTTCTGTCAAAAAGTTCTTTGACTTTTGGCTTTAGCATAAATATACACATTTGCTGGCTTCCATTTTGTGTTGTTTTCCCTCGACTTTCTTTCCTCTCGACTGGCACTCTGACACCCTGAGATGATGATAAATTAATTGGTTTTTTATTTATGATGATGATGAAAAGAGCACAAAGCGATGGGGAGGAGCAACGACTCATCGCTGAAGCTCAATGTCTGCATTTTTTTTTTTTTGTTTTTTTGCTGTTTTTGTTTTATATATGTGAATTTATTTTTGGCAAATTGTCGTCGCCTGGCCACCCGGCCCGGCCCAAAATGTCTGCGTAACGTGTGAATGCTAATTGATTTTTGGTTCCCAGACATTGGATGTCATCGATTGATTGAGATCAATAAACTTGGCTCTCATATGTTCGGGGACAACTTAAAGTTGTGCTGAGTCATTAAGCCTTATTGGATCTGAATCTGTTGCTGTATGTGTGTACACAGTGTCAGCCGGCGACAATTTATTAGCACATGTAATGAGTAAAGTTTATTAGTTGTCTCGTGTGTCTCTAATTTAAATATCCATGTACATTTTAGCATATCCTGCCAAACGCTTACTCTTTCCTTCTCCATCTCTCTCTCTCTCTCTTTCTCTTGTTCTTTCTCTCACACTGCCTGTGTGTGTTTGTGTGTGTTTAAGCAAGGCAAACAATTGTCATCATTAAAATAACATACACACACACACAGTCAGACACACGTATATAGGCCGAAATGTTCGTGTGCATCTGATGTACCACAATAAACAAAGACAATTTGCAGCTGCAATTATTATGAGAACTGATAAGCTACCTAGCATATGTATATATATATATATAAGTACTATATACTTGTTATATGTATATATATGTGGCTAGAGCACAAACATTTGCACAATGTTTACTGATTCAGCCGTTGCTCTCATATGTGTGGAACGTGTGTGCTTGCAGTTTGCATCGAGAGTTCACATCTCGACCGTAGGAAATTGATACCAACTATGAAAATAAACGGAAAATCATGGCTTTAATCTAACGGAGAATCTGAATAGGCTGAAGCTTGGCAAATTAGAGTTTCATGGTATGATGACTTTGAATAGGGATTCTTGGAAGATGATATTAAAACCCAATCTTCATTTATTAAATTCAGAAACTGAACTTATTTTATTTACAAAATTCTTACGTTTATATAGGGACTCCTCAACTCTATAGGTGTTTTTTTTTTAGGATCGGGGGATCTTATTCTAATGTTAGACACGATCGCTAAAAAGTTCGCGTTTCAGCGATCGTGGCTTAAAACTATTTTTAAACCGACATCTGTCTGTTGCCAGAATTTATGTACCTTCTTGTGTGGTATATGGAATATATTTGTTGTGCATTTTAAACCTGTTTCTGTGTGAACAAAGCCGGCTCAAATATTACCAGGTTTAATCTTAAACAATTTTATTGCATATCATATAATAGTGATGGATTAGCGAATGTGTGTCAATATCTACTCGAATAATAATTCATTCCTATATAAAGATGGTTGCAAAGTCACAGAAAAATTCCATTATTCCAATGCTTAACAACGAATTGAACTTTAAATGCCACAAAGAAATAGGGGCTTTTCAGAGTCTTCACTTTAGATTTCAGCTCAGGTGGACATTTCGAATTCATCAAGTTGATTGCTTACTTATAAATGAGATTTAGGCAAAGACTTTTCGGAAGTGATTAGAAAAATGCATGCATTTTATGCAATTATTTAAGAGACACATGGAAATGCTAAAAGGCTTGTGGTTGAAAGAAGCTTAACAAATTGTGGCAGTTGCCTGTGGCCTGGCAATTTCCAAAACCAATTTGTCGAAACAGATGAAGAAAAAAAAAGAAAACGAAATCAATGACTACAAATATGGAAAGCAAAAAAAAAAAAAGTAGAAAAAAGAAAAATAATAAAAGCGAACAGCTGCCACTCAGGAACTCTCTCTCTCTCTCTCTGTCTGCATATGAAAACTTTTGTTGTCATTAGTTGAGGAGTGTAGGAGATAGCAAGAGGTGGCAAGGGGGGGGGGTTGGTGGAAAGCAGTTGGCACACCCACACTCACAGCCATTGATAAAATTAAACTAATGAAAACAAATGCATATCCAAATTAATCCAATAATGTCACATTATTTATAGATCCAAAAGAGTTCAAGGCAAGCGAGTAGCTTTCTCTCTCTCTCTCTCTCTTATAATGACCCACTTTGTGGGGGTTTTTGTGTGTTGATGATGGAAACCACTTTATTAGCGGAGCCACACAAAAAGTGCAAATCATCATGATGGCGAGTGGCTGAAAGCAGAAATCGAAGCTCATCACGCAAATGGCAAACACACACACACACACACACAGCGCAGAGAGACAGTGGGCCATATGTAAAAAGCATTTTGCAAATGTGCCACAATAAAAAAAGAGGAAAAACAAACGCGGATGATACAACGACAGGCAGTCCGCTGTTGGTCCAGCTCATAAACAAATAATTATAGTGAATTTTAATGAGTGCCAACCCAACGTTTAATAGTTAATGCTTTTTTTTTAATGCCATAATTGTTGCTCTGGCTGTGACACGTGCAGGGCGACGGGCAATTTGCAGCAGGATCAGGCAGTCGCTTAAGCTTTTCCCAGCTTAAGTAATTAAAGTAATAGACACGCACCAAAATGCATTAGAAAATTTATCTATGAGCTTGCCACACATTTCTTGCTCTTTGCTCGGCATCAAATGGGTAGGGCAAAACACTCTCAGCTTCTCGCAAACATCTCACATTGCGTATACGTAATGCTTGACAGTTAGTTTTGCCCTACTGCAGTCTCTGCTCGACTTCATGGAGTCAACTGTCTCGTTTATTTGTAAGTATTTGTGTTGGTCTCAGGTGCAAGGGGCACGGGGCAGGGGGCAGCGGGCAGTGAATGGTTTGAGTGTTTGGTTTGAGATGCTGCAGCTGCAGCGGTTAGATGGCTGGCAGGAGCATGCCCATTGTTGTGGCATGCGCCACAAACACACACTTGACCTGCAAAACAGTTACAATGGCAACACACGTGCGCACACAAATAGGGCCAAGGGTTGCCAACAGTAGCGGATTTAGGTTTTAAAGGAAATCGATTTGTATATCCTAAAAGAAAGTTTTGCTCCCATTAAAACCATTTTCCTCACTTCTCTTAATAGAATATCGGTTATTATTTATTAACTTTCACATATTTTGCTACTGTTTAGCAATTAGTTGTTTAATGACTAAAACCATTGCATCCGCTCCTGCTTCGTAAAGTGAACAAAACAAGCTTAAGAGGCGGTTAGCTTGAACTGAAGGTGATGTTGGTTTATTGTTTGACTGCAAATCAGTTCGAATTTCAATTGAAATGAAGGCCCAGTGGGCAGGTAGTGAATAGTGTTAAAGGGAGAGAGAGAGAGTGACAGAAATAGAGTACAGAGTAGGGGTGAGAAAAGTTTAACCCTTTTGGCCAAACAACAATTTAGCATTTAAATGTTTCCAAGTACTTAACAAAAATTGTTGCTGCCAAACACACACAATGAGACACTTTTGCATTTCCTGCTCTGGCCAAAACTGTTACAACAAGAAAGGCAAAAATAAAAATGAAAATAAAATGTAGAATACAAAGAGGAAAATGGGGGGGAACTAAGCACCAACAACTATGAAGAATGGTGGCTTGGAGGTGGCCAGAGGTTGAGTGAGTGGATGGCCTGCCCGCTTGCATTACAACTGTAGACGTCAACTGTGTCAGCATGTTGTTGTTGTTGTTACTGTTGGCGTTGAGTGCGTCTGTCGACGCTTCAGTGTATCAAAACCGAACGGCAACGCCAACGCCAACGCCATATCAGCTGCATACTTTAAGGGTATGCGTGGGTGTGTGTGTTGGTATCGGTGTGTGGGTGCACTTAAGAGTCACTGTGTCAGTAAACAACTGACCCACTTTGTGATGAACACACAACAGCAACAGAAGCAGCAGAAGCAGCAGCGGCAGCAGCACTCTATTTATCATATTGCATGCCGCACTGCCCACATAACATGGCAGACAGACAGAGAGAGAGAGAGAGAGAGAGAGCTAGAGAAACAAATTTGTTAGTGTTTACTCAGTTCTAGTGCTATGATTATTATTATTATTATTATTATTATTGTTATGCTTATTTTTATTCCTGGCTTAAATAAATAGTTTTTTTTTTCGTTTTGAGAATAAATTTTCATGTTAGACGGAATTCATTCTCTTTTGGCATTTGGTAATTTGTCATCGCTAATTTCACGTTGATTATCTTATTGTATGCCGCCCACAACCACACACTCACATTCGCACACACACACACACACAGACTCTGACACACACCAATACAATTTAGCTTTTGTCTTGGCATTCGCTGTTGTAAGCATTTTCCCCGACGACAATTAAATGAAAGTAAGATAAATTGTCGCATTTGTTTACAGTTCAACTTGTCGTTTTGTGTTTAATTTAAGCGAAATTGCCAAGGAGGTGGCAACGCTTGTAGGGAAGGCGGGCGAGAGAGGGGGGTCGTGGTTTAGGCCAATCGACAAGATATCGTAAGAGTTGCTGAAGCTGCTTGTTATATTGCTTAATTTATTAGATGGGCCTCGGTTCAATGTTCCCTATTTCTGCCGCAAAATATATTTGGCCGAGATAAATTCCCAAATGTCATGTAATTTGTTGTTGCCTTTCTTGTTCTGGGCTTTTTTGTTGTTGTTGTTGTTGTTGGTTTTCGTTGAAATTGTGATTTGGCCAGGGGCGTGGCGTAGGGCGTATGGCAAAAGCAACAGCATACAAAAGTTGTTCGAACATCTTTGCCCTTGGCAAGTTCATATTAAAGTTGTTCGTTTCAACATATTAGTTAAATCTTTTCCCCCTCGTTGAAAGTCCACTAATTTTGGCTTCTACTGAGAATGTTCACTCTCGTATTTAGGGTTTGCTTTAATCAGAACTATTTCAAGTAGAAAAATTAGCAGCAGAGCTACTGAAAACTCTAAATTTACGATCTTTTATAGCTTCCTTGCAAATGAATTGTATCCTAACCTAGCGAATTTCCAACAATAAGAGGTCCTTCGACTCTACATGGATAGAATTTGAATATGCTGATAACCAATTCTGGTAAAAAAATATTCAATAGAGATGAATCGAGGTCTGTTTTTATTTTGATGATAGTTTTGTGTGTTAATAATCCAAATCTATGCCAAATTGCAAATTTATGCTGTTGGATATTAGCATAAACCTTAAAATTGCCAAGATAGAGCATCCGTATGGGTGTTGTGGGGGGGGGAGTCAAAGTGTCCAGCTACTGCACTTTCGTTTGTTATTATTGTTGTTGCAACACATCTCCACCAAGAATAAAATTGCTGCATATGCTAAGCTTCCCAGGCATTAAGATAATGTTCTGAGATGCAGAAAAATGAATCTCTCTCCTTTTTGGTTTTTTTTGGTTTGCTTTTTAATGATTAACTGGAGTTAAGTAATTTTGCTTGTCGCCTGCACTTGGAGGCCGCAGAACTGTCATTGCCAATGGGCTAATGTGCTTGTACCTGCCGCAGGTGCACTTCGCACTTAGCAACATCTGCGACGCCTTCTGCGGCACGTCAGGGGTGGAGAGGGGAGGAGGAGGAGGAGCAAGGAGTGTAACTGACCGGCTACTTCGTTAGCTACTTCAACGAAATGTAAATTTGATTATCGCTCTGGCAAATATTTGTCACAAACGTTGTCCTGGCAAAGACACCATTGGACAAATCGGTGGTAGAATGAAGAGGGGAAAATAGATGGCATCAGATGGGTGAGGGGTAGGGGTTGTTGTTGTTGTTGACATATATATTTATCTAGACATTTGTTGTTGACATTTTTGTCGTTGTCGTTGTTTGCTAAAAACTCAGTTGGCTTTCAACTCCCAAACTCGGCTTTTGTTTAGCTCATCATGATTAATTAAAAGTTGCCTTTTGTTGCCTTTTGTTGTAGCATGTTTCGTTTTTACCACGCAGCTTTCGAACAAATTACACACTGACAACAGCAAAAGCCCCCCTCGCCCACCACGCCCTCCCAGCGACCGACATCACTGGCTGACATTGGTAACGCCCCCCAACCCCCCCAAAAAAAGACCTTCGAAGCGTGTTTTCGTCTCTCTCTCTGCCGCCGTTCTTCTTTCTTCTCGTATCGCTTTGGCCCATAGGAAAATGTTGTGGGCTAATGTGTCAGGGGTCTGCCTATGGATTACACTGGCCAAGGAAATGGAGCCAAAAGTTGCGGGCTCTCGAAAGGGGCGGTTGGAGCTGGAGGCGATGTATTTTGGACTCATTAGAAGGCCTCCATTGCCGCTCGCTGCTGCTGTCGTTGCTGGTGTGAAAATTGGGCAAATATGTGCATTACTCGATGTCTGTATGTATATGTGTGTGTGTGTGTGTTTGTGGGTGTGCAGATGGGTGTGTGAATGGTTGGGTGTCTATCTGTAAACATGGCGCTTAATGAGAAAAGAACTTACTCTGCTATTTGAGTTTGTTTTTCGGCAAATGTCGGCGGGCTTTAGTTTTGTCTTGCCGTAAAGAGCAGGGCAGGCAGGCCAAACTGAAAGACAGCCTGAGGGGCGAAGGGGGGGAACGCGAAGGACAGGTTGACAGACGTGTAAACAGATATGGCAAGGCAGCACCAGCTGCTCATCAGATGTAATCTCTCAGCCAGCAAACGAATATTATAATTCCTTTTGCAACTTTTCGTTTTCGTTTACGCTTTTCCATCGTGTTCGCTTCTTGGTTTTAAATTAAAAGTCAATTTATTTAAAATTAAAATAATGATATAAGCTTATGAAACAAATTGTATTATTACAATTTTTCATTCTCTGCAATGACTTATCTTCGAATAAGAACTAATTTAAAAATATAAGCGTATGTGAAATTTATTATAAATTCCATTAAAAAGTTATATATATATATATCCAGAGAGAGGCAGAAATCAATATAAATAATATAAACAAATTATGCAAATTGCATATAGCAATCAGAGATCAAAGTGAAATAATGAAAATGGCATTGAAAAGATACACTTAAACAGATACCCTTAAACGTAGCTAGGAAAAACTAGCCATAGAAATGGGATGCAGGGCTCAGGACTGAGACCAAGCTACGAGGACAGTAAGGGCCAGGACACTGACTGGTAGCGACAACATCGCTAATTACTTTCTCATTATGCAGGCTATTTAGCTTTAATTACGCCAAGCACCATCCTCGACAAGGGCGACAACGCGACACAAACACACACACACACACACGGCACACTAGAAACGATTCTCCGCTGGCAAAAAAGACAAATTTTAATTATTTTCTACAACTTGGCTACGACTTTACGATACCCTCGAATAAGCAGATAAGAGGCAAAATTCGCGAAAGGAAGTTGGAAACAAAACTAACAATTTGATTATATGAAATCGATCTAACGAATCTGATATAAATGTGACTTCATTTGGCCGATAACATACCCCTTCAAGTTGTCATTTTAGAGGGTATGCAAAAGCGCTTGCTCGTATTTGCCTAGGCAAAAGTAGCAGCAGCAGCAGCAGCTGCATTTGAGCCTTTCACTTTTCACCTGGCGTTTAAACAGCCGCTGCCAATTGCAGGCCAAGCCCAAATGTGTTACGTTTTCTATAGACTACGAACACGTGTGGGAGAGGGAGAGGGGGGCACAAAGTTGGTAGATGGAGATTCGGCAGGGTGATGCACCAATTTGCAGGCTTAGCCCAAGGATGCTTACCATGTGAGCGCACAGAAATGGATAATGAGAATGAATGTGAGAATGGATAAAATGAATTAAAATTTATTTAAGCACTGAGCGCAATTATTTTTATTTTCAGTTTAATTTTGATCACTTTAACATTGGCCAACATGAAATTTAATCCACTAAAAGCCCACGCGTCTGAGCGCTTTGCATACAATGAAAAAAAAAATAAAATGATGAGAAAACCGACAAGAGGTAATTTTTTAAAGTTGGCCGTCGCCGCTAACCGATGCCACACTAAGGGGAGGATGTATTGTGGCTAGTGTGTGTGTGTATGTGTGTGGGTGCACCTGTCTCTCTCTATGTGTGTGTGTGTGTGTGTGTGTGTGGGTGAATGTGTGGCTTGCTTTATTTGCATTTTAATATGCCTCATATTTTATAGGGCTTTCACTTTGTTGTTGGTATTTATAATATATTTACTTTTTAAGCCGCATTTGTGTAATGAAACGGAAGGGGATTATCGTTGGCCGCCGCCTCTCCTCAACTCCTTTGTCCTGCCCTTACAGTTTGCAGTCTCCCACACACAATTCCTTCTACCCTTTAAACGAAATTGAAACACATTCGTTTGACAGTCAGCCGTCAGCTTGCCTTCAATTTGATGCCAACATTATTGACTGATCCCTGATGACCCGGAGCAACCCAAGCCCAAGACCCACTACCAAATGCTGGGGGCCAACGAGAAAGGGCTGTCTGGCAGGCCGACAGAAATTTTGCCAGAAATGAAACACTTCAAGTTGCCAAATTGTTGTATGCTTGCATCTAGTTAGGGCGGATGACAGACAGGAGATGTCTGGCTATTGGGCGTGGTTCCATCATACATATTTTACATTCGCCACTTGTCGGCTTTTATCTGTCCGCCCCCTTCACCTACCGCACACACCTCAATCACCCTTCTTTTTTTTTTCTTTCTTTGCCTCTTAATTTCATTATTCGCTGCGTTCAGGCATAAAAAAAGGATATTGCGCGTGTGCATGGATGTGTATAGAGATGACAGGCTGTCTCAGACACAGGCATCCATCCTTTTAGTCAATCGGTCGGCCGCATACGCATCCTTTCTGTCATGGCCACGTGCGTTTCCAAGTTGTCTGTCTATCCTCTGACTGTCCACAACAATGGCAACTTCTCTTTTAATTGGATAATTACTCAACGAATACTCCCTTTAATTGTTGCTGATATTAACAAAAAGAAGCACTTAAACAGCCATCGAAACAGCAAGCCAAAATATATGCAAACTCCCTTTTTGCCTTTTCCCCAGGGCTTCAAACTATTTTCGAAGCAATTTGCGTAACAATTTTCAACGATTTCCACTTTTGCCAAATGGAATCGAAATAAATTTACCCACCCACTCCCAATACCCTCTATTCCTCTAATCGCTAGCAACTTGTTGGATGGCACTAGCCAAAAGCAAAGTCCATTCAGAATGCATTTCGAAAAGCAAGAAATGTGTGTGTGTATGGATAAATTGAATATAGTATGAAAGCAAAATCCAAAATAGAAATAGAAGCTGCGAAAGGGCAAATTGCAGAAGGATTAAACTTGAATCGTTCGCAAAGTTATGACAGAGTCAATGGCAATTTCCACAGTTTCGAAAAATGGTTTGCCAAGGCTATAACTACATCAATTCTCAAGGGTAAATTTCTAGATACAATTTCTGGATACCCTCTACCAAATGGGGAATAAATAAGCAGGTCAATCGAAGGCAGGCAAACTTCACTTGTTTATGTTCAGGGTATATCCATGGTTTCTGTACTATATCTGGTTAGATACTTGTAGGGTATCATTCTCCAATGGAGATTGCATCCTTTTTTTGTACCGGCTAAACATTTGGCATGGCAACAGGTCAAACTCTCGCAGAATATGCCCCTTCAAGTAGCAAGTACAATAATATTTGTAAAATGATGGTTCTAAAGTTTCAGCAGCGGTCGAGGCAGCCATGCATAAGTTAAATATTTGATGAGAGATCTCCTTACTTTTTGGTCCTTTTCCGATTGCCATGACAGCAGACGCCAGCGTGTAGAGATGAGAGTACGCGAGTTGTCTGTATTTCGTTGATTAGAATCAACATAAATAAAATTAATTGTTGCCGGGTGGATTGGCTGAATGCTTGGGCTACGCTTGAATTGAATCCTCGACAGAGGGTTGCATTCAATTTGATTATTAGCTGAAGTCAACCAAGCGAACGAAGCATAAACCCGGCCAGGAAGCAAAACGGGCAAGTGCAATTGTTGTGTCTACCCTTAAGGATAAATGGTTGGATAGATACATAGATAGATGGAAATCTGGGATGGGGTGGGCCTCCTTTTGCGCGGCATTTGACGTTGCTTAATTTTCCTGTTCCATTTCAATTCCCTTGAGCTTATTTTGTACAGTAGAATAATTATAATTTATTTGTGGTGCTGCAGCTTCTTCTTTTTTTATTTCAAATTACCAAAAACCAATTTAATTACTAAGGCTTCAGCCACTCATCACCATGAATCTTCAGGGCAACTATTTTCATTTTAAATTGTACATTTTTTCAATTTAATTAGGCGAAAGCTAATAGAAAATGTTCGTTGGAAATGTTTGATATTTTTGATATAATTGAAATGTAACAAACAGCTGCATTATGTCTCAGTCGAGCGAATTTTGAAATGAGTCGATCGAAGTAAATTTCTGGCCCCGTCAATTTAACCTTAGTTCTGGTTTCCTCTGACTCTCCGTCCTGCTTCAATTGGTCTATGCCATTCGTTGGCAATTGAACTGTTGAAATGCCTCGGTCAGAGTCATTGCAATTGCATGAAAGCTGATTGCAGTCGAATGCAACAACCAGTTGAATTGCAATTGCTATTGCCAGTGCCAGTTGCCATTGGCCATATGCAAACGAGTGAAATGGTTAAGGGTCAAGCGAACGTGTACGTATGTACGTATGCATATCGAATGTTTCCAAAGTGCCAGTATTTTTGTTGGGTTTTCTGCATGATTTCTCAATTCATTGCAAATGGCAGGCCAAAATAGACAACCCGAAACAGCAGCAGCAGGGACGGAGAGACGCAGAGGACTGCAGTCAGTTGAGTTTAGGGTCCAAGTCCAGGATGTTTCGTCCCTAATGCTTATTACGAACACTTGGACGCTTGGCAATTTATGCACAAGCCGCTTAGCCGCATATCGACTATGGGCCAACTGGCCAACTGCCCAACTACTCTACTGGTCTTAGGTTCAGAAGTAGGGGTCCATGTTCAGTACAGAATCGATTTGTTTTTATAATTTTAATTGAAGCTCTTTGGCCCAGAGTTGAACACAGACATTTTTGCATCGCAACTGCAATTCGTATCTCTTGTTTTTTTTTGGCAATTTCCTAAACAAATATTGGACAAAAGAATCTAAAGGCCTGACGTCGACTGCTGTTGCCTGCCACCTGGTCAAGTGAAGGTAAACCAAAACCAGAAGCGAAAGCTGACACCGACTTTTGGGGCCAGCAAATAGTTTAAGGGCGTCGACTGAGTGAGGAAATCTGGTTGCTGCTGCCATATTCAGTATATTCTGTGCAAACATGTTATGTAATTAAAATGCCTTGTAGACATTTTACTCCCCTCGCCCCCTACCTTCTGCTCCTGCTATCTACTGGCCGTAAACATTTTTGTGGCTGCTTGTATGCTTTTGTGTGGCCAAATAACTTAAGCTGGCTTTGAGAAGGAAAAGACTTGAACTTTTTAATGGCATGCTCTTGATGCTGCTGCTCCCAATTTTCACATACTCAACGTTAACGTTAACTTTATTCGGTTTTTCCTGCACTTTCAGACGTCACAAATCTGGACTACGTTAAGGTAAATGCCGAGGCTGGCAAAAACGTGACCATACCCTGTCCGGGTGTTAACGAGCACTCGCTGGTGGATACGCTGGTCTGGAAAACAGCATCGACGACAATCGCCCAGTTTGCCAATCGCATTCCATTGCTGCATAGTCCTAGGGTAAGTATGGAAAACTAGCTCCTCCTTTACATTCTGCAATTTATAGTAGATGGCGGATTTCATGTCATATTAGAATTCATTTCGCTACTCGTGGAAGGATCTATGCTGACAGGCACTTGAAAAAGTGAAGGGAAAGAAGGTTACTTTCTTCCTCTCTCTCTCTCTTTCTCTCTTTCTCTCTCTTGTGGGAAAAAGCGGAGCAAAGCTGTTAAAATAATTGATAGCCAGTTCCAAGGGGGCTGTTTGAACTTTGCCCACCTCCAAAAAAAAAAACAGGCAAAAAAAGGAAACGGCTGCAGCGCAAGTCACAACGCGAACTAAGTGGCCATCAGTGGGAGAAGAGACAGGCCAGACGGTGCGGCTAATATATTTTAAATGTTTGATAGTTGCACTAGAAACTTAACAAAAAAAAAAAAAAAAAAAAACGAACAAAAAATAATAAAGAACCGTTCAAGAAACGAAGAACAAAAAATACGTTCAAGTGGCTAAAGAAGCAACGAGCAGAGCGAGCAGCTCTTTGGCTAAACGCACTCCGGGGGCCACTGAGGCAATAGGGGGGGGCAAAGCAAAACAAAATGATGATGAAGTTGCAAGGAGAAAAGGAGAACCCTGAGCAGCTCAGCTAGAGCCTGGCTGGCTGCCTGTCTGGTGGGCTGCCTGGTGGCTCTATGTGTTAAATGGCAAACTGGGACACTTGAGCTGCAGCCGAAGTTGTTTTCCAAGCCAAGTCCAAGCCAGAGCACACTCATATTTCTTAGCCTCGTCTCCAGTTGGCCCCCGATGCCGTTCCCGATCCCGTCAAATGCTGCTAGTCTATGGCTATTATGTGTATTAAAAGTTTTTCACCTTGGCATAGAGTAGCGTAGAGCGGCTGCTTCATTTTATTACAACTGACATATAACCCTTGGCAAACAATGAATGAGGTTTACATATATAAAGCTATATAGTATATAGCTATATAACAATGATTAATGCTTGCCAGCTTAGAGAGAGAGAGAGAGAGAGAGTAAAAGAGAGATAGAGAGAGATTTATTTGGACAAAATCCACTCACATGTGCAACGAACAAAATGCGAAAATGTGATTAAAATTTACTTGAAAATTTGCCAATGCAAATTGAAAATTTCAAATATTCTCAACAACAACAAAAACTCAATCGAGCCTGAAGTGAAGTGTTGGTGTAAATCGAAGAGAGAGAGATAGAGAGAGAGAGAGAGACTACTTGGTTTTGCGGTTGAGTAACTTGCAATTTTGTGGCCAAGCACACATTTATGCATGAACAGAGATAGAAAAGGATTAAAAAGTAAATAACAAGGTTCAAGGCCTGTGCAGATAAGCCAGATACTTGATGAATAAAATCATTTTGGCAAAATACTTCGACATGGACTCGGTTTCTCGACCCGACTCTTCACATGAACATGCAACCTAAATCTGAAATTTCTTATTAAATTTGCCTAAAATAACAATAACCCAAAGACAGGTCACTTTGTTGCATGTCCGATGGGACAGTTGAGATAGCCGACAAGAATTTTGCATTTAATGCAATTAGAAATTTGGAGAGCAATGAAAAAAAAAACACAAAAACCAAACAACAAAATATCTAAATTCAGTTTTAGTCACTCTCCCTCTCCCTCTCTCTCACTCACACTCTTCTCTATTTCTGTGTCAATTATGAACACAAAAAGATTTTCACAACCGAGAACAAACAAATTTGGCATGACTAGTGCCAAAGTTTTGGCAACCAATTTGCTTTCATGTACATACATCAAATGAGTGGGTAGAGTCAAATGTTGCCGATACTCGACTTGCTTGAGAATGTTCTTAAATTTGTTGATCCGGTCACTTGTGTGTACAATGGAAAATATGCCTGTATGCGTGGGTGTGTGAGTGTGTGTGTGTGTGTGTGGGAGGATGGAAACTTATTTGTCATTCGTATTAAAAAGTTTGTGCAGCCTTAAGTAGAAACTCGTGTTGTCCAACATTGTTGCTGTCAGAGGTCCTGTCAACATCTCAATGTCTCGGTGTCTGTGTCTGTGTTGGTGTTGGCACCGGTGTCGGTCAGTCCTTCTCTCAGTGAGTTGCTCTTTCCGTTTGCTTTGTGCACAAAGAGGAGCAACAATGAAATGAAAAAGTATTAACAGGAGAGTGATTTAATTGTTTAACCTAATTTTAATTTAATTGCATTCCCATTTCCTTTTTTTTTTGAACATTTCAGATACAACTTTTGTCGGATAATTTTGGTTTGCAATTCTCACCATCATTGGCAAGCGATACATCTGAATATATTTGTCTAGTGAACGATCGTCATATACCCGAAGCCATTGTTGATCTTCTCGTTCAAGGTGAGTTTAATTTCATTTACACAATTATCCTTTCCGCACTTTATTTACCTTACATCACATATTTGGCCAGTTGGTCATTTTCTGGTGTAATTTCTTCTCTCGTTTTTTGGTTTGTTTTCTTAATGAAACGCATAACAACCTTAATGAACAATTCCTGTTTCCTTGGTTTCTCTCCTTTGCAGAAAGAGAGACAGAGGGAGACAGAGAGAGAGTCCAAGGAGTCTCTGGACTTGTTTTTTATTTTAACTGACATTTTACTCATGTGTGTGTGTGTTTTTTTTTCTCTCCCGTGTTTTCTTTTTAAAATGCAGATGTGCCTGATCCACCGGAGCGTCCATTGTTGATAAGTTTCACATCACGCTCGGTGAACTTATCCTGGGCGCACTCGCAGCATCCACGAAATGCGCCTGTCACGCATTTCATTATTGAAACGCGGTAAGTGTTGAAAGGCGGAAGGTTGGTGAGTGGGTGGGGCTGGTGGTGGTCTGGTGGTCCGGTGGGGAATAAGGATCGTCGCTGTTGTTGTTGTTTTAAAGCTGATAAAGTATCTGTGTGCATGAGAAGCAGCAGCAGATGCCCCGTTTCTCGCTCCCCATTTGATTGACACATGCTAGAAACGTTTGGGATGCAGCTGAGCCTGACCTCATTGCTCGGATGGATTAGCGTTTACATGTACGCTTCGCTGGCTGCACATTCATCTCCAGCCTCATAGACAACCTAAGCACGCGTAACGAATGCTGTAGTCCAACCACGCCCCCATCGTTTTGGCCAGAGAGTGCGTTTATCACGCCCCCTCATAGAGACGCTTGCTGTCCTTTAATTAATATGTAAAACGATAACGTACAAGAGGATACGCACACTCACTTGTGCTCCATTTAAATAGAAAAGAAAACCCACGCAAAGCGAACGAGAGAGAGAAAGAGAGAGCGAGTGTGAAGGAGGGGGGAAGAGTGGTAGGGAGATGCACTCATGCACTATATTGTATGTATGAGCTGCATCGCTGGCTATTTTCCGAATAACTTGAACTCAATGCGGGGCATGAAATAAAAAGCCAGCACCCAGCCAGGCACCATCACACAAAAGAGAGCCAAAGGAAAACGGGCAAAAAAGAAATACAAAAAAAAAAAAGCGAAACTTTTTCAATAAATTTCCATCAACTGCAGCAAAAGAAAAAGCAGTTGCAGTTGCTGCAGCAGCAGCAGACGCCGCTGGGCCCCTCCCCCTCGGACAGACGTACGAACGGACGGTGGTGGAGTGGAGTGAGGCGTGTTTTCGACAAGACACTGGGCTCAGCACAATCGATGACAGCCAACTGGAAAGCAGAGCCTGCGGTGCATTTATGCAAAATAAGAAATACCCAAACGCACACACACTCACACACAAGCGAGAGAGCTAAAAGCGTGTGTGTGTGTGTGTGTGTGTGTGGGTGGGTGGTTTTGGTCGCGTGTATATACACTTACGCGCGAGCGCCTGCCAAATGTGTGTGTTCGTTTATGTAGCATACTTTTTCGGGCGAAACTTCAGCTTCAGCTTTTCGTACTCACTGCATTTTTGCATTTGTATACTCTTCATCGATATGGTGTGAGGGTTGAGTTCGAGCTGCTGTTGTTGTTGTTGTTGTGTATGATGATGATGATGAAGGGGGGGATAGGGTGGAGAAGGGGTGTCGCCTCTTATTTACATTTTCGCTTGATTCGGTTTATTTGCGCATATGCATGCAAGTGAGGCATAAGTGGGTAGAGTTTGTTGAATGAAAACGATGGAAGGGATGTCGATCATGGGTGGGTGCTGAAGGAAATTGACATGCAATGACGATGACATGCTTATGTATGGATTTTCGGCATTCAATTGAAAACATAGGGAAATGGTTTCAGGCCACATTCAGTTCGCCATGCTGCGCTATTGCTGTTGCACATTAATTTTGTATAGAAACCAGGCACAAAAGAAAACTGTGCCAAGTTTGCCATTATATCTCATTATTCAGATAGCATTTCTCCTAACCTCAATCAATATGATAATTGGGTTTCGATGTAGCCCAAGGTTAATTTTTCATAATAAATGTTAAACATCAAATTAAAATGTTTAAGCTGAAATTCCCTTTTTAAAAGTTGCTAACAACCTTCAATTTTAAATGTATTCATGTAAATGCTATAATTTCGACGTGTTCATTCACTTTGCATATTTAATTTCTTTTTATGCAGATTCATTTATTCATTTTCATTGATTGATTGAATCGAATTAATTGATTTCGGAGTCTATGAAAATATTTTGTTATGAAATTCATTTTTACCTAAGCCAATTGAAGCATAAGCAAATAGGTAAATGATGTGCATAAACAAATGAATTGATTAGCATTACTTTAACTACTTTGTTGTTTTTTTTTTCTTAATTGTTATTTAAAATTTGGTCAAATCAATCAATAAATTAATACACATGTGTGTGTGTGTGTGTGTGTAAATCTGTGAGTGCATTTGGGGCATTGGTCGCAAGTAAATTTGACTATTTAAACAGTTCGTCCATAAACTTTGCCTACAGTCATGAAAGATACAATGCACACACATTTCGCATGGACATGGAACGGAAAAATTTAAGCAGCTTACAAAAAATTGTGTGTATTTTACGCAAACACACACACACACACACACACAAAGTCATATTCAGACACTGGACTGTCATGTGTGGAGAAAGCATCAATACATGACCATGGAATCGCCACAAATTTATTTGCCATTGCGGTTACTTTGCTGGTGGGGAGATTTTTCTTGTACACATTGTTTTTATTGCATGTTTTTCTTTCATTTTTTTATTTGAGGGGTTCAGTCAGTACACATTTTTCATATGTTTTTTTGCACGAGAAGCGGCCTCGTTTGCATGCTTCATAAAGTTGCCAAACAATTCTTTGTTTTTTGTTTTTTTTTTTTTCCTTCGTCGATTCTGGACGCATATTGCATGCTTTACGGATGCAACGTGCCCGCTGGGCACTAAATGCCCATTGCCAATGCAAACACATGCGGCGATCCTTTCAAAAGGACGTCGCTTATGTTGGCCTCGGCACGCAGCATTGATTAATTTTAATGATTTTTTACACTACAATTTTGTGTGCTTTTCGGTGACGTTTTGCTTTATCAACGCCTGTCATATATGGTTGGTTTTTTTTGTTTTTTCATCTCTCAGCGTTTCGCAGTGAATCAATTTTTAATCACATAAAAAATCTTCTTATATGCGGCGCACCCGCACTCAGCGGGAAAATTATGTGAATTTAAAACAAAATTTAGTACACTTTTTAAATTTTTTGTCATGAAAAATGCTCATTGTGCCAGTTTCTGTATGTAATTTATGCGGAAAAACAAAGAAGAAAAATAAAGGGGAAAATCTTCCTAAAGGCGGAATCAGACCATTTAAATTTGCTTCTATTTTTTTTTTTAAGTGTGTCTGTGTGTGCGGTAAAAAGCGCATAAATATTTTAGTGCCTATGCGCGGCAAACACATTTCACATAGAACGAGAAAGAGGAAAGTAGAGTGAAGAGCCGCATCCCACAAGTGTCATGCAAATCCTGCAACCGACAGGAAGCCCGGACTCCGCCCGCTACCCCCACCCCCCCAAAGACTATATAAATTTTCATAATGCATTTTATGCCTCGGCTTTATGTTTATTGAAATCGGCTTTGTACGTTGATTGCGGCCATAAAATAAATATATTATATTTGGCATAAACGCAATTTAAATGGCTTAAATAATTGAACGAATAGATAGAGACCAAATAGTAGTAGTATTTGCGCTACTGTTTTGTTATTTTGCCCGTTTATCTATGCATACATACATATATTTATCATGTCACATAATTATCTCGTTGCAGTGAGGGCGAGGATGGCATTTGGGATCAATTGGCTCGCATTTATACCAAAACGAATGCCACATCATATCAGGTGACTGGTCTGACTCCGTTCACCGTATACAGCTTTCGTTTGCTGGCCGTCAACAAGCTAGGCATCAGTCCGCCGTCCAAGGAGTCCTACTACATTGTGACTTTGCGCGAAGGTGAGTATCCTGAGTCGACCTTAAGTCCCCTTTCTATCCTCGTATACGTTGCCAAAGTCGTAATTGTTGCAGTTACGCCATAGTTTCACCATTTTATTGGGCAAGACCATAAAGTTGAGCTTATAGGCATATATGACACAACATGACATAACATTTTTTACAATCGCATTAATTTTTCATTTACATTTTCGACTGACTTTTAAGTTCGACTGACACACACACACACGACGACATTCTCTTGCTGCTTGCCAAACAATTACGGCCTCATAAAGTCAGGCGGAAAGGCAGGCCGTCAATGACGTTGTGTAAGTTTAATTATTTTCACGTTGGGTGGGCCAGCAGCAGCAGCCGCAGCAGGTGTATCCTACCACCCACGCCCACAAATATGGGCGCAACTATGCGCATACACTTAAATTTAAGAGACCATTTCGGAACAGCACTTGCTCATTTCATTAACACGCCCTAAAAAATATAAAGCCATACGTGTCTTGGCCATTTTGTTCCACTTACCGTTTGAAGAACTGTGTTTTCTAAAACTCCTTGCAATCCCCAGCGACTTTTGGGGCAAGTTTAAGGTTGATTAATCTGTGACGAAAACAACAAACTGCAGTGTAAAAATAGTTTAGACTCTTATTCCTGTGATGAGAAGCAGAACTTTTTTAAAGATTTCAGTTTTAGGTGTTTTTTCCTTCTGGCCATAAACCCTTTAGGCAGGTAAGGGAATTTTTTAGCTTGATAATGAAAGATGTTAATTGCTGTTAAATAACAAAAGAAAGTGTATGAAATTCCACGTCGAATGAGGCATTTTTGATTAAAATCGAATATCGAAAATCGAATTAAATGTTAACCGTTGCCTCTCAGCATCTGCAGAGAATCAAAGAGAAGCAGCGCTGCAGCGAGCAGCTACGCCGGCGCTCTTACTTAATTTCTTGCTCACGGTGCTTCTTCTTAAAGCAGATGTTTAGTGGTCGTGAGCGAGGGAGAGTGAGGATGAGAGCGTCGCCGTTGCTGCAGTTACACCAACGCTCCCGCTCACGACTACTCAACTGTGCTTCTTCTTGAAGCATATGCTGAGTGGGCTCAAGCGAGAGTGTGGGTGAATGCGAGAGCGAGCGTGAGTAGCTTTTCGCTGCAACGCTGCTGCTTCTTCACGTTTTACTGCTCTGCTCTGCTGCTCAGCTGAGGGTGAATCAGTAGCAGCTGAGGCGTCGGCTCGATCGGTCAGGTGATATGCCGGTTATACGATTGGAAATTTACCGTTGGTAAGATTAATTGTTTTTTTTTCATTGTTAGTGTATGTAATATAAATATAAGAATACATTTGCAAATCACAGTGATTTACAAAAATTTATTTCTAATAGTTCTCGTAATATTTACAAATATTGTAAGCAAGAGTTTAAAAACTAAAATTTATCTAAAAAAGTACTTTGATATTTGGATTCAATTTTGGAGTTGTCTTGGTTTTTTTTTTTCAAATCAAAAATTGGTGTGAAAGTAGCTAAACTGGAACTTAATTGATTTTTTCACAATCGCAGAGGACAGCATTCGCACATTTTGCAGTATAAAAATGATTTGTTTCTGTTCAACAACGAATTCATAAAGTAATCTTATGAAATGTAGCATACTTTGTTGCGTTTTTTCTTACTGCTCAACCCCAGTAAAGCAGTAATGCCCTTTCTCACGGAAAAGTTAGTTTTTATGCATACTGAACTACAACTTAAGCTGTCTTTTACTATTATCTCAATCGATAGAGTTCAATACTATGACCCAGAGAACATAAGTTAACACGCAAAGTACTCAGGTAACCTGAGCTATCACAGTCCTATTGAACTATTAACCTGACAGGGGTTGACAGGAGTTTTAATATGATCACTGCATTTCTCATATGTGTCTATACGCATACGCTTATTGGAAACTTTTGCTGACATTTTACCTGATGCCCCTCTTTAGTGTTGTGACTGCCACAGACAATGATTAATCGTGGCGCACTTTTGTGCGTGTGCCCATAACTAAATTGCCTCCAAAAAGTCACAAAACACATTAATCACAGCACAAGTAGCAGTAGTAGCAGCAGTCATGTGCCCCACATAGCAGCACAGTGGGACAACCCACCCACTAACCCCACCCACCACCATCTACTTTCAGTAACAGCGACAAGCTATTAGCAACACATTTGTCTTATGTGCGTTGGCAATGACTTTGCCCAGCGGCTGGCCGAGGAGGCGCAGTGTGAAATTCCATTTACGAGCATGCCACAACAAGGCAAATGGAATGTGACCCAAGTTTGTGTCATGGCTGCTGCTGCTGCTTCTGCTGCAACATATGCGGTCTCAAATTAGTCGATACATAGTTTACTTTGTATGTATGTATGTGTCCTGCAAGGAGTTCAGCTCATTACGGCCACCGGCTCTGGCTCTGGCTCGGTCTCGGGTCCACACTTGACAAGTTGCGGCCGCTGTGCCTATTTTGCCAATTTGTATAAATTACGCTTGTCACATGCATAAATTAAATACAAGTGGCAGGAACAAGGCGAAAGGCAAGGGTAATCAATTGAACTAATCAAAAATGCAGAAGGCAAAACTTTTGCAAAAGCAAACTTTAGCAGAGCATCAATGTCAAACCAAAAAGACACAAAATATCTTTTAATTTATTTATAAATTCATTGAAGTATGCATAGCCTCTTGCCCCCTTTTCACTCCTGGCAAACTGCCAGATGAAGTTGCCAGCAACCAGCATAGATTGGGGGCCAGCCAGCCAGCCAGCCAGCCAGCTTGGCTCACCTGGTCTCTAGTCGCGACACACGCATCATTTAACTTAATTCTCCATAGCCAAAGCGAAAAATCTCCAGATTCAGCCATAGGCACAGGCAGAGCGCCAAAACGCCAGGAGAGAAGAGAAGACGACTGACTCCCTTGCAACTTATGTTGCGTGACAGTGACAACTTGACAATGCCACAGACAACGTTACGCTTACATGACATGACTCCCTCTTCCTCTTCACTCCCCGTTGGAGTTGGAGATGGCTAGGTGGCAAGGGTTTGTCCTCCGGCCGGATGGCAAGTTAAAACTTTTACGCGGGTTGTCTTGCTGAGTTTTTTGTTCGTTTTTAATTTCAAATTTTTGAGTTTTTCGGCAACTTTTGGCAGTCAAAGTTTTTTGGCCTAACCACGCAGCAAGTCATCATCCTGCCTTCTCCTGCCTCCTCTCAAGTAAATTCCATCTATGTATCTATCTCACTCACTCCTTTCTTTGTTCGTTTTGCAGCACCCACAGGGAAACCCATACCGACAACGGCTCATAATACATCCTCGACATCGGTCTATATCTCATGGAAGCCACCGCCTCCCGATACCATACTGGGTGAATTTCTTGGCTATCGAATTACCTATCGACCACGCGATCGCGATCCGAATGACACCAAGGAAATCTACATACGCGACAATACAGTGGAGGTAAGTCCCTTCTGATATATAGTTGTCGAATAATTGAATTTCATTATTTCCGACACTTTGGCCGCATTTCGTGTTCACCCTGACGTTCGTGACGACGACTTGCACATCATTTTCGATTTTCCCATTTCCCACTTCAACGATTTTCAATTGTCGGCTGAGTGCCGCCTTAAAGTATGCTAGCAAAAAATGTATTTTGTTTTCAGGCTAGTCATGGAATGGCTTAAAGCCCATATCAGCGACGTATTAAAAAGTAATTTACAGCTGCTGTCAACCAAAGTTATTCTCACACGCACACAAAGTTAGATTAGAGACACAGTTACAGTTGTTTTTTTTTGGTCGCACCTGGTGAGGTGTTTGGGGATTTACTGTATCTGCTGAGTTTTTGCTTCAAATCCTATCGGTAGCAATTTGTTAACGATTTGTTACCTGTTAACTCTGCGGCTAGTTTGCTGCCATCCCTTTAACAATTTGACACGCAAGGGGGGCCTAGATAATACAATTTAAAGGTAACGTGGAATGACTTTAAGACCTCTGGCAAAAAAAGTGATAACATTTTAAGCTAATAATATCTAGCTCACGAAATGCATTTTAGAGTTCTGCAACATGTCCGGAATGCGTATATGTTTGGCTGAAAAGCAGAAGGGCTTCGGCCTGGTACGCCGGAATGTATTATATGCAAAAATTATTAGCGATAATGCTCACGTACATACCAACATAGTCAGGCCCAACAACGAAGTTGCCCAAAATGCTGGAAAAAAAACGAAAAAACGAAAAAACGAACGCTGTGTAGTCATGGCGTCGCCTGATTGCCACAAGCATGGCACGCTTTTGTGCTCGAGTGCATATTTTGCTCTTATCTGACATCCCCCGTGGGCTGCACTTTCCTCCAAACACCCCCCCACCATAGCCCCCGGCAAATGGCTTAGCCCGTCTTCTACTGACTCCAACTCCTTTTTTTTTCTGTTCCGCACTCTCCTTTTGCATGTCGGTGGCATGGTGAAATATTATGCTTGCAGCCAGAAACGTGTGACTTCATGTTTTAAGTCGTTTTGCCGGCACTACTACGAAGAGCCATGACTTTCTGCTATGCCATAGACCACGCAGTTGGTGGCCAGCAGCACTAGCAGGACTAGCAGCAGGAGCATCCAACATTCAACATTGAGCTGTCACGTGTGTGAATGGGTGTACGTCCACTTAGTTCCCGGAGCGAAATTTGCCAATTTTCTAATTAAAATTTCTGCGCCGTAAAGCATAAATTTTTCAACTTTCAAGCAAAGATAAAATCCGCGGGTAACTTAGAGCCATGCGATAGTGCGAATACCTCAAAAGCCATTTCAAAAGCAAAGTACAAAATACGAAATACAAAAAAATGAAAAACCAAATCTGCTGGTCCATAGTTATTGCTGCTAAAAGAGAGAGAGAGCTCAAAAGAGAGGAAAGAGCAAAAGGGAATAGCAAACCAAAGTCTGCCCTCACAGCGGGATTCATTTACTGTGTGCAGTTTTTTTTATCCACTGCAATCTGTAGTTACTGTATATATGCATGTTCACATTTCATCTTTAGCCGACATCAGACATCAGACGTCAAAGGAATAAAAACGTAAAGCGCGTAAACTACAACTACAGAGAGAGAGCTTATTTAGAGTTTGGCTTTTTAATTACCTTTTATACCCAACAACTGGACACTATCTCTTAAATATTGTTTTACGGAAAAATATAAACAAACTCAATAGAAAACGAGACTTTTATTAGCTTTTTGGCTCTTGAAAGGCGTTACCAGGAGAAGCCTATTTTATCGTGACATGTAAAATCGTTCCCATAGCATAAAAGGGTATATTAAAGTCGCCAAAATGTATGTAACAAGAAGAAGAAACGTATATATATATTTTTTTTTTTGATCAGCATTAACAGCCGAATCGATCTAGCCAAAACCCTCTATCCGTCCCTCTGTATGAACAACTATATATCGGAGACCTTAAGAGCTAAAGTTAATTTTAAAACAAGTTTAAGCAATAGTTTTCTGTGTTTCTGTTTCTGTTTCACTCTTTGTTTCTTTGTTCATTTATGTTAGCGACTAAGCCAATATAACTGATTTATGAATAGAAACGGTTTACTTAAGTCATTTTGATTGGTTTTAAAGAGCCGATGCATTAACAAATGAGAAAAGATATTAAGGGAAATTCCAGCGAGTACTAATTAATAGAAGTGAATGGCTACGAAGCGATGCTTTTTGGAAACTTTATCAATTTCATTATATCAATTAACCAACTTGGCATTGGGCATTAGGATTTGCCTGTTTCTAGTTGCGCTGGTCCATAAAACTGGGCAGCAGTTGTAAATTTTCGTCTCTCATTTACCCGGGGGCAACTAAATAAAATGAAATTATATGACCGCATTAGGCAACTAACTCACAAGGATAAAAATAAGTGGTGGGTGGGAGGGAGGAAGGGTGGCGGCGGCAGCGGCAACTGGCGCCGTCTGAATAGCTGAAACAGCCACTTAAGCTGTTGGCATGGCAGTCAATCCGTTTTCCTAAGCAAAGCCTAAGAACCAAGCAGCCTACCGACCCACCGACCGAAACCAGCCAAGCCAACCGAAAGTAACTGTAACCCAACCCCCACCCCCAACTACATCATATAACTACTCATCCTTTTGCCTTTGCTTTGCGGTACAACCGCATACACGGCAGTCAGAAGGCAGTAGACAGGAGGCAAGAGACTCACTAATGTATGCCACATAATTTGTGTGTTGTGAGCCTTGTTGGGAGTCAGTGTAGCCACTTTTGACCATATAATGCCCTTTGTGTATTAGTATTAGTATGTATGCTTGTGTGTGTGTGTGGTGGGGGGGGGGGGAGGCAGCTTTGTAGGCGCACTGCTTTCTTGGCTTAGTCTGCGGCTTGTTTTATGGTTTAGCACTGCTTTTGACCTTTCTGGTTAAAATTTAATAAGCCACAGTCGCCGCGACGAGAGAACAGTTGCCCAAATCCTTTCAAAACTCTCTATATACAAGGTGGACTAATTGCCCAAGCAACTCAATTTCCTTTTTGCCGCTGCCGTTTTCCCGTGTATGCAAACCAATTTTCAGTGCTGCAATTTTCATATTTGCTTTGCCCACGCACAAAAGTATGCAACGCGCAATTTCCGCTTCAAGCATGCACAATGCAAAGAAACGACATGGCTTATGGGGTATGAGTAAAGGTGTTTGTGTTGGTGTTGATGTTGGTTGAGAAGACTCCACGGCCAGCTCGAGTGCTGTACTTTAATTTGGGTGCCTGTTGGCAATGGCAATAAGCATTAAAAACCCAATTTGAATATTGAATTCTCTGCTATTTCTTCATAATTTTAACATTTTCTTATCTCTCTCTCTGTCTCTCTCTCTATCTCATTGCAGAGTCATGAAATACAAAATCTACAGACCTACACACAATATAAAGTCACTGTACAGGTGTTCAATCCAGAAGGCCTGGGCCCGGAGACAACCATTTTGGTGATGACAGATGAAGGAGGTGAGTAATAATGAAATATTTTGAGAAACCACTAAAAAGCTATGAACGAAATTCATTTTGTCTATGTGTCGGATATGTTGCCACATTTAGGTTTGCTCTTTCTTTTTTGAAACTATCTTCAATTCATATCTTTCATGTCTTGTCGAAGCCAACCAACCCAGCCGCAGGTCAATAAATGTTTAAATTTTGTTGTGAGTTGTTGAAACCCGCAAAATACCAAAGAGGACTACTACAACTTGCTTATTGGCAATGCCAAAGTGACCAAGTCACGATGTGATACTTAGATATGTACATTACGCAGAGATTGCCATCTACTCAGAGTGTCAGACTGTGTGTGTGTGTGTGTGTGTGTGTATGTGTGTGTGTGCTGCATCAAACAGAAAAATTTGCCTTTGTGTGCAGTTTTTGCTTTTAGCAATGGAGCATGTGCATCTTTGATTCGCTCGACCGCAAAATGTCTGAGCTATGCAATGAAGCAAACAAATAAAAGTTAGAGATGGAAAAATATGTTGCAATTTTTCATATATTTCATGCAGTTCTTCTCGCACACATGGACACACTCTCTGACTGTGTATTGGGATGAAAAATACTTATAAATAAATAAATAAAAAAAAAAAGCAAAATGGAAACAAGTAACAAGGAAAAATAGGATTTGCTTACTTAAACTTTTTGCCATATGCTTGCTGCTTGCTTTGCTCAGTCAGCAAAAAGTCAGACAAAAACTGCCCAGGCATGTCTTTCGATTTTCTTGTTATGGTTATTGTTGTTGTTGTTGCTGTTGTTGTTGTTGTTGATATTGCTCCGGCAGCTATGTTGAATTTCCGCTCCGAGTTTCAGTTCAAAGAGCACAGACGTAGACGCGGAAGTGTTGATACCGGCGTCTCTTCTGGCGTCTGCGGGACGTAAATTATAACCATTGGCCCATAAATAAAATCAACGTGAGCACATTTTCTTTTACTTTAGGTTTTTGTTTTTTGTTTTGTTATTTTTTGGGATTTAATTTCCTGAAGTCAGCGTTAATCTGTTTTGCACAAGAGCCAAATGTCTTGCGCAAACATTCTGCGCCAAGTTTCTAAGACTCGTCAAAAACTCTTTGAACAAAAGTTGAACAGAGCTTAACGCATAATTAGCATAAAATTCAGCGGCAAATCCTTTATCCCACAGTTGAGGTTGGTCATAGATAGAGGGAGAGAAGAGTGTTTGTGTGAGAGAGATAGAGAGTATTTTTAACTTTTCAAAAAAAATTTGAATGTTAAATATCACCTACGCTTGGCCGACTCCGACTCCTTGTCGCCTTCATCTTTTGTAAGCGCTTTTGCAGGAAATTATAGCAGCTGGCATTATTCGGTAATTTTAGTATATTTTTTCGTATATATCTTTCGTTTCGATTTACCTCAGCTGCTGCTGCTGCTGCTGGTTCTCTTATGCCTTATTCTTTGGTCATGGTTTTTTTTGTTGTCGTTTTTGTTGTTTTTGTTTTGCCTGAGTCCTGGCAGGTGGAGACAGGCAAAGCTTTCAGGGGATTTACAGAGGCTTATGTATCACATTCAGACCACAGCCAGCTGATGTTTAATAGCTTTCCTCAATGTTTATATGTTTATATGTGTGAGTGCGCGTGGCAGCTGATTAATTACCAGTGAAAGTTATCCAGAAGCAAAAAATTCACCCAGAAAATTGAATTGCTCAAGTCAAAAGCGAAACTTGCCCACTTTTGGGAGCTTTGTTCGAAGGGGGGAGATGGGGCTCCGACCGCATGCGGTGAAAATTATGAAACCTTGCAATGTGCTGCAGCTTAGAACTTAGCTGGGAATACCTAGCAATCTCCTTTATGCCTTCTTAGACCCTGCACTCGGGGTCACCGGGAGCAGACAGCCACAACGACAGCCAGCGACCCAAACGATAATGTCCTTTGACTCGGACAACACAACTCAAGTTCAAGCTGGGGGATAATGCCATCAACTGAGTCGTTGTGTTGTGTTTTTGTGCCATGTGCACTAGGCAATTGCAAAACAATTCTAGGGCTTCACATGTTTGCCTCTTTGATTAAAATTTTGCCACTTTCTTTTACTGGCAATATCTGCTCCTGCTCCGGATTTGGCCTGCTCCCTTGACATTGGCCCCAGTCAGCTTAGATACGTATTTACTGGATCGACTTCTCCTTTAGCCGGACACGCACTAGAGTTTCAGTTAGGGGTCCTTTTTGTGGCCAAGTCGATTTCCTGTTTTTTTTTCTGGCCTTTCCTTTTTGTTGATTTTTTTTCTTACCATTGCTGCGTGTTTTGTGTCGAAGGCGTTACCGTCTCAGCCCCCAAACACTTGTCAATGGGACCCACACACACTCACACACACACTCACCGACAAAAAGGACAAATAGAGTGATAGACAGGCACTGGTTGGTCGTATACGGATAACTTTGTTTTGTTTTCATTTCACTTACTAAGTCCTTACCCTTTTGCCCTAGCAAACAAAACTTCCATTACTTTAAGGACATTGAACAACTTTCTCGAACCTCAATCTCAAACACTATCTCAATGGAATGTTGCACCTTGCAGGAATTTAAGAAGTTATGCAAAATCAACGCCGACATACATAAAATGCTTCATTTGAGTTGACTCCTTGTTAAAGCCAGCTAAGACAGAAATGTGCAGTCATTTATCAACATCTGTGAAGGGTGTTTGTCAAACGCCCAATGGGGCGTGGCAAGCTCTTTTAAACGAAACGAAGGATGATACTTATGATGCAAATAGTGCGTGGCAAAGCGAGTCTTGTATTAAAAAATTGAAAAGGAAAGAAAGAAAAAAAAAAACTAAAGTAAATGGAAAATCCATTTGCACTCTGAACTGGCGGCTGCTACACCTGGCAGAGATGCGCGGTTTGCTGCCAAACGACCAAGTTTACCCAAGTACAGTGAGTCCTCAACTTGTAGCTACAAAATTAATTACCTTTTGGCTACCTTCAACTAGTTGCGGTGCACTCAAAGCGAGATCTCCGCAAACAGCCGCATATCCGAAAAGGGTAGATCAGAGGGGATTCACCGACTACTTTTAAAGAGCGGTCCGAAGAAACGAAGAAGAAAAAAAACACAAAACGAGAAAACACTCGCAAAAGTAAACTCCAAACAGAGCACAAGTTTCAGGCATAGAAAACTGCTGCGGGCTGCTGGCGGCGGAAGTGACATCAGCAACAACAGCAGCAAACAGTTTGCTAGATAAAATCTAAGAACAAAGTTGCCCTTAAACATAACGAAGCGGCTATACACTGCTCGATTGTGTCTAACTGAAATTAATCTAATTAAGCAAAGTAATTAATTAGTGCAAATGTAAGAAAGACTCCATCCAGTTCAAGTGAATTAAGTTTCGGGCAAATTTCATGCCAATCGTATCTCAATTGGCACCTAAATAAGGTGACTCAGCTGACTCATATGGCTAACTGTTCTTTTCAGTAAAAAGCAAGATCTTACCTAGTAGAGGACTGAAGTCCAATTTGTTTAGATAGCCAAGCAACTCTTTGCTTTGAATAAGAGTAGAAAAAATTCACGCAAAAGACGCTAGAGGAACCAGCATAGCCAAAGGAAGGCAAGTGAGCACAAGGACGAACAGATAGACGGACGGTCGGGCGGACGGACGGATGAGGTACAACGTGAAAAGTATGTTTTAATAAAAGCGGAAATGAAGCAGCGTTACCGTTATTTCCTGCTTGTGCACAGTTTGCAAGAGGCGGTTAGGAGAGAGATAGAGAGAGAGAAGGGAAATCTCTGTCTCTGGCCAGCTGCATTTCATTTTCTGTGAAAACCAAAAAATGATAAACCACAAACCACTTAAAAAAGTTGCAAGCGGCAACGGCGTTGCTAGCAAAAAACTTTTTACGTAAATAGACGAAATTAATGAGCGAAAGCGGTCGCTTCTGCCGCAAGATTAGGATGAGAAAAACTTCTGCACTGATCAGATGATTCCTCCTCTTCCAGCATATCGTGCCTTTAGTTTTTTTGAGATTCAAGACTCAAGTATATTGATTCCAATTTAATATTAAAGAGTTCAAGTTGAATGTATATGAAAATTGCTTTTTAGATAACAATTGGCAAAAATGATTATGTGAATGTGACCTCCTCCATATGGGAATTGGCCTAAAAGTTCAATTCAAATTCACCTTTATGTGGCCCATCGAAGGCCTCTTATCTTCTTCGAAATCTCTGTGGCAGTCTCGTCCCTTATTTCTTTCTTGTATTTTTCGTGGCTCCACCTTTTTTGTCGTGGGGGTAAGGGAGAAGGGAAAATCAGGCTAATAAAACATTTCCAGCAGCAATCACAACTTTTGCGCTCCAGTTCGATGAGTGTGATTGCATGTCGACTCTGCCATCAGGCTTGATGCAATTCGAGCAGAAGGGGAGAGAAGAGGTCTACTCGTGTACTGAAAACGAAAATGCAAAATGAAAGGCCGGGAAAAGCCTTGTCTGGGTGGAGTGGGGGGTGGGAGTGGGTGGCGTGGCAAACGAAACGAAATGAAATGTTGGCAAAGTTGTTGAAAACGGAGTTGACAAATAATTTCATATCATGTCGCTCTCTCTGAAGTTGCCTTTCTTTTGATTTGCTTCTTTTTCTTCTTGGCCAGGGTTCAATTTCATTTGACGGGGGATGACTATTAGAGGCACACACACACACACTGACACACTCATACATCGGCAGGTAGTCCCTAAGACACCTGTCCTCCACTAAGAATCATCGTCATCCCATTTGAACTTTTTCCTCTTCAATTTTCTGGCGCTTTTTCTTTTCATTTTTTTTATTATTTTTTTTTTTTTGTTGACAAATTTTTCTGTTTTCAGATTACGACACACGCTCAATCACTTTTGCCAAAGGCAGATTTCTTTTAAAGTCTTTAGCTTTTCTTTTGACTTTTCTTTTCTTTTCGTTTTTTTTATTATTTTCGTCTCTTTGTGTTTGTGTGTGTGTGTGTATTTTGATACTGCAATGAGAAAAGTTCGTTTTTGGGGGCAAAGGATTGGTTTAGGCCAATAACAACAAGCATTTTGCAATCTTTTTGATGGTGGCACCTCATCCGCAATTCACTGCCCGCTTGGCAAAGGTGTCTCTCTTTCTTTCTCTCTCTCTCTCTCTCTCTCTCTCTCTCTCTCTCTCTCCATTTGGCAGCAGTCAAGCGTGCGTGTCTGCCACTGTTCCTGCCCCCATTGCTCTTTATCTATCTCCTCCTGCGTTCCCTTCTCATCCCACCTCATTTTCATTTCCTATGTGTGTGTGTATGTGTGTGTTTGTGTTTGTGTTTGTGTGTGTCATATGGCCTGAGGGCTTTTGCCGCTTTTGGCTTGGCAAAAGTGCAGAAAATTTGTGCAAGTTACGTGCTTGATTAGATTTTTTCCTTCTTTTTTTTTTGCCCCTATTTGGCCGAAAAGTTTTTCCCAATGACGGGTAACTGAAGTAGGAGCACAATACGGTTAAACTTCACCTAGTTTGAGGACGTTTCTCTATGTTTTTTGTATGAGTGTCTCTTTTTTTTTTGTTTTTGGCTGTTCAGATGGCTTTGACGGCAGGCACATCGATTAATAGATGATAGTGAATCCAACACTTGTCCCAACCACATCACACCCCAAACATGTAGACACACACACACACACACACACACGTAATGGGGAAAAGCTTTGAGCCAACTGTGGTCACCGATAATCGGCTTATATTATACAAATCTAAGCAATTAAGTGACAGGCAGACGCAAATGAAAAACCAAAAATGCATATCAAAATAGCAAACAGAGTAATCATCAACTGCAATTGCAATTTGCCATTTCAGGTGGCAATCGGACTAGGACTAGGGCGAGAAGCTCTGTGGGAATTCTCCAAGTGTTTGTTGTTATGCCTTAATAAACAAATGCTTGTTTACTCCGATTCGAGTTAATTCTCTTCAAAGTCTTCAGTCTTAGTTCCATTTTTGTTTGCTTAATTCAGTCTGGAATCTCTTAAGAGATGAATTATTTATCAGACTTTTAAGTGAGTAATTGTACATTACATCAACGCCAAAACCATTTGGGAATTACAATTAGATGAAGCGACAAAACGAAAGCACAGCTTATGTAGCGTTAGACTAGTATTTTGATGACTTGAAGCTAAGGAGTACCTCGTGGATTAAAGATTGACTGCTCATTTGATAATGTTTCTAGCCTAGATACAAAGTGAAACAGGTTAACTCTTTCATACAATTTGCCTTCAATTAACGATTGTGATCAATCAATATAAAAGTGAGTTATGTTAACTTTGAGTTCAATTGCATAACAAAGAGAAAGAGAGAGAGAGAGAGAGAGAGAGAGATTAGAAACTGTAGAGAGAGTGTCACTTGAGGCTGGCACAACTGTGGACAACATGGCGTATGATAGATTTCACTTTAAGCTTGTCCAATGCATAGACACAGACACACACACACATACACAGACACACACACACATATATACGACATGATGTGTGTTGCCAGCACTGTCCCCAACAGCAGTCGTCTCCCTTTTGCATCTCCATTGTTGTTGTTGTTGTTGCTGTTGCTACACTCTGTAAAATTAGTTTTGCACTTTGTACATTGTCAGTGGCATTCTTTACATTTCTTGTTGGCTTCATAGCAGCATCAGCAGCAGCAGCAGCAGCAGTAGCAATAGCTAGAGCTGTGCTTGCTCCTTCCTTGCCTTTCGCACTTTTGGCAATTCTCTGTCTATTCTGGTTGCCCTGTTGCGTTTCAGGCTTTAGCTAACTCAGTTAAGGTCCCCGTCGTCAGTCCAAATGTGGCCAGGGCGTGGTCTGTGTCTGTGTTGGTGTCTGTGTGGGTGTCTGTGTGTGCTACTCAACTTCAGCTTGTCATGTTGCACATCTGCTTTGGCTCTCTGTCTTTTGCCTTCGTCTTTCGTCTTCTTTGCTCTGCTCCTGCTTCTGTGTATTAGTTACCAAAAGGGACTTTCATGTGGTTAGTTTGCTGCCGCAGACAAAACTATGCACATTTAACGCTAAATGGGCGGTCCTTCTGCCCTTCTGCCTTTCTCCTGGCTGGCTGGCTGGCTGGGTAAATCAGCTTTGGAAATTTATTTAAATGCCTAAAGCTTGTAATAAAAAGGAGCATAGATTTATGTTGCCAGCAAGTGCCACATATGTATCTACTTACTACATATGAATGAGGGTGCATGTGTGTGTGTGTGTGTGGTCTAGGCCTAAGCCTGTCTGCACTTGGCACTGATTGCCATAGATACACACACACCCACACACTCTTGCATATCCTCTCATATGCATTCATTTTCATTTGCAGCCTCCATCCCATTGCACTTAGCCAAATTGCACTCGGTTTGGCCATGTCTTCGCGCAGTCGCCGATGTAACTGTAACTGGCTTTGGCTTTGGTTTTGCCCGTTACCATCGTAAAGCGTTAAGACCACATTTGCAAACTAACACCAGTTCGCCTGCTTTCCCCGCCCTGCTCAGTTGTTGCCGCCTCTTTGTATGCATCTTTTCTGTTTTTCCTTTCTTTTTTTTCTATTTGTTTTTTTGAAATGTAAATCCTGTAAATTTTATGCACATTTTGCAAAACGAGAGATACTCTCTACCGCCAACCGTCTGCTTCTGCCTCTGTCTCTGACTCTGCGTCTGCTTGGCTTATATAATATTTTGTAAAATTGCATTTACACCACAAACACATTTGCATTTGAAATGCACTGCTGCTGCTGCTGTTGTTGTTGTTGTTGTTGTTGTTGTTGTTGTTGCCAATGTTGTTGGCATTAGAAGTACAAGCGTCTCGATTGCAAACGACCAACGAACACAGTGGTTAAAGCCTTTAATACGTGAATGGCAAAGAGAGAGAATGGCATAAACATAAAATAAATAATAAATCAGACAGGTCTTTATGTTGAACAGCATAAAGCTTTTAATCTTCAAACAATTATGAAATCACAAATCTA
Organism: Drosophila nebulosa; assembly: GCA_024703675.1. Classification (NCBI taxonomy): domain Eukaryota; kingdom Metazoa; phylum Arthropoda; class Insecta; order Diptera; family Drosophilidae; genus Drosophila; species Drosophila nebulosa. The sequence continues at coordinate 6,014,883 of JANFPS010000007.1, read as the reverse complement.
TTCAATTAAATGACCAATAGACTTAAATCTCCAAAAACAAAACTAAATTCAAACTGTCAAATTTTTTTAAAAACTTTGTTATTTCTCTTTTGAAAGAGGTCACTGGCCTTGCCTCTTAGATACGACTTATCTCCCCAGAGAGTTTCTTTCCATAGATAGTACTTAAATTCTCTGCTCAGTGACTATAGGATATGTCAATAATAAATTAATATTTATATATTAATTGTAAAATAAATTCTTTACTGTTGGCAATCAAAAAAGTTGAGCAGAGAATACTCTCTTTATCCATTGCATTAGCCCAATGTGACATGACTTTCAATCTGTGTTTAAGTATTTTTTGGTTGTTTGCATTTCTTTTAGTACATTTTGTGTATGTCTTATAGCCTGGAAATCCTGTTTAGCAAATTCCACACACATGTACACAAAGGCCATTTAGCCACAGCTTGGATTCAACTCGAGAAAAGCAAAAGAGCTCTGAGAAAAAAAAGGCGTGATGGAGACATGATAATTGAAATTAAATAGCCAGTGGCGACTTTTCGCAGAAATACTTTTACATCTTTTGATGTCTTTGCAACTAAGCAACGACCATTCCACTACCTGAACAATAGAAGGAGGTGGGCGGTGGGGCGGTGGGTCACTGATTACAAAACGCAATTTAATTATAAATAGCACCAATTAATTTGCCCATTATGCTATACTTTGCCATTTCATTCCATTCCATGGCAAACGAAGCACAAGACCAAGGTCCAAGTTCTTGGCAGTTCTATTGAGGCCATTGTCTCGTCACTGTCTTTGCTGTCATTTTGATGCCATTGTGAGTGCCGGCCAGACGAGTGAAATAAAATAAAAATAACAGGCCATTGCCACGCCCCATCCCTACGACCTCATGGCTTGAGTCATCTTTTGTTGTTTTGAGGCTGGAGCAAAATGTGTTAATTTGATTTAACCATTTATGCGGCATGCGGCTGGCAGCGCCACCAACCGAGGCAATTTTCAAAAGCGCTGCGCTTCGTTTAGCTGTGGCAACAGCAGAGCTATGACATGCTTGCCACGCCGTGTCACCAACCCTCGGTTTGCCGGTCCGGAGACCGCGTCTTTTGTGTCTAGCTGCTGCTGTTGCCGGCCATCCTAGTCCAGCTCCAGCTCTAAGCGTTGCATATTTCTAGGGAACAATAAGTGAATGACATCCATAAAATTGCATTGTTTGCATGGAGAGGCGAATTTTCTGCCAGAGTTAAAAGGAAGGCGAAATTTTTAAGCGGCTTTTAAATGAAAGTTGACAAAACACCAAAAGCCTGCACCAGGCAAACAATAATAAAAGCTTAAGAGAATCGTTTTTATCGCTTTAAAAAGAAAACATCAAAAGAAAGTAAGAAAGAAATTTAAAATGTGTTTTCATCATTCTTAAATTCCATTTATATGGCTTTAAATTTTCTAAAAATATTGACTGCAGCTCTTGCATAAATTGAACGGTTTGTTGTGTTCTCCCATCAAACGACCTTCGCACACATATTTCATAACAGAAATGCGACAAGCGTCAGGACTCGAACCATAACCACCGTCCCCGGGAAATACAAAAGTTTTGCTTTTTGCATTTGGTTTTCCTGTGCGGTTGAAGCTACACCCGACCGACATCCTGCTCCGCTCCTTTCCTCTCCTCTCTTTGGGAGGGTGAGGAAAAGGAGGCCGCCGCGTAAAACGCATAAATTTTATTCAATTTCTGTCATTTCCCAAAAATGTATAAACACATCACTTCGACGGCAACTGCCACGCCCTCTGCCGCACCAAAACCACACACACCTCACACACACACACACACACTCACACCTGTACTGCGTTAGGGCTCGGCTCTGCATGCATTGTATATTTGTGGTTCGTCTTTTGGGTATGTGGCTTCGAGAGCGTGTGTGAGTGTGTGGGTGTGTGTGTGTGTGGCACTCAGCCGGCAGACGTTTAACCTATGTCGCGTATGCCGCATGGCCAAAAAGCACGCGTGCCCCAGCAAAAAAATCAAGAGAAAAAAAATGTATTATTTTCAGTTTTCGCTTGCTACTCGAACAGCGGAAAAGTATTTTGCGCTTAAAGAGGCGCCAGGAAACGGTTACGGATGCGGTACAAGGAATGCAAATAAACCCCAGCCCGAGCAAAAATCTTGAGAAAAAACATAGAATCTAAACTAGCGGGTGTGTGTGTGTGTGTATCTATGCATAAACGAATGAACAATAAGGTGGCTCCCGCCTACCAAAGCCGCAGCAAAGGGAATACAGACTGAAGGACTGTAAGATTGAGGAAGATTCAGTGGGTGTTGGGGGAGCAGCTCAAACATCAAGCTGAGTAAATTTTCAAAACATTTTGCTCGTCGTTGCGTTTTTGTCGCATTAGCGTACGTGATAGCGTCACGGAACAACGAGCAACCAGAAACAACAATGAAGACACAATCAACAAAGGCGAAAGTCAACCCAGTTCCAGGCCCATTTCAACCCAGCCAGAGTAGACAAATCTGATGGCTTCTATATGTGAATATTGAGTATACCTACTCAAAACTAGAAATGGTATTCGAGCCATCTAAATATGCAAAATCTGTTTCTTTATTTAGCCCAAAGCGGCTTATGCCATGGAATTTGTAGATATTAACTTTATGTAAAGACAATTGAAACTAGTCCTAAATAAAGCTAAGATTTAGTAGAATGCTACTAAAAAAATTCTTTGACCCCAAGAAAAGTCTTTTGTTGTTGTTCAACTGCAAGCCTTTTAAATCCTTTACATAGCTTTCAAGTTATTTGCTTAAACTTGCAAAATGAAATTTTATGTTTCTTATGGCTTGAAAAAATGTTAAAGTTTCAGCAAAATAGAATGGAAAAAGACTTCAGTGAACTTTGTCCTTAACTTTAGTCAGCTTAAGGATTTGTGTTGAGTAAAAAAAACAAAAAAAAGAAAGTTTGCAGCATTTTGGCCCTGCCCGCAAATCAATGTAAATGGCTTGCATACATTACTCATACGCAACGATGTCTGGAAGGGATTCGTTTTTGGTATTGCACAAACTTGCAGCTAATGATGCTTCAATTGCTGCTTCTTATGAGTTGCAAAATGTTGAATGAATGAGCGCCATTGCATTGAATGGGCCAACGAGAGGGAAGACTTTCGTGGCTTCAAGTGCCAGCAGGAGTGGCAGGATCAGAGCCATGAGGGGTAAGAAAGAGAAAGAACTGAAGTGAGTTGATGCTCTCTCTCGCTCTCTAAGTAAGTGCCTGGAGACGTTGGGGATGCTTTGGCTGCTTTGGCTGTTGCTGCTGCCACTGACGACGATGTTGATAATGATGCATGCTGCAAATCAATTTTGTTGTATTATGCCAAAAGTGTGCGAACACTCTGGAGTGCGGTGAAAGTGCAGCAGCAACAGCAACAGCAACAACATCAACAACATCAACAATAGAAGCAGTGCATTAGCTGTCCTTGTCGGTGGGGTTCGACCCAAATGCTCAGCTTTTATGTTCATGTTGCCGCTGCCGCCGCCGCTCTCGTTGAATGATTTCCACCCATTTTTTTTCTCTCTTCTCCTGTTCTTGTTGAAATGCTTCTAGCATTACTTATTCCCTATTTTTGCTCTCTCTGTCTTTTTTTTTTTTTCTTATTCCATGTCGTAATACTTTGCAGCCATGTGGCGCGTACATACATAAACTGCTTGCCCCACAAATGTCTGCTGTTTGCGTGTGTTTCTTGTGTACTTTACTTGCTCGAGAATTAGTCTTATTGGCTCAAGACACACACACACACACACACATAAACACGGAGACACTCTGTTGTATTTGCCCTTTTATTTACAACATTTTTGCTGTAAATAGTTTTAGATTTATTATATTTTGTTTTTTTTTTGACTGGTTAAAACATTAATTTATGTCATCAATGCCAATGATCGATTGACTGCAAACTTTCTTTGTAAGCATATTTGTGCGGTTGCGGTTACGGTTAAGGTTAGGAACCTCAAAGCAATCGAGCCAATTTTTGCCAGCTGGCCAGCAATCATAATAATCATGATGAAATAAATATTAGAAACTTACCCTAGGTCAACCAGCATCAAACATAATTCTGGCCACAAGCATATATACATATGTATGTACATTCCGCAACTTCCTTTGATATAAATGAAATTTATTTATTTATCTGGGCAAATGTTCAATTGCCCTTTAGCCTTTCAATTGGCAAATGTCAAAGATTGTTCCCTCAAAACTGAGTTTCTAATCTTGTTAATTATTACTTTAAATAATTTCTTTATTGATTTTATTTGCCATTCAAATTGTTTTTCCTATTCGATTAGCGTAGGCAATGTGTTTATTAAAAAGTTAACAAATTTACTCTCAAGCCGACTACAAGACTCCCTTTTAAAAGCGGCTAAACAAACAGAAACCTTTTAATTGATTAAGTACAATAAAATAAGAGCCAACTGCAATGGACAAAGGGCTTATAAGATAAGTCAAATGTGGTATAAAATTTAGTGACTTCAGATTAAAAAGTACCCCAAAAGATTTGACATAAGAAAGCCAAAGTTCGCTTTTACGAATCAATAAAATTGATTTCGCTTTAAGTTACAGGCCCAAAAACGATGCTGTAATTGAAAATCAAAAGCAAAGGGCAAAAATGGATGATTCCCCGAGAAGAGAGAAGAACGACGGACAGGCCATAAAAAAATGGCAAAGGCAGCCACACCTCTTCTTTAACTTTTTCACACAGATTTTGCTTCATTCTTTTTTTTTTCTTCATTCATCTCTTCCTGTTTTTTTGGTTTTTTGTGGAAAAGCAGAAGTAAAGAGGAAACTGTTACAACATTTTCATTTTAATCTTATTAAAATGTTACACGCTTTGTGCCTCTATCGCTCTATCCTCTCATGCTCTCCCTCTCTCTCTCTCTCTCTCTCACTTTGTTGGCGGTTGTCCCGCTTGCTTTGGGCACAATTTGATATTGAAATAAGTTTTTAAATTAATTTTTTGTTAGCAAAAGTTGCCCGAGAACCTAACTGAACCGAACTAAACTGAAATGAACTGAACGCTGCTGCTTCTGGTGCCGCAGCGGAACTGGGCCTGTTCCCTGGCCCCCGCCCAAATGGGCGTGTGAATGGACCAATTGTGTGCCATATTGATTGAATCGGGAGTGAATTCTTTTAGCTATACATAAACAGCAATTGTTAGCTATTTGTTGCTGCAAAATTGGAAAACTTTTTCTTTTCGATCTCTCTCTCTCTCTTTCGCTCTATTTCTCCAATGATTGACATAAACGTTACACAAAAGTCTATAATTAAAATATAAATACATTTTACCCAACTCACACTCTCTATATAGACGTATATATATATACATGTATGAAAAAAAATTTCAACTTTTTCCGCATATATGCAAAATTTTCCAATGCCACAATTGCGTGTTTATTTATGAGAATATTTTGTAAAGTGGCCCCTGCCACAGTCGCTGCTGCTGCTGCTGCTTTTTCTTTTGCACCGACAGTTCGTCAGTTTCGTTTTTGCTTCACTTTATATACCCTGTTGACGTATAATAAATGGGTATATACTTATAAGTCAATCAAAATGCAATGCACATAAGAGGTAAACACATTTGGGGCCACGCTTTAAAAAGTTTATGTCCTAAATTAGGCTAGGTAGGAACTTTTTGCAGCAAGCAGCTTCACAGGATCTAAATTCAATTCAATTCAATTTAAGTTAATTCAGTCTTTTTTTATAAGTACAGATTTTGTGTGGTTGGTATCTTACAACAATTAAAGAGTTTAGACTATGAATTAGGCCTTTTCTGCTTAGATATTTAATACGACAATGACATATGATGTAAACGATGATATAGCTATTCGGGGGAGAAACCAAAGAAATAGAAAACCCCAAGGGATCTCAATTAACTTCTAATAAAGGAAAGGAAAGGATATACTAAAGTTGGTAGAAATCGATGGGTATATGGGTAGGGCAGGGTATCGTGAAAACGGTGCCTTAAATTGAAAGCAAGTCCTTGCAGCAGGAGTAGTGGCGGCAGCGGCTGCAGCACGTTGTCTGTTTGCATTTCGTGTGCATTTTCATTTGCCACATTGTTGAAACGGTTTTCATATGTTTTAAAAGTCCATACCTCACATGCATCTCACACCCCCAAACTCCGCCCATCACCCCAACGCCCACCCACTTCTAGCGCATAAATCACATAAACAACATTCTGATTTTTCGCGTATGATACGAATGTTGGGTGAGGAACTATCGTATATATGTATATAGACAACGGGACAGACAGACCGACAGATAGATAGCAGAGTAAAAAAAAAAAAAGAAATAACAAAAGCATTGTTGGTTTTGGAGTTTTTGGAGCGTTTGGACACAAAACCAAACATTGAAACACACACACACACACACATAAAATGATAAAAATATAAAAGCCAACTAAAAACTGAACCGCAGTGCGCATGATGAGCTATAAAAATCAGGAATACAACAATGAGAACTACTGCTGAGTTATTACTTGCATTTTTTTGGCTCTGATTTGTGTGAGGGAGGGAGGGCGGTAGGGAGGGAGGCAGGTAGGGTGGTTGGGTTATGGGGTTTCCTTTGGTTTATTTTTGCAACTTTTTCATGCAATGCAATGTTGTTTTATGCTGCTATCAAACTTTTGTCTTGTCTTCATGGAAAAAAAAAAAACTAATCGGATGAATAATTCTGTCATCCCTCTCCCCCATGTCCCCACTCTCCCACTCATATTCATATTCATTTGTATGCTATGTAACTCAATTTATTCTCAAATTTCATTCGATTTTGTACACATTTCCTCAAGTTTTTGCACTCGAGCATTTTTCAATTTTACTTGGGGACTTGGCTTTGACGTAAATTTACACATTTTTCTGCCACATTAAGCTGAAGAGAGAGAGTGAGAGAGAGAGGGGTGGAGAGTTGAGTTGAGTTGGGTCGAGGTTATGTGATATTCCCTAAAGTGCAATAAACATGCGCGCTACAGTCGCTTGGCATATATATGTATATATAGGTTATATAGGACACACTTAAATTTGTGCAAGGCAGACGAAAGTAAAAAACTTTTACAGAGCACACAAAAAAATGAAAAACAAAAAAAAGAATATATACACACATTTCTTATGGGCCAGACTAAAAGAGAAATAAACTTCAAATAAGCGAGCATGGCTTATAGCCTGACAGTCCTGTCTCTGTGTATGTGTGTGTGTGTGTATGTTTTGTTAGTCTTAAACTCATAACTGACTACATCTTTAAAGAGGTGGGTCTGGGTCGCAGCTTGACTCCACAGAATCTTCAGCCTTAAACACTTGGGGCTTAAGTGCTGCACAAATATTTATTGTGTCATTGATTTTCTCGCTAAGCCATTCCAGGCTCAAGCATTCAACCTTTTCAACCCTCCATCCCTACATCCCTACACCCCTTCCATTCTGGCTTCTTTTCTCGCATTGGCCCGTGTCTTAGACGTTGTCCTACATACTTAACGCAAAATAATATTCAATTTCACACCCAGATAGTTTACAGTTCTCTTGCCAGAGTAAAGTGAAATAGCATTTTGTTTATCGCACTTTAGTCTGATCATGGCTAAAATGCCTTTAAAATGTAATTAAAAGAAATGTTTGCATATTAAATTTTATTTCTTGTATTCTAACGACTGGAATAGTTTTAAATAAACATCATAGCGATGTCCCTTTATTAGCATAAAATACAACATAAATTTCATTTCGTTTTGTGAATGAATCATCAATCAACCATGTTTGTTCTATGAATTTCAATTAAATAAGCTGTAAATTACATGTTAATTAATTAAAGTATTTACTCTTTTTCTCTAATTGCAGGTAAGTCAATGAAATCTTTGGTTGTTCGCTGGTTCGTAACAATGGAAAAAATATATAAATCGCTGAATAATTGGCGCATGACTTGTCTGTGGGGTTAATTAAAATGAACAGCAAACGGCAATCGTACACAAGTAAGCATTTATACACACACACACACACACACAGCAAACACTCAATCGAGTGTAAATAAATAAAACTAATCCCGAGTTGAGCGACCGCATAAATCAACCACATACAGCAGCAGTCAGTCAGGCGAGTGTAATTATAAATCATCGAACAACAACAACAACATGAAATGCAATATAAAAACTTCCTGCAGGCAAATATAATTGGCCCCAAAGCAAATGTAAGAGCGGGGGAAAGAAATGCTTGTATGCTGCACATGCTTTATTCCTATACAAAATATGTAGGCATACATATATAATTCATAAAATTAAATAGCTACAGAGAGAGGGGGGGGGGGGGGGGTGGGGGGCGAGGACGAGTGCGTTCAGGTGACATGTCACGGCCATGTCACGTCAGTCATTTGTCGCATGCGTTGTGTCTGTCACATAAAAACCAGACACACGGGACACACACACACACGCACACGCAGATAACGTGAGTGTAGGAGAGACAAAGGCAAAAGGCAGGGCAAGAGGGGCAGAGATGGAGATGACAACATCATAATAATAAATTAAAATATTAGCGCTTAATTAAAATTATCAATTGACTCAAACCACTAGTGATTTGTCGTTGAGGGAAAAAGTGCCATCATTCACACACAAACACACACACACTCACACATAGTTGCCGTGAATACAATGAGATAAATCAACAACACACATACGCCCCATTGGCTCCGATACACTGCGGCCATATTCGCTCGTAGTTTATTTGTTTTTTGTTTTTGGTTTTTTTCCTAAAAAATAATAAATATTTTAACAAAATAAACAATTATTTTTAATATGTTATTTACAATTTTAAAGTCAACAACACCCACAATTAATTAAGCTTTGATTTATACACTATTTAGCCTAGAGTTAAAACTAGAGCATTAGCTTGTGGTTTTAAGAAAATGTTTATAGCTTATGCTGATCGTAGAATCAGCCTTATTAATAGTTGAGCAATCGTTCTAGAGTTGCATATTTTGCTGCCTGTAAAATAATCTTCTATTGATACTCACACTCAATTTATTGAAATATATATTTCTTTCATTTTCACACTCTCAATTCAAATGCATTCTCTTACACGACATTTGCCAGCTCGTTTTTCACCTCAGTTAGTTAACCTGTGCTCTCCCAGTCTCACACACACACACACACACACAGACGAAGCAAAGCAACTGCATACCTGGAAACATATATCGGATAGCATAAATCAATCAACTTGACTTAACTCTCTCTGTTCCTTTGCAAACGACTAATCACAATCAGGCTACGGCATTAGGATTCATCTCTCGCTCTTTCTCTCTCTCTCTCTCTTTCTCTTGGCACAAGTGCCGTTCTAATAAGTCGTCCGACATCGATTTCCGTTTACAATAATTCAACTTCAGCATGGAATTCAATCTATGTACGTACTATTTCTACTTACCTGCCAGTCAGTAGCAAATGGCAGGATACCTGCATCCTGGAAGCCAGATGATGTTTTTCAATCAACTAACCAAATGCCGAAAGTGTTTTCATTGGTATATTAAGTGTTTACCGTTATTAATCTGATTATATGTAACTGGCAGAACTTATTTACACATACAGAGACCTACCTACCTAAGAGAGAGACACACACTTACTGCCAAAAGGTGATGTACTGCACTGAAAGTCAAACCAAAGATGGGATAAAAGAATGAAAAGTGCCTGCTCGCAGAATTTTCAACGTTATCTCCTTGCTGCTAGCACATTTCACTCGAAACTTTTCAAGTGCCCATATAAGTAATGGCATATCAAACTGACGACTGACTTTTCCTTGAATATCCTTTCAGCTCTCCTCTCCCCCTCTTACTCTCTCTCTCGCTGTCTGTCTGTCGCTTTTTATATCTATTTCTCTCACTTGCTCGCTGTTTGGGTATGTGTTTTTGTAAGGGCGCTTAGTCGTTTTGCCAATTGACAACATGACAAGTGAGCAACACGAGAATTCAACTCGTACGTCAAACTCACTGCCACACACACACCCACACACACATGCATATAGATACAAATATTAAAACAAAAATTGTTATATATACATATATATTATTTGGTATGAAAACTTTTTTACATTTACAACTTTTGCCTGCAAAATGTGCAAGAGTAGATGAGTTTTTTTCTGTGTGTGTGTGTGTGTGTTTGTCTCCCTCTGTCTTGCCCAAAAGATTTAATTAATCAATTAAAACGATAACAACATTTTTTTTGAGTTTTTTTTTTTTTGTGTATGTATCTTTACGACCCAAAAGTGTCATGCCTGTGTATAAATCCTAATGTCAAAAAGTGTTCAACAATTTAACAAGTTGAACGCAAAAAGTAGAAAAATGAAATGATAAAAAATACCATAGCATACTTTTTCGGGCTATGCCATTTGCATATTGATGCAATTTCTGTCGGACCACAGGCACGACGACTGCCAACTGCCGACTGCCGACTGCTCGGAGGCATTCCAGTTCAGTCAAGTGAAATGTAATAAATATGCATACGGAATTATTTATGCGACACATACAATGCATATTTATGATTTTTCACATAATGCTCTTGAGCTCAACATTCATTCGACTTAGGTTATTAGAAAATTTGTTAAATTTCGAATGTTTCGAATGCCATCAGCAATTAATATTATATGTTGTTTGTGTTTAGTGCAAGCCATTTCACCTTTTTGTCCCCCCACCCCCCAAGGACCTAAAGCATAATCCAAGAACAAATGGTTTGTAGACGGAAATGGTGAAACAACTCAGAACTATCAAATTGACGATTGTCACGAAACAAAAGCAGTGCATTCAAGTAATATGTGTGTGCGTGTGTGTGTGTGTGTGTGTGTTGGTAAATTCGTATATGTATTGGTGTCTTTTGTGGTAAAAGCATCCATAAAATATGCCAATGTATATTGTGTTCCTCGGTTCCCAGCGGCAACGACAACGCATTCATCTCCATTTGCTGAAAGTGACGAGTCTACTCACCCACACACCCACACACACATACACACACACACACAGGCATACGCATATGTATAAGCACACACACACACACACACATAGAAAGCCCCTTTGCAATTTCAATTCATCCATAGTGCACATTTTTTAACACTCATACGCCCCTTTGGCCATGTTGCTCAGAGCATAGATAGAGACACTTTTCCATTCAATCCCTTGCCTCTGCCCCGGCCTTAGTACTCCCTACCCTTACCCCTTTCTTCTCTTCAATATTTTGTCATATTTTCTGTTTTTTTCATTTTGTTGTTGTTGTTGTTGTTGTTGTCGTTCTTTAAGGTTCATCAAAGCTCCAACATTGTTTGGTCACACGCCCCTTGCTACCCCTCCTCATCCACTTACAACTACAATCCCACTGCCAACGCCCATGAACAACACCAACACCAACACCTTCCCTACCAACGTGCCCCCCCGCCCTTGTCATGCTCGTTCGTCATACTTCCGTAGCTGTCTTGTGAAATTTTTCCTGTGGGAGTTTAAAATATGCACAAACTCGGTCTGCCATTTTCTGGCGCTGCTGCTGCTCCTGCTCCTGCTGACTTTTTCGCTTTGGTCCGTGCCAGGGTTTGGGGCCTGGCATCTCTCTATGTCTATGCCATGCTCCAGTGCATGTGCAACTTGTCTGTTGTTTATGACGCCCGTCTCCTCCTGTTGCCCCGCAACCCCTTTGCAGCCTCCTCTACCGACTCCTTGCAGTAGTTGTACGTAGTTGTAGTCGTTCTCGTTTTTGTCATCATCATCATCAACATCATCATGCGTCTCGCTTTCGTCCTGAAATCACAAGCATATCATCATCACACACATGCACCCACGCCCACACACCCACACACTTCAATTGTTGTTGTTTGCTTGCTTGTTGAGGGAAACGCATTTTGAACTTAGCCTTCGATTTCTGTGTCTGTGTGTGTTAGTTTGTGTTTGTATTTTCTAATACAAATTGCACGCATTTTTCATTTTTTTAATTATTTGCAAGCCCGCCTTTAATATGATATCGAAAAATCGCTCCTCGGGGCTAAAAACTACATCGACAATCAATGTAATTAACTTTTGTGCTTTAATCAAGAATCTTCTTTCATCCAGAAGCGCATGCATTTTAATTACATTCCATCCCGTCTCTGTGTTGAAATTAATTTCTTCCTCTCTCTTCGCTTCTCTCTCTCTCCCTCTCCCTCTCTCTCTCTCTCTCTCTCTCTCTCACTCTCTGTGGTTTTTTCCCAAATATTTTAATATTCATATACAACGCTCACCTTTGAGGTGTGAAAAGTTGAACATTAAAATAACGCTTCAGGCTATCGAGCTTCCACCATACCAAAAATAGAGAGAGAGAGAGAGAGAGAGAGAGAGAGAGAGAGAGAAAGCAGGAAGGAAGAAACACTGTGAACAAATTTGAAATTGTAATTAAATGCAAAAAAAAAAACTCGGATATGGGTAACTCGATTTTGTCTTAACTCAAACGCTGACTTATTGCCTTTTCTCTCGCTGTTTCTCTCTCTCTACCTACTTTTACATTCTTTCTTTCTATTTTATACGTTATCTATTTGTTTTCTTTGCATTATTTTACCGAGTCTTTTTGCTCATTTTGTTCATCAAATATTTTTCAATAAAAATGCATTTTTCTATGAAATTTATTGAAGCTAAAGAATGGAAGTGAATGTCAACGGGTGTGTCAACGCCCACATCTCTTCCAGATTGCCACTGTGAGTAATGGCCCAGACAAATGGCAGCTACCCAGTCGGCATTCTGCAAACTCACCGACTCCAGTTCAGTTCAGTTCAGTTCAGTTCGTCAGCTGCGAGTCATTTTCATTTGAGAGGGTTACAATTCAGTTGCAGGGTTTCTGGGAAGGCGAGTGGGGGCACGTTGGCATGCAGATCATTGCAGCCAACAGAAATATTATTATGTCAGCATTATGTTCACAATGTCGTCTGCCATTAAAGTCAACAAAAGCAACAACAATGGCCATGGGAATGTCATGAAAGAGTATGTGTGAGTGTGTGTATGTATGTGACTCACACACACACACAGGCAAGAGATTGCAGTTCTTAACTTGCATAATAGAAAACATAAATTTAACTGTTGCACCATGTGTTCAGATGAAGGTCAGTTCACAGAATTGATATATCTCGGTGAATAAGTTGATTCGAATTACACTTCAAGATAAGAGAAAGTAGAAAATTGGTCGCTTGTTTTAAGCGCTTCGACTAACTAGTTAATAATAATTGATAACTATGTTTTTCTTTTCACTTTATGTTTTCAATTTGGCTAAAGAAATATTATCCTTGCCGAGACTCGTACTTAACTTTTACTTGGCTTGTTTCATAAATAAATAGGGAACTGTTTTCAGTTTATACTTAGGTCAAGCCATTATTGTGCTCACCTGCTGTAATGTAATAAAGCAAGAGAGAAGCAACAACAGCTCCCAGCAGCAGCAGCAGCAGCAGTAACTTAATATAAAAATTTAATAATTTTTCGCTGAAAGTATAATTTCCGTTGCTTTGTTGTGCTCAGGAACAGGACAACTGTCAATAGCATTTAAGAGAGACTCTGAAATTAAATTCCGTGCACAAAAACAATAACTCGCTCAAAAGGCAACCAGCAACAACAACAACAACCAAAAGCAACCAATAGAAAGGATGCGTAAGCTGTAGCGCATCCGCAAAAAAGGGCACAGCAAATAAATTGAATCGAATTTAATGTCCAAAGTGCAGCATATAATTGGCTCACCGCTATGCGAGCCCCACTGCCGCATACCATAGGGGGACAACCAAGAGCACAAAGGATGCATCTACTATATAAACTATAATACACACACGCACACACACGCACACCGCTACACGGTGTATAGCAAACATTTTTCCCCCTCTCAGTTATTGCCTTTGTGTGTGTTTGGCGTTAAAAGCGCAAAATTCAATTTCATTTTATTGTTCGTTAGTTAAACAGCGGCAAGCTCATGCGTATATCCCCGTGCAGATATATAGTGAGTGAGTGAGTGGGCTGATGGGAGAAAGGCAGAGAATGCGGAAAGAGGGCGTGGTAATTGTATTACGCCCACCTGTAACACTTGGTTACCTTTCACACGACCACACTCAGCGTTAGCGTTGGCCGGGTAAATGAAAGCGAGATCACGGGTCGTATGAGCAATATTTGTTCAACTGTGGCAGGTCGTGCCATCAGGCAATAAGGTGGCAACCAAGAGGATTTCCGCTAACGCTTAAGCTGATGCAGCAGCACTCTCTCTCTCTCCCTGATGTAAATGCAACTAATTTTGTTTTTGGTCCTGGGTAAAACAAATTTCATCAGAGGATTAGCAAAATTTTAGCAATGACACACAGTCATGGAGGAGTATGGAGGCCATGCCCCTATCAGATCAATCAATTTAAGCCAACAATAGCAACCCGAACTCACTTCAATTCAGTTCAATTCAGTTCAACTCGGGTCAGGTTTAGACAGCTAGCTAGTTCAACCAACTAAAGTGCATTCAAAGGTAAAGGCAATACGATCTGCCAGGTAGATGATGCCTGTTAATTGCCCATTTCAAACACTAGTTGACTAAATTGATATCTCATAGCCATCTGATACTACTTCTCGTCGGGAGCAACACTTATGCAACATATGCATACTTATTGCCAGATTATCAATATAATAAAAAGTAGCACATTCATTTGCCATACATCTTTTGGATTTTTTTTGGGGTAGAATTTCTTATTCATATGCTTACCTTCAAGCATTTTGCACATAAATTTTCCAGCATTTTTGTCACAATTTCTTATCTCATAAGCATAAAATTAACAACCAACAAAAATGGCGCCAAAATCAACGACGACGACGACGACGAGGACGGAATCGGTGGGGCACGTAACTTCTTAGCGAGCGAATAAGGGAAGCAAAA